>CM050165.1:330305323-330495323 GCA_027410445.1 Discoglossus pictus
ATTTGTGAAAGACCATTGCAACCTCATTTGATGTTGGCAAGTTATAACGACGTTTATCAGTATGTCTGTCTCTTTTAAGCACCATATTAACCTTTGGCATGGGTAATTGATGTCTTTGTGCATGAAGTAGTTGTTCATTTTCTACTTCTGCCAATTTTTTGTAAGCTTTACTGTAGGGATTGTTGTCCATAATGTTATTTAGCTCTATAAAAACACTGGGTAAGCATTTTTTATTTTCTTCCATCTGCATACGTTGGTCAACAGCTTCCATTGTATCTAGGACATATAGTTGAGCGAATTTTCTTTGCTCTCCTTCCTCTGGATGTAAATGTGAAGTCCGATGATAAATTTGTCCTTGGACTTTAAAACAGTAAGGACCATGTCCTGGTACATTAGCAGCCAATGTTGCCCCCATAGATGCAAATGATATGGCACTATTGTAGGATCTTATGTTTGTCTTAAAATTGTTGTAATTTGGAAAAGTAGGTTGAGTCATAATATTTAGTAAATAGGTTGGAAATTGTTTCCTTTGTGGAAGTTTGAACTTTCCTTTTTGACAACAACTAATAAATTGTCCATCTCGAGGTCTCTCCTGTTTAAAATAATAAGCCTCACAAAATTGACATTGAGTAGTCATGTCCCCACAACTATGAACCTCTACTGCTAAAGACTTCATTAAAGGACAATTTGCAACGCATATTGGATGTTGACTTTGATATTCATCAGATGAAAAGTCCTGAAATGTTTCAACAACAGGTTCTAAATGTTTAGTTTTTTTCGTAGCTTTTCTTGGTATATGTTGGACTTGTTCGGTTGAAATGTCCTGTAAGTTTTTAGTAAGAGTTTGTAAATGCTTTTTTTTTGTAGTTGTTTTTTTTGGTCTGTCTTGACTGGTATGTTGTAAAATGTCATCTGATGTTTTAGGAACAGTTTGTAAATGCTTTATTATTTTTTTATTTTTTTTGGTTCTATCTTTCATTTTTGCAGCTGATATTCTTTTATTTGCAAGTCTTTTGCGTTCTTTTTCTCTTCGAATTTCTTTCTCCTCCGGTGTCTGCTGGGCGGCCCATCTCTCTTGTCTTTCTCTAGTTTGACGTCTTTTCTTGTCTTCTTTGGTCTCGTTATCAGCCATATTAATCTGTAAACGGAAACAAATAAATGTAATTGTGTATATTTAAATTTGTAATTCCTGTTAAAGATTATTGTGCACAATTGTTGAAATAAAAGGCAAATCATGAATGTATCATTGATATTTAGTTAAATTTATAATTCCTGTCTTCAGTGGCTCAGAATTTGGGCAATGGAATACTGCTGTAAATAAGCATGTAACATATTTATTTAAAATAATGGTTTTATTTATTAAAAACTTTGTTTGTGGATACATATTTACGACGGCAAAACTTCTTTGCTTAAAAAAAAAGTGATGTGGTTATTGAGCTATGTATTGCATAGTAGCAATTGAAATAAAATAAGGGAGATAGTAAATTAATTATTTTATTTTTCTGTTGACACGGATGCAACTGAAAGCAGTTTCTTTAGTTTTATACTTTAGTACTTATTATAGTTTACCTTGGTTGAAGTGTGATTTAAATCCGAATGTTTGTTGGTCCTCGTTTCAAAATCGTTGTCCAATGGTGTGGTCCTCTGTTGGAAGTCCTCGCCCGATGGTGTGGTCCTGTGGCGATAGCCCCCGTCCGATATTGTGGTCCTGTAGCGATATCCCTCGTCCGATGTTGTGGTCCGTTGGTGAAAGTCCTCGTCCGATGGTCTGGTCCTGTGTTGAAATTCCTCGTCTGCTGGTCTGGTCCTGTGTTGAAATTCCTCGTCTGCTGGTCTGGTCCGAGTCCTCGTCCGATGGTCCGGTCCTGTGGCAAAAGTCCTCGTCCGATTGTCTTCACGCAGTATCTGTTGTAATGTAAAATAGAAAATGTTGTTTGAGTGTAATGTCTTTGAAATAAGTAAAAAATGTATGAATTAGGCTGTATTGTATCATTTATGGTTATTTTTTTCAAAAATATTTTTTGTAACTTTCTGTACAATCCCACGACTTTTGTTATTCTTATTTAAGGTTCTTAGTAAGGCTTGTGGGTTGTGATATATTAAATAAGAATATGAATTTATTTTGCTATGTCTTTATGTTAGTTTTTGTACAATCCTGTTTTGTGCGCACCACTTGTGGTATACTTATTTAAGCTTTATTGGGATGGTTATAGTTAGTGAAACATGAAATAATATAATTAATGTAGTTTGCTATGTGTTTGTGTTAGTTTTTGAGAATCCTGTTTGGTGGGCATCACTTGTGCAAAACGTATTTCTTCTTGATTGTACAGGTTATAGGTTGTTAAACATTAAAGAAGAATGTTAATGTAGTTTCCTATGTGTTTGTGGGATTTTTTGTACAATGCTATTAGGTGCGCAACACTTTTGTTATTCTTATTTTGGCTTCTTTGTAAGGCTTATAGGTTGTTAAACATTTAATAAGAAAATCTGTTTTGTGTGTAGCAGTTTGTGTGTTATTGAATTGCGATTTGGCTAATTGAATTGTGCCCTAAATAAGCACATAGGCCCTCATTCAATTGCGATTTGGCCAATTGAATAGTGCTCTAAATAAGCACATAACATATTTTTTTTAAATAAGTTTTTAGTTAGTGAAAACCTTGCTTTTGGATAGATGTTTACTAACTAAAAACTTATTTAAAAAAATATGTTATGTGCTTATTTAGACCCCTATTCAATTGGCCAAATTGCTATTGAATGAGGGCCATAGCATATTATTTAAAATAATTTTGTAGTCATTGAAAAACTGTATTTTTGATATTTTTTTATTAAGTAAAACCTTAGTTTTAAGCAATTGGTATGTTGTTATTTAGAGCCCTATTCAATTGGGCAAATTGCAATTGAATGAGGGCCTTTGTGTGTACCATATGTTGCATAGTTTGGCCCTCATTCAATTGCATATTTTACAATGTAATAGTACTCTAAGGCCGTAATTGAATTGCAATATATAAATTTGAATAGGGTTGTAAATAAGCACATGACATATATTTGTTAAAATAGAGTAAGGGCCTAAAAGTTCTTATTTATAGGCATATTTAATTGTCCAAAATAGCAATTGAATGAGGGCCTTTGGTTACTGCATTTGTTATATTGTGAGCTCCTCATTCAATTGTGTTTTGACCAATGGAATAGAGCTCAATATCAGCACAGAGCATAATTTTTTACAGAATTTTGTATTTAGTGAACTTGTATCCAAAAGGAACGTGTTCACAAAAGAAAAATTTCCTTTAAAAAATATGCTCTGTGCTTATATAGAGCCCTATTGAAATGGGCAAATCACATTTGAGTGAGGCCCTTGGCCATTAAAGATATATAGGTCCTCATTGAATTGCAATTTTGCCAATTGAAGAGGGCTCTATATAATCACATAACATATTTCTTGAGCAAACTTTTTAGTTATTGAAAACCTTGATTGTGGTTAGAAGTTCAGTAACTAAAAAGTTCTGTATAAAAAAATATTATGTGCTTATATAGAGCTCTATTCAATTGAGAAAGTTGCAATTGAATAAGGCTCATGGTTCTTTCTTGTTTATACTTAATACTTTACCTTGATAGAAGTTTTGAATGACAGACGGTGCCTTCCTGGCAATCTTAATCCGCCGGTCTTCTTGTAGTGTCTGTTTGAAAAAGAAAGTGAAATAGTTATTTGTATATTTATAATTTTTCATCTAGCAAAGCATGGCCTTTTGAGCATGTAATGTCTTGTTGTATCTTACCTCTTCAAATTTGTTGGTGTTCTTTAAAAGGGATTGTGCTTCACAGTGCACGGTGCAAATTGTTGAGAGACGCTGTTGATGCAGAGTCTGTTTGAATATTAAAAGAAATAGAAAGATTCAGCTTTATATGATCTATTGAATTGCAGTAAATGAATTCAATTAACCTTATTTTTTGTTGGTGTCTACACACATATGTCACATACATGAAGTGTACGTGTGACATATTAGTATACATGAGTCAAATTTAAATGGTTAAATTAACCTTATTTTTTATTTTTTTCTAACACACATAAATGTGTGTGTGTGAGATGTAACTATAGATGATTACACATATATGTGCGTGTCACATATCAGTATACATGAGATATAATGTCATTTAAATGTAGTTGTTTACTGATTTTGTTGTAAGCTAATTTTGTTGCATTGGCAATACACATAAATGTGCGTGTCACATGTCACTATACATTATAGACATATATGTCGGTGTCAGATGTCACTATAAAGGGGCAATACACAGAAATGTGCGTGTCACATGTCACTATACATTATAGACATATATGTCGGTGTCAGATGTCACTATGAAGGGGCAATACACAGAAATGTGCGTGTCAGATGTCACTATACATTATAGACATATATGTGCGTGTCAGATGTCACTATACATTATACACATATACGTGCGTGTCACATGTCACTATGAAGGGGCAATACACAGAAATGTGCGTGTCAGATGTCACTATACATTATACACATATACGTGCGTGTCACATGTCACTATGAAGGGGCAATACACAGAAATGTGCGTGTCAGATGTCACTATACATTATAGACATATACGTGCGTGTCACATGTCACTATGAACGGGCAATACACAGAAATGTGCGTGTCAGATGTCACTATACATTATAGACATATATGTGCGTGTCACATGTGACTATACATTATAGACATATATGTGCGTGTCAGAGGTCACTATACATAAAGCTCAGTTTAATTTTTTTTGTGAGCCTATACACATAAATGTGCAATACATGATGACTACATAAATCCTAGTTTATTTTTTTATTTGTTTGACCTGACCTGATAATAAAATGTAATATATTATAGCTTACCTGTCAGTTGTAATTTGCACAATGTAAAGTAGTAAATTAGTAAAGAATTGTCTTCTCAAGTAAAAGCATAAGTCACTCCGTTGATCACCTGAGGAGAAATGTATTTTTTATTTGGAAATAGGCAGTATTTATAAACTTGTAGAAAGTTCTGGAAAGTGAGACCGTTAGAACGCAATACGCATGCGCTATTTGCGTTCCAGCTTACAATTTGCGTTCCATCCGCCATTTTAGGCGTATTACTGTTCAAAATGGTGTTTAATATTATTGTGATACGTTCCGCATAGTATGTGTTTCATTATTGCGAGTAAGTGTAGTGTAGTTACGTCTGAAGCCTCGTTTTCGTTTTGTTCGTCGGCCATTTTTTCTCTCGCTTAGCGATGGTATTAGTGTCTAAAGTGTTTATTTTGATTTAAATGTAGGTGTAACTTGTTTTTTTGAGGTGCTGGCTGGTTCCTCTTGCTGTAGGTAAGCTTTTTATGTGCTTGTTGTGTGTCTTTGTTAAGTTTTAAATGTTTGTATGTCGGCGTGTTGCGTCCGATGTTTGCGAAGTCGTAATGTGTAGTAACGTGTCTCGTATGGTGTTTGCGTGTGTAGCCTCGTTTTCGTTTTATTCGTCGGCCATTTTTTGTGTCGCTTAACAAAGTATTTAGTGTCTAAACTCTTTTATTTTGAGTGCAATTAAGTTGTAAGTTGCATTTTTGAGGTCCTGGGTGCTTCCTGTTTGTGTATGTAAGTTTTTTATGTATGTGCTGTGTGTATGTATTGTGTTTGTAATTTTGTAATGTTCGCGAGTTGCGTCCGAGTGTTGCGAGGCCGTAATGTGTGTGAACGTGTGTCGTATGTTGTTTGCGAGTGTCGTAATGTGTGTGAACGTGTGTCGTATGTTGTTTGCGAGTGTCGTAATGTGTTGCGACGTAAATTTGTTTTTGCAAGGGTCGCAGTTGCTGCAACTGAAGACCTCCCTTTGCGAGGTCCTCAGGTGCTGGCATGGAGCGCCTGCGGCGCTCCAAGCCAGCAACTGAGGCCCTCGCTTCGCGAGGGTCCTCAGTTGCTGGCAAGGAGCGCCTGCGGCACTCCATGCCAGCAACTGAGGCCCTCGCTTCGCGAGGGTCCTCAGTTGCTGGCAAGGAGCGCCTGCGGCGCTCCATGCCAGCAACTGAGAACCTGGCACAGTGCCCTCGCTACGCGCGGCCCGCAGCGTTAGCAACAACTCGTACGCTCACAACTATATATGTGATATATCACAGTCACATATTATGCACTGATAACATGTGTATTTGAATCAACCTCCAGGAGGGCAAGAGGCTGTTTTGAAAAAAAGGACAGATAGAAAGTCACAAAAATATAAAAAATAATAACAATGTTGCCTAGTATCTACTAGAATCACATGTGGACATTAGACTACAATAAGCATATTCAGATGAAGGCATCTGTCCTTGCCTCATGAAATAGTGGTAAACATTAATGCGCAGAGCACATACATTGTGCCATCATTTGCTCAGTTACACAGATGCATGAAATCATGTATTGTGTTATCCAATTCTTTTATACACATGAAGTGTATTATTAGCTATAGTACCTGGAACATTTTTAATATATCGTAAGAAGCTACAAAAATGAGCAAGAGGAAGATAAATCTATATAAGAATCTGTATGTACAGTAACTTTAATCACACTGTAACAGTAAAACATTTTAGGAAATGTATCTTCAAGCATTAGTAACTAGACATGACCAATTGTCATGATGCAGCCTTTCACATTGAAAGCTTAGTTATGAACACATTAAGTGTGCTAACTGGAATATCACTAACTACCTATGATATTGGTGAAACACAATGATATAGCATTTGATAGTTATATAGGTGTTATCATAGACTACTTGATAATAATTATATAATTATGTGTAAACATGTACACATTAATATTGTTTGCAAACAGGGGTCATCATCCTCAATATCTAAAAAAGAAAAAAAACTAATGAATATTCAGGCAGGTTGCTTAGAGCAGGGGTAAGCAAGTTTGGTCCTGGGGGGTCACACACATGCCTGGAATTGAAGGAGGGAGGATGAGGAGGGAGGTTAAGGAGGGGCTTGAGGATGAGGAAGGGGTTGAGGATGAGGAGGGAGGTTGAGGAGGGGGGATGAGGATGAGGAGGGAGGTTGAGGATGAGCAGGGAGGTTGAGGAGGGAGGTTGAGGATGAGGAGGGAGGTTGATGATGAGGAGGGAGGTTAAGGATGAGGAGGGAGGTTGAGGAGTGGGGTTGAGGAGGGTGATAAGGGAGGGGGAAGAGACACAGGGAAGGGAGAGGTTGGAAAAGACACAGGGAAGGGAGAGGGGAGAAGAGACACTGGGAAGGGAGAGGGGAGAAGAGACACGGAGAGAGAGGGGGACACAGAGGGCACAAGAGGGACACAGGGGGCAGCACATTTCCCACCCTCGGCTTATACTCAAGTCACTCATTTTACCCATTATTTTGTGGTAAAATGGGTGCCTCGGCTTATACATTATTTGTACAGCCCTAGAAAAAGCGTTATGCGAAACGTGCGCGTCGGCTATTTGGGTCCCACTGATGCCGTCAGTATGCTGAGAGTAGCATTACAGCTACAGCATTTCGAGAGAGGATTAAACTGTCAGAGATTCTGTTACTCTCTGATATGGACACATGCATTCCATTCCGGTATCTGCAGTCTAAGACATGTATTGGACGTTATTGTTGCACATAATTACCTTGTGTATTACCTAGTGATGTAGCGAACATCAAATTTTCGGTTCGCGAACCGCGGACGCAAATTCCATCAAATGTTCGCGAACGGACGAACATCGGCGAACCGCCATAGACTTCAATGGGCAGGCGAATTTCAAAACCCACAGGGACTCTTTCTGGCCACAATAGTGATGGGAAAGTGGTTTCAAGGGGACTAACACCTGGACTGTGGCATGCCGGAGGGGGATCCATGGCAAAACTCCCACGGAAAATGACATAGTTGATGCAGAGTCTGGTTTTAAGCCATAAAGGGCATAAATCACCCAACATTCCTAAATTGTTTGGAATAACATGCTTTAAAACATCAGGTATGATGTTGTATCGATCAGGTAGTGTAAGGGTTACACCCGCTTCACAGTAACAGATTAATCGCCCCGTTTAATGCACCGCAAACAACCGCAAACAGTCCCTTTGCACAACCGCAAACTCCCCATTTGCACAAGGTTGGATACCAAGCTAGCCATGTCCCGTTCCTTGTCCTCACTGATGTCATTGAAGGTCTCTTCCTCCACCCAGCCACCAAGGTTCCCGAAAGGTGACAACAAGCCCCCTGGGACCCCTGCTGTGTTTGGTCTTCCACCTCCACAAAAACCCCCTTCCTCCTCTGACTCCTCTTCTTCAGACTCCTCTCTCTGCGTTGCCTCTGTCTGCGTTATTATAAGGTGTGTACTGTTAAGTAGTACTATTCCTATCGGTTTAATCCCTGTTACGTCCACTATTAGGGGACTTGTATATGGCATGGATTTTTGGAACAGGGAGATGGAAAAAGATGCTTTGTCAAACCTCCTACTTCGAATTTGGGGCACTGCGCGTGCAATGTAATGTGCCACCAGATAGGAGTGGTGTATTAAGTTGTACTATTCATTCCTATCAGTTTGATACCTGTTACGTCACCTATCAGGGGACGTGTATATGGCATGGATTTTTGCAACAGGGAGATGGAAAAAGATGCTTGGTCGGACCTCCTACTTTGAATTTTGGGCACTGCATGTGCAATCTAAGGTGCCACCAGATAGTAGTGGTCTATTAAGTTGTACTACTCATTCCTATCAGTGTAATACCTGTTACTTCACCTATCAGGGGATGTGTATATGGCATGGATTTTTGGAACATGTAGATGGAAAAAGATGCTTGGTCGGTCCTCCCACTCCAAATTTGGGGCACTGTGCGTGCAATCTGATGTGCCACCAGATAGGAGTGGTGTATTAAGTTGTACTACTCATTCCTATCAGTTTAATACCTGTTCCGTCACCTATCTTTCCTCCCAATAGCGCATTCTATATGTCATCAACCGGCCTGGGTGTATTTAGAGAACCACACTTTAAGGCCCTTAACCTGGGACAAGGTGGCTTGGCTATCAGAATTGCCTCAGAGCCTTAAAAACTTGCCAAACCCCCTAATCAGACACTCACTATCATACTGGAAATGGGCCAAGAAACACACAGGTTTGTTCCCTGGATCCACCCAAATGACCCCAATTCTTGACCACTCTCAGGCCCGGAAACACATGAGCACAACATCACAACACTGCTGGAGGTCAAGGAAACTAGATAGACGGGGAGACTGGTTAGTAAATGGAAAGATGCTCACCTATGAGGAACTGAGGGACAAGCATGAGCTACCGCTGTCAGAACATTACAATTACTGTAGGCTGAGACATTTCACACACTCCCTGATCCAGAAACAGGTGACACCGGTCTTAAATTGGTTCTCCAAAATTTGTAAAGATAAACCTCTATCAAGGGGGATCATTGGGTCACTTTACAAATATAAAACATTTGTTACTGGTTGAAGCGACACTGGGGGAAGGACAGGAGTGGGTGAGCCCTGGAGACCCAGGAAAGGAGAGGTCGCTTACTGAAGCCTGCCCTAGGGTAACCCAAGGGTGATTGCCCAAGTTAGATATTGTAAATAATAAGCTAATACTGCTGGAGGGATGATAGCTAATAGGACTTTGGTGTTTCCTGCAGTTATACTCTTTACTATTCTCTGTTTTACCATGTTTTAGGTATCTCTTAAATTGTAATCACAGAAAAAAATAAGAAAGATTATTAACCTAAAAAGTAAAAATAAGAAGGAATAACCAGCTAACTTTCACAAAATATCTTTATTGTAAATATGTATTTTTGCACAACTGTTATGCAAGACTGTTCAAAAATGCTTTATTTTTCATTACATGCTGTACGCCTTCTGACAATAAAAGAATTTAAATGCAAAAATTAGGTATTGTTGCAGCCACCAGAAAAATAGATGTTAGTTTGTGGACCATTATTAGCTCAAGGCAGCTCATCTATCAGGCCTTTTTTAATCGAATGTATCGCCCACTGTCAGTCCCTTCGGGATCCATCCCTCATTCATCTTAATAAAGGTGAGGTAATCTAGACTTTTTTGACCTAGGCGACTTCTCTTATCAGTGACAAAACCTCCTGCTGCACTGAAGGTCCTTTCTGACAGGACACTTGAAGCGGGGCAGGACAGAAGTTCTATGGCAAATTGGGATAGCTCAGGCCACAGGGCAAGCGTGCACACTCAGTAGTCAAGGGGTTCATCGCTCCTCATAGTGTCGATATCTGTAGTTATGGGGAGGTAGTCTGTTACATGACGGTCGAGTTGTTCTCTGAGGGTGGACCCCGAAGGGCTGTGGCGATGCATAGGACTTAAAAAGCTCTGAATGTCCTCCATCAACAACACGTCTGTAAAGCGTCCTCTCCTTGCCGGCGTGGTCGTCGTCGTCGGAGGATTATGTTCACCTCTTCCGCTGTTAGATTGCCGTTGTGCTGTGACATCACCCTTAAATGCTGTGTAAAGCATACTTTTTAATTTATTTTAGTAGTGCTGCATCCTTTCTGACTTGTGGTAATTCGGTAAAATTTCAGGCACTTTCTGCTTATACCGGGGGTCTAGTAGCGTGGACACCCAGTACAGGTCATTCTCCTTCATCCTTTTTATACAAGGGTCCCTCAACAGGCACAACAGCATGAAAGACCCCATTTGCACAAGGTTGGATGCCGAGCTAGTCATGTCCCGTTCCTCGGCCTCAGTGATCTCACTGAAGGTATGTTCTTCCCCCCAGCCACGTACAACATCACTGGTACCAGATAGGTGACAATGAGCACCCTGGGATGCCTGTTGTGGTTGGTCTTCCTCCTCCTCCTCAAAGCCACATTCCTCCTCTGACTGCTCTTCCTCACAATCCTCTTCCAGCGTTGACGCAGGTCCAGCAAGCGATGCTGATAAGGCTGTTTCTGGCGGTGATGGTGACAACAACTCTTCCTCTTCCTCTTCTACGGCCTGATCCAGCACTCTTCGCAGGGCACGCTCCAGGAAGAAAACAAATGGTATGATGTCGCTGATGGTGCCCTGTGTGCGACTGACCAGGTTTGTCAACTCCTCAAAAGGACGCATAAGCCTACAGGCATTGCGCATGAGCATCCAGTAACGTGGCAAAAAAATCCCCAGCTCCGCAGAGGCTGTCCTAGCACCCCGGTCATACAAATACTCGTTAACGGCCTTTTCTTGTTGGAGCAGGCGGTCAAACATTAGGAGTGTTGAATTCCAATGTGTCGGGCTGTCTAAAATCAAGAGCCTCGCTGGCATGTTGTTTCGCCGCTGGATATCTGTAAAGTGCGCCATGGCCGTGTAGGAACACCTGAAATGGGCACACACCTTCCTGGCCTTCTTCAGGATGTCCTGTAAGCTTATGCACAAAGCGTTGTACAATCAGATTACACACATGTGCCATGCAACGCACATGTGTCAACTTGCCCAAATTCAATGCCGCCAACAAATTTCTTCCGTTGTCACAAACCACTTTGCCGATCTCCAGTTGGTGCGGAGTCAGCCACTGATCCACATGTGTGTTCAGGGTGGACAGGAGTTCTGGTCCGGTGTGGCTCTCTGCTTTCAGGGAAGTCAACCCCAAGACGGCGTGACACTGCCGTATCCGGGATGTGGAATAATACCTGTTGAGCTGGGGTTGCCGTTGATGTGGAACAAGACATAGCAGCAGCAGAAGAGGACTCAGCGAGGAGGTTATGGAAGAGGATGGAGTAGGAGGAGTAGAAGAGGTGGCAGCAGGCCTGCCTGCAAGTCGTGGCGGTGTCACCAACTCCTCTGCAGAGCCACGTACTCCATGCTTGGCAGCCGTCACCAGGTTTACCCAATGCGCAGTGTAGGTGATATACCTGCCCTGACCATGCTTTGCAGACCAGGTATCAGTGGTCAGATGGACCCTTGCCCCAACACTGTGTGCCAGAGATGCCATTACTTCCTTTTGCACAATCGAGTACAGGTTGGGGATTGCCTTTTGTGCAAAGAAATTTCGTCCGGGTACCTTCCACTGCGGTGTCCCAATAGCTACAAATTTTTTGGATGCCTCAGACTCCACAAGCTTGTATGGTAAAAGCTGGCGGGCTAAGAGTTCAGACAAGCCAGCTGTCAGTTGCTGGGCAAGGGGGTGACTTTGTGACATTGGCTTCTTACGCTCAGACATGTCCTTGACAGACACCTGACTGTGGGCATATGAGCAGGGACTGCTCAGGGTGAGACACGGAGTGGCGGATGGTTAAGAGGGAACAAGCAGGGCAGCAGTGGTTGACGTGGCTGAAGATGCTGGACCAGTAGGAGGATGGCGGCTTTGACTTTGTGTGCTGCTTGTACTCATGTGTTGATCCCATAGGCGTTTGTGATGTGACATCATGTGCCTTCGCAAATAAGTTGTATCTAGGTGGGTGTTGGACTTCCCACGACTCAGTTTCTTTTTGCACAGGTTGCAAATGGCATCACTGTTGTCACAGGCAGACACACAAAAAAATTGCCACACTGCTGAGCTCTGCAATGACGGCATTCTGGTGGTGGCAACAGCATGCGTTGACTGGCGTGCTGTCTGGCTGACCCCGGCTGCCGATGCATGCTGTCTGGCTGTGCCACTAGCTACTTTCGATGACCTCCCGCTGCTTCCAACTCGTCCCCTCCTCCTCTCTGTCTCCCCATCTGAACTTTCCTCCTGTTCTTCTTCTCTTATAGAGGGCACCCACGTGACATCCACGGACGCATCGTCATCATCAACGGCTTCACTTGTATCTGACAACTCAACAAAGGAAGCAGCACCGGGTACAACATCATCATCAGATGTGTAATGCTGCCAGACTGGGACATATCCCTGTTATCTACATCCTCTGGCACTAATGTTTGTGCATCACTCATTTCTTCCAACGTATGTGTAAATAACTCTGCTGATTGATCAAGTGAAGCGGCTGTGGTGCTAGTGTTGGTGGTGGCGGCAGGCGGGCGAGTGGTAACTGGAGAGGTGCCCGAAGCTAAGCTGGAGGAGGATGGTGCGTCTAGGTTCCGAGCGGAGCTGTAGAAGATTGGGTGTCCTGTGTTAGCCAGTCAACCATGTCCTCAGAACTGTTCAAGTTCAGGGTACATTGCCTCTGAAAACTGGGCATTATTCTAGGGCCAAAGGGAATCAAAGCACCACGACCACGACGGCCCCTGCGGGGTGGCCTGCCTCTGTCTGTCTTTTTTTTTACGATTAGTGGTACTATGCGTGCAAGCTACTGTGACACCAGATATGAGTGTCACTGTGCACTGGCAAAAGTTGGCAGAGTAGATGCAATAGGCTTCACACACACGCCTGTAGGCAGGCAACTGATATTCAATCGATTACAGTCAAAAAAGGGTTCTTTTATTTCACTGTACACTACGTTTGCACTAGATATGAGTGTCACTGGCAAAAGTTGGCAGAGTAGATGCAATAGGCCTCACACACACGCCTGTAGGCAGGCAACTGATATTCAATCGATTACAGTCAAAAAACGGTTGTTTTATGTCACTGCACACTACGGTTGCACTAGATATGAGTGTCACTGTGCACTGGCAAAAGTTGGCAGAGTAGATGCAATAGGCCTCAAACACACGCCTGTAGGCAGGCAACTGATATTCAATCGATTACAGTAAAAAAAGGGTTCTTTTATTTCACTGTACACTACGGTTGCACCAGATATGACTTTCACTGTGCACTGGCAAAAGTTGGCTAGGAAGATGCAATAGGCCTCACACACACGCCTGTAGGCAGGCAACTGATATTCAATTGATTACAGTAAAAAAGGGTTATTTTATTTCACTGTACACTACGGTTGCACTAGATATGAGTGTCACTGTGCACTGGCAAAAGTTGGCAGGGTAGATACAATAGGCTTCACACACACGCCTGTAGGCAGGCAACTGATATTCAATCGATTACAGTCAAAAAAGGGTTCTTTTATTCCACTGTACACTACGGTTGCACCAGATATGAGTGTCACTGTGCACTGGAAAAAGTTGGCAGGGTAGATACAATAGGCTTCACACACACGCCTGTAGGCAGGCAACTGATATTCAATCTATTACAGTCAAAAAAGGGTTCTTTTATTTCACTGTACACTACGGTTGCACCAGATATGAGTTTCACTGTGCACTGGCAAAAGTTGCCAGAGAAGATGCAATAGGCCTCACACACACGCCTGTAGGCAGGCAACTGATATGCAATCGATTACAGTCAAAAAAGGTTCTTTTATTTCACTGTACACTACGGTTGCACCAGATATGAGTGTCACTGTGCACTGGCAAAAGTTGGCAGAGAAGATGCAATAGGCCTCACACACACGCCTGTAGGCAGGCAACTTATATTCAATCGATTACAGTCAAAAAAGGGTTCTTTTATTTCACTGTACACTACGGTTGCACCAGATATGAGTGTCACTGTGCACTGGCAAAAGTTGGCAGAGTAGATGCAATAGGCTTCACACACACGCCTGTAGGCAGGCAACTGATATTCAATCGATTACAGTCTAAAAAAGGGTTCTTTTATTTCACAGTACACTATGGTTGCACTAGATATGAGTGTCACTGTGCACTGGCAAAATTGGCAGGGTAGATGCAATAGGCTTCACACACACGCCTGTAGGAAGGCAACTGATATTCAATCGATTACAGTCAAAAAAGGGTTCTTTTATTTCACTGTACACTACGGTTGCACCACATATGAGTGTCACTGTGCACTGGCAAATGTTGGCAGAGTAGATGCAGTAGGCCTCACACACACGCCTGTAGGCAGGCAACTGATATTCAATCGATTACAGTCAAAAAAGGGTTCTTTTATTTCAATGTACACTACGGTTGCACTAGATATGAGTGTCACTGTGCACTGGCAAAAGTTGGCAGGGTAGATGCAATAGGCTTCACACACGCCTGTAGGCAGGCAACTGATATTCAATCGATTACAGTCAAAAAATGTTCTTTTATTTCACTTTACACTACGGTTGCACCAGATATGAGTTTCACTGTGCACTGGCAAAAGTTGGCAGGGTAGATGCAATAGGCTTCACACACACGCCTGTAGGCAGGCAACTGATATTCAATCGATTACAGTCAAAAAAGGGTTATTTTATTTCACTGTACACTACGTTTGCACTAGATATGAGTGTCACTGGCAAAAGTTGGCAGAGTAGATGCAATAGGCCTCACACACACGCCTGTAGGCAGGCAACTGATATTCAATCGATTACAGTCAAAAAAGGGTTGTTTTATGTCACTGCACGCTATGGTTGCACTAGATATGAGTGTCACTGTGCACTGGCAGAAGTTGGCAGAGAAGATGCAATAGGCCTCACACACACGCCTGTAGGCAGGCAACTGATATTCAATCGATTACAGAAAAAAAAAGGTTCTTTTATTTCACTGTACACTACGGTTGCACTAGATATGAGTGTCACTGTGCACTGGCAAAAGTTGTCAGAGTAGATGCAATAGGCTTCACACACACGCCTGTAGGCAGGCAACTGATATTCAATCGATTACAGTCAAAAAAGGGTTCTTTTATTTCACTGTACACTACGGTTGCACTATATATGAGTGTCACTGTGCACTGGCAAAAGTTGGCAGAGTAGATGCAATAGGTTTCACACACGCCTGTAGGCAGGCAACTGATATTCAATCGATTACAGTCAAAAAAGGTTCTTTTATTTCACTGTACACTACGGTTGCATCAGATATGAGTGTCACTGTGCACTGGAAAATGTTGGCAGGGTAGATGCAATAGGCTTCACACACACGCCTGTAGGCAGGCAACTGATATTCAATCGATTACAGTCAAAAAAGGTTCTATTATTTCACTGTACACTACGGTTGCACTAGATATAAGTGTCACTGTGCACTGGCAAAAGTTGGCAGAGTAGATGCAATAGGCCTCACACACACGCCTGTAGGCAGGCAACTGATATTCAATTGATTACAGTCAAAAAAGGGTTATTTTATTTCACTGTACACTACGTTTGCACTAGATATGAGTGTCACTGGCAAAAGTTGGCAGAGTAGATGCAATAGGCCTCACACACACGCCTGTAGGCAGGCAACTGATATTCAATCGATTACAGTCAAAAAAGGGTTGTTTTATGTCACTGCACACTATGGTTGCACTAGATATGAGTGTCACTGTGCACTGGCAGAAGTTGGCAGAGAAGATGCAATAGGCCTCACACACACGCCTGTAGGCAGGCAACTGATATTAAATCGATTACAGAAAAAAAAGGTTCTTTTTTTTCACTGTACACTACGGTTGCACCAGATATGAGTGTCACTGTGCACTGGCAAAAGTTGGCAGAGTAGATGCAATAGGCTTCACACACACGCCTGTAGGCAGGCAACTGATATTCAATCGATTACAGTCAAAAAAGGGTTCTTTTATTTCACTGTACACTACGGTTGCACTAGATATGAGTGTCACTGTGCACTGGCAAAAGTTGGCAGAGTAGATGCAATAGGCTTCACACACGCCTGTAGGCAGGCAACATATATTCAATCGATTACAGTCAAAAAAGGTTCTTTTATTTCACTGTACACTACGGTTGCATCAGATATGAGTGTCACTGTGCACTGGAAAAAGTTGGCAGGGTAGATGCAATAGGCTTGACACACACGCCTGTAGGCAGGCAACTGATATTCAATCGATTACAGTCAAAAAAGGTTCTATTATTTCACTGTACACTACGGTTGCACTAGATATGAGTGTCACTGTGCACTGGCAAAAGTTGGCAGAGTAGATGCAATAGGCCTCACACACACGCCTATAGGCAGGCAACTGATATTCAATCGATTACAGTCAAAAAAGGGTTATTTTATTTCACTGTACACTACGTTTGCACTAGATATGAGTGTCACTGGCAAAAGTTGGCAGAGTAGATGCAATAGGCCTCACACACACGCCTGTAGGCAGGCAACTGATATTCAATCGATTACAGTCAAAAAAGGGTTGTTTTATGTCACTGCACACTATGGTTGCACTAGCTATGAGTGTCACTGTGCACTGGCAAAAGTTGGCAGAGAAGATGCAATAGGCCTCACACACACGCCTGTAGGCAGGCAACTGATATTCAATCGATTACAGTCAAAAAAGGTTCTTTTATTTCACTGTACACTACGGTTGCACCAGATATGAGTGTCACTGTGCACTGGCAAAAGTTGGCAGAGTAGATGCAATAGGCTTCACACACACGCCTGTAGGCAGGCAACTGATATTTAATCGATTACAGTAAAAAAAGGGTTCTTTTATTTCACTGTACACTACGGTTGCACCAGATATGAGTTTCACTGTGCACTGGCAAAAGTTGGCAGAGAAGATGCAATAGGCCTCACACACACGCCTGTAGGCAGGCAACTGATATTCAATTGATTACAGTAAAAAAAGGGTTATTTTATTTCACTGTACACTACGGTTGCACTAGATATGAGTGTCACTGTGCACTGGCAAAAGTTGGCAGGGTAGATGCAATAGGCTTCACACACACGCCTGTAGGCAGGCAACTGATATTCAATCGATTACAGTCAAAAAAGGGTTCTTTTATTTCACTGTACACTACGGTTGCACTAGATATGAGTGTCACTGTGCACTGGAAAAAGTTGGCAGAGTAGATGCAATAGGCCTCACACACGTGCCTGTAGGCAGGCAACTGATATTCAATCGATTACAGAAAAAAAGGGTTCTTTTATTTCACTGTACACTACGGTTGCACCAGATATGAGTGTCACTGTGCACTGGCAAAAGTTGGCAGAGTAGATGCAATAGGCTTCACACACACGCCTGTAGGCAGGCAACTGATATTCAATCGATTACAGTCTAAAAAAAGGTTCTTTTATTTCACAGTACACTATGGTTGCACTACATATGAGTGTCACTGTGCACTGGCAAAATTGGCAGGGTAGATGCAATAGGCTTCACACACACGCCTGTAGGCAGGCAACTGATATTCAATCGATTACAGTCAAAAAAGGGTTCTTTTATTTCACTGTACACTACGGTTGCACCACATATGAGTGTCACTGTGCACTGGCAAATGTTGGCAGAGTAGATGCAGTAGGCCTCACACACACGCCTGTAGGCAGGCAACTGATATTCAATCGATTACAGTCAAAAAAGGGTTCTTTTATTTCACTGTACACTACGGTTGCACTAGATATGAGTGTCACTGGCAAAAGTTGGCAGAGTAGATGCAATAGGCCTCACACACACGCCTGTAGGCAGGCAACTGATCTTAAATCGATTACAGAAAAAAAAGGTTCTTTTATTTCACTGTACACTACGGTTGCACCAGATATGAGTGTCACTGTGCACTGGCAAAAGTTGGCTGGGTAGATGCAATAGGCTTCACACACGCCTGTAGGCAGGCAACTGATATTCAATCGATTACAGTCAAAAAAGGTTCTTTTATTTCACTGTACACTACGGTTGCATCAGATATGAGTGTCACTGTGCACTGGAAAAAGTTGGCAGGGTAGATGCAATAGGCTTCACACACACGCCTGTAGGCAGGCAACTGATATTCAATCGATTACAGTCAAAAAAGGTTCTATTATTTCACTGTACACTACGGTTGCACTAGATATGAGTGTCACTGTGCACTGGCAAAAGTTGGCAGAGTAGATGCAATAGGCCTCACACACACGCCTATAGGCAGGCAACTGATATTCAATCGATTACAGTCAAAAAAGGGTTATTTTATTTCACTGTACACTACGTTTGCACTAGATATGAGTGTCACTGGCAAAAGTTGTCAGAGTAGATGCAATAGGCCTCACACACACGCCTGTAGGCAGGCAACTGATATTCAATCGATTACAGTCAAAAAAGGGTTCTTTTATTTCACTGTACACTACGGTTGCACCACATATGAGTGTCACTGTGCACTGGCAAATGTTGGCAGAGTAGATGCAGTAGGCCTCACACACACGCCTGTAGGCAGGCAACTGATATTCAATCGATTACAGTCAAAAAAGGGTTCTTTTATTTCACTGTACACTACGGTTGCACTAGATATGAGTGTCACTGGCAAAAGTTGGCAGAGTAGATGCAATAGGCCTCACACACACGCCTGTAGGCAGGCAACTGATATTCAATCGATTACAGTCAAAAAAGGGTTGTTTTATGTCACTGCACACTATGGTTGCACTAGATATGAGTGTCACTGTGCACTGGCAAAAGTTGGCAGAGAAGATGCAATAGGCCACACACACACGCCTGTAGGCAGGCAACTGATATTCAATTGATTACAGTAAAAAAAGGGTTCTTTTATTTCACAGTACACTATGGTTGCACTAGATATGAGTGTCACTGTGCACTGGCAAAATTGGCAGGGTAGATGCAATAGGCTTCACACACATGCCTGTAGGCAGGCAACTGATATTCAATCGATTACAGTCAAAAAAGGGTTCTTTTATTTCACTGTACACTACGGTTGCACCACATATGAGTGTCACTGTGCACTGGCAAATGTTGGCAGAGTAGATGCAGTAGGCCTCACACTTACGCCTGTAGGCAGGCAACTGATATTCAATCGATTACAGTCAAAAAAGGGTTCTTTTATTTCAATGTACACTACGGTTGCACTAGATATGAGTGTCACTGTGCACTGGCAAAAGTTGGCAGGGTAGATGCAATAGGCTTCACACACGCCTGTAGGCAGGCAACTGATATTCAATCGATTACAGTCAAAAAAGGTTTTTTTATTTCACTTTACACTACGGTTTCACCAGCTATGAGTGTCACTGTGCACTGTCAAAAGTTGGCAGGGTAGATGCAATAGGCTTCACACACACGCCTGTAGGCAGGCAACTGATATTCAATCGATTACAGTCAAAAAAGGGTTATTTCATTTCACTGTACACTATGTTTGCACTAGATATGAGTGTCACTGGCAAAAGTTGGCAGAGTAGATGCAATAGGCCTCACACACACGCCTGTAGGCAGGCAACTGATATTCAATCGATTACAGTCAAAAAAGGGTTGTTTTATGTCACTGCACGCTATGGTTGCCTAGATATGAGTTTCACTGTGCACTGGCAGAAGTTGGCAGAGAAGATGCAATAGGCCTCACACACACGCCTGTAGGCAGGCAACTGATATTCAATCGATTACAGAAAAAAAAAGGTTCTTTTATTTCACTGTACACTACGGTTGCACCAGATATGAGTGTCACTGTGCACTGGCAAAAGTTGGCAGAGTAGATGCAATAGGCTTCACACACACGCCTGTAGGCAGGCAACTGATATTCAATCGATTACAGTCAAAAAAGGGTTCTTTTATTTCACTGTACACTACGGTTGCACCAGATATGAGTTTCACTGTGCACTGGCAAAAGTTGGCAGAGAAGATGCAATAGGCCTCACACACACGCTGGTAGGCAGGCAACTGATATTCAATCGATTACAGAAAAAAAAGGTTATTTTATTTCAATGTACACTACGGTTGCACCAGATATGAGTATCACTGTGCACTGGCAAAAGTTGGCAGAGTAGATGCAATCGGCTTCACACAAACGCCTGTAGGCAGGCAACTGATATTCAATCGATTACAGTCAAAAAAGGGTTCTTTTATTTCACTGTACACTACGGTTGCACTAGATATGAGTGTCACTGTGCACTGGCAAAAGTTGGCAGGGTAGATGCAATAGGCTTCACACACGCATGTAGGCAGGCAACTGATATTCAATCGATTACAGTCAAAAAAGGGTTCTTTTATTTCACTGTACACTACGGTTGCACTAGATATGAGTGTCACTGTGCACTGGCAAAAGTTGGCAGGGTAGATGCAATAGGCTTCACACACGCATGTAGGCAGGCAACTGATATTCAATCGATTACAGTCAAAAAAGGTTCTTTTATTTCACTGTACACTACGGTTGCACTAGATATGAGTGTCACTGTGAACTGGCAAAAGTTGGCAGAGTAGATGCAATAGGCCTCAAACACACGCCTGTAGGCAGGCAACTGATATTCAATTTATTACAGTCAAAAAAGGGTTATTTTATTTCACTGTACACTACGTTTGCACTAGATATGAGTGTCACTGGCAAAAGTTGGCAGAGTAGATGCAATAGGCCTCAAACACACGCCTGTAGGCAGGCAACTGATATTCAATTTATTACAGTCAAAAAAGGGTTATTTTATTTCACTGTACACTACGGTTGCACTAGATATGAGTGTCACTGGCAAAAGTTGGCAGAGTAGATGCAATAGGCCTCACACACACGCCTGTAGGCAGGCAACTGATATTCAATCGATTACAGTCAAAAAAGGTTCTTTTATTTCACTGTACACTACGGTTGCACCAGATATGAGTGTCACTGTGCACTGGCAAAAGTTGGCAGAGTAGATGCAATAGGCTTCACACACACGCCTGTAGGCAGGCAACTGATATTCAATCGATTACAGTCAAAAAAGGGTTCTTTTATTTCACTGTACACTACGGTTGCACCAGATATGACTTTCACTGTACACTGGCAAAAGTTGGCAGAGAAGATGCAATAGGCCTCACACACACGCCTGTAGGCAGGCAACTGATATTCAATTGATTACAGTAAAAAAAGGGTTATTTTATTTCACTGTACACTACGGTTGCACTAGATATGAGTGTCACTGTACACTGGCAAAAGTTGGCAGGGTAGATGCAATAGGCTTCACACACACGCCTGTAGGCAGGCAACTGATATTCAATCGATTACAGTCAAAAAAGGGTTCTTTTATTTCACTGTACACTACGGTTGCACTAGATATGAGTGTCACTGTGCACTGGCAAAAGTTGGCAGGGTAGATGCAATAGGCTTCACACACACGCCTGTAGGCAGGCAACTGATATTCAATCGATTACAGAAAAAAAGGGTTATTTTATTTCACTGTACACTACGGTTGCACCAGATATGAGTGTCACTGTGCCCTGGCAAAAGTTGGCAAAGTAGATGCAATAGGCTTCACACACACGCCTGTAGGCAGGCAACTGATATTCAATCGTTTACAGAAAAAAAGGGTTATTTTATTTCACTGTACACTACGGTTGCACCAGATATGAGTGTCACTGTGCCCTGGCAAAAGTTGGCAAAGTAGATGCAATAGGCTTCACACACACGCCTGTAGGCAGGCAACTGATATTCAATCGATTACAGTCTAAAAAAGGGTTCTTTTATTTCACAGTACACTATGGTTGCACTAGATATGAGTGTCACTGTGCACTGGCAAAATTGGCAGGGTAGATGCAATAGGCTTCCCACACACGCCTGTAGGCATGCAACTGATATTCAATCGATTACAGTCAAAAAAGGGTTCTTTTATTTCACTGTACACTACGGTTGCACCACATATGAGTGTCACTGTGCACTGGCAAATGTTGGCAGAGTAGATGCAGTAGGCCTCACACACACGCCTGTAGGCAGGCAACTGATATTCAATCGATTACAGTCAAAAAAGGTTTCTTTTATTTCACTGTACACTACGGTTGCACCACATATGAGTGTCACTGTGCACTGGCAAAAGTTGACAGGGTAGATGCAATAGGCTTCACACACACGCCTGTAGGCAGGCAACTGATATTCAATCGATTACAGTCAAAAAAGGTTCTTTTATTTCACTGTACACTACGGTTGCACTAGATATGAGTGTCACTGTGCACTGGCAAAAGTTGGCAGGGTAGATGCAATAGGCTTCACACACACGCCTTTAGGCAGGCAACTGATATTCAATCGATTACAGTCAAAAAAGGGTTCTTTTATTTCACTGTACACTACGGTTGTACTAGATATGAGTGTCACTGTGCACTGGCAAAAGCTGGCAGAGTAGATGCAATAGGCCTCACAAACACGCCTTTAGGCAGGCAACTGATATTCAATTGATTACAGTCAAAAAAGGATTTTTGTTATGTCACTGGACACTACGGTTGCACTAGATATGAGTGTCACTGTGCACTGGCAAAAGTTGGCAGCGTAGATGCAATATGCCTCACACACATGCTAGCAGACAGGCATATGCAATTAGATTACACAGAAAAAAATATTAAAATAAAATAAATGTTGTTCAAGCCCTAAAAAGGGCTTTTTGGGTTGCTGTCCTTGCAGCAGATATCAAATGAGTCCTTCAGGTGTGTAGTGAAAGCTAAATACACAGCCTGGCTATCTATTTCCCTATTAAATCAACAGCAGGTAGAATACATGTCCTCTCTCAACGAATGCAGCTTCAGAATGATTCTAAAATGTATGCTGTCCTTCAGATGGAAGTCCCTGGAAGGGAGTGTATGCTGCTGATTGGCTGGAATGTGTCTGCTGACTGTAAGGTGCAGGGTCAAAGTTTCCTCAATGATAAAGAATAGGGGGCGGACCGAAAAGCGCATGTGTTCGCCGTTCGTTGCGAACGCGAACATGCGAAAATCGCCGCGAATAGTTCTCCGGTGAACTGTTCGGGACATCACTAGTATTACCCACTATATGCGCTATACTGTATGTTCTATTGTAGAGTAGTTATATTTATTTTGTTTGTATTAGGGGGGTAATTGGTGGATCCCCAGCTCTGCCATGGAAGCTAGGGAATTAGATTTTGGTAGAAGGGATATTAGAGTAGCTTTCCTACAAGGGAGTAAGTGGAAGGCTCCAGTACCACCAAATATAATAGGGTTTATATTGTTCCATTGAGGTGAGTGTGTTTTCCATACATTAGGTATTTATAGCACTTTATGTCTTATTGCTCCTTATATCTGATTTTTTCTCCTTGCACTGTATATAGCCATATGTGTGTGGGTATATACTGTAGTATACATGACTATTTGATAAATATACTGTGAAATCTCTTGATTACATCAATGTATACTTGCTCCAGAATATATGCAAATATTATTAATAGCAATATACACATTTTTCTCAGCGAACTGTGTTAATCTATGTTGGGACTGTGAATATTTTTACATTTTATGTTCATTGTGGTTTATTTTGATTGTGTAAAATAAATATTATTATATCCATTTATATGTATTCTTGTGAGGATCTCCAGCCAGACTGAACCTCATACTCCATTATTATTATATGCCTGAGGAGGGTACCTTTGAAAAATAAAAGTGTCTGTTCTCCTTTTAAAATTACATTATTTGGAAATTTTTCTTGGTTTTCCCTATGAAATTAACAAAAATCAGGTTGAATAGACATAATTAAATGCAATATGTGTACTGCACCATCTCTTGTCAAAAGCATTCCTCAGTGACCATCAATTGTTGGCATGCTGATAATAACCACACGTGTACACAGAGAAGAGGATTAGAGACTATGGGCCTCATTCTATTATCGGCCGTAAATCGTCCGCAAAGCTGGGATTCCTTGCGGGGCTCCCGTTACCTTGCAATTCAAATAGACGGCGCAGCAAGGATATCCCCCTTACGGCCGGCCTCATATCTTGCAACCGGCCGCAAGGTCTGAAAACTTTAAAAGCAAATATAAATTCAAGACGACACTGTAAAGCTCTGTAAATGCTAGGGATCATAATGGGGACATGAGGATTAATAGCAACCCCCTCTCAAGCTTGCACATCAGCCTAAATCCGATATTTCATTAACTGTTTATTTTCCGGCCGCAGCGTGGGCGGGTCTGAGGTGCTCCAAGCCCTCGGGACTTTGTCCACGGATATTCGACATGAATTAAAATAAAAATTATTTACGGATTTGAGTGTAGGGGAATGTTGTGCTATGAATGCTAACACCTACAATCTCTTTATCGTCTCATCAGAGTGCAGGATGGCTTTATTATGGTTTTATTATGTGCTTAATTGTGTGCTTGCGGGACCTTTTTGCTGCAAGTAAGCTGCGGCTCGGTTTTAGCCTTGCAGAGAGGGTTCCCGGAGCAATTGAATAGCAACCTGGATTTTCTTGCGGCCGAAACTCTTGCGGCCATTTAAGATCAAAGGCTTTCCTCCGGGGCGTATGGCCGCAAGGGATAACAAGGCGCCGGCCACAAGCCTGCCGGAGTCCCCGTCCGGAAGGGAATAGAATAGACAAATAGCCTGCGGCCGGTACTTGCGGCCCCGCATCTCCTACGGCCGATAATAGAATGAGGCCCAATGTGTCTGTATCTCATTAGCTATAATCATCTACTCTTTTGACAGGCATGAGTATTCAGAAATATTGATTGTAATAACTGAGTTTGTGTTTAGAAATTATTAATGGCATATGGCAATGCAAATGCAGCCCACTATCTCCTCCTCTTTGCCTTGTCAGGGCCTCCACCTCCCATGCCACCATGCCTTCTCCCTCTCCCATGACCAGGAGGGTTTGGAGGGGGTGGTGTGTCATCTTGTGGTGGCTGGGCAGATGCTGGTGTGGGAGGCATATAGGGAGAAGAGGAGAGGCCAGGCATGGCTTCAGTAAGTACTTGCAAATGATCGTTCAATGAAATCACAGCAACCTGAGTGCACTTCATTAGGTCTATATGTATGTTCCTCAGTGCAATCTGGTTCTGCATTTCATTGAATCACATTTGTTAGAAACGCTCCATTTGGAGTTTGTGCCTCCGCCTCTCCCTATTTGCACTCCTCAGAATGTTGATGACCTCGGCAGGAACTTCATTTAATCACTTAGGGGTGTCTGCTGGGCTGCCATGTGTATTAGAATGGGTTGCAGTGAGGAATCTATATTTTCTGTGGCTTCTGTAACTAGGGCTTCCATTATCGGACTGTGAATGTCTAGAGATGTGCCGGGCATACACATGGGCACGGAAGATGGAGGTGTTGTTGCCAGAGTGGGTAGTTGCTGAGGATCCATGCAGTAGCTGCTGGCATGATGGTGGGCCTGTTCTATATTGTGTTGCGGGTGTTGTTGGAGGTGGGATAAGGGATCTCTGGCTTCTCCTGGGTGATGGCTCAGGGGGAGATACCTCAAGATTGTGTACTTTCCCTCCAAAGGGATTTTCATAAATTAGATGAATGGGAAACTAAATGGCAGATGAGATACAAATAAATGTAAAGTTATCCATTTGGGAAGGAAAAATAGCCATGCAATTTATAATCTTATTGGAGCAAATCTAGAGATTTGGGAGTGCTTGTGGAAAACCACCTAGATTACAGTGCTCAATGCCAAGCAGCGTCTGCAAAGGCAAGAATATTAGCATGTATTAAGAAGGGTATAGAATCAAAGAAGCAGGTATAATTCTGTCACTATACAAATCCATAGTGCGCCGTCATTTGGAATATGGAGTACAATTTTGGGCATCACATAATAAAAATGACCTTTTAGAGCTAGAAAAAGTACAGAGAAGGGCCACAAAACTAATAAGGGGAATGGACGGGCTAAACTATGAAGAAAGTCTAACCAAATTAAACTTATTGTCTTTAGAAAAAAGGTGCCTAAGAGGGGATATGATTACTATATATATATATATATATATATATATATATATATATATATATATATATATATATATGTCCAGGGTTAATATAGGGATTTGTACCAAGAGGTTTTCAACTAACAAGAGGACATCTCTTGAGGGTAGAAGAAAAAATATTCCACCTTAAAGAAAAGGGGTTTTCACAGTTATTGGTGGTTAAACTGTGGAATTCTCTACCAAAGGAGGAGGTGACAGCAGATTCAATAGATAACTTTAAAAAGGGGTTGGATATATGTTTGAATAAAAAGGGCATTCAGGGTTATCCCAGATAATTAGAGAGGATGTATTGATCCAGGGAGGAGTTCGATCGCCAGTAACTGGAGTCAGGAAGGAATTTATGATTTTTTCCCCTCTTGAGACAATTGGCAAATGTTTCTGGATCAATTAATAATTAATAATTAGCAATTAACAATTATTACTGGGTAATAAATAATCTACATATTATAATGATCAGAAGAGATCTAAAAAAGGTTGGACTTGATGGACTGAACAGCTTTATTCAACCTCAATTTCTATTTAACTATGTAACTATGGTATGGGCAGAAGGTAAAGGGGTGTATGGGTGCTGTGACCTGGCTATATTTATGCATATATGTGTATTGTTACTCTATGTGTGGTTAAAATATGTGTTAAGGAATTTAAGTGAGATATAATATTGCCTTGATATAATGCAAACAATAGGGAAAACACCAATAAGCTCCTTCTCTCTCCCTCTCTCTTGCTCCAAACCATTCCAAACTCCTGAGCCTTTCAACACAGTCAAATTGTAAGCCTTTGGACAAGGCATTTATAGGCTGTACCTGGCAGTTAATTACCCGTTTTGGGGTTCCTATTGGTTCCTATATGTGTTAATTGCAAGTGCAGAAACGTTTTTGGCAAATGCAGCCCTTTCACAGCTACAATGGAAAGCATGGTTTATGGACATTGGCTGAGTGACGTAATATGGGGGCATAAATGTCTTACATCAATGTGTAAAATGGGTTTAAAAATCTCACATAGCCGATTTACGGCAGTGCCATAAATTAGAGCACCTGATTAACATAGAACCCATGGTATCCATTATTAGGAGAGAGATATTGCTTTAACGGTCCTGATTAAAGGCCTTAGGTGAATGCTGTTGAATGTTACATGTTGCACACCAATGGGTTTCAGTGAAGGTTAAATACAGACCACATTCAAAACATATAAATTCTGTTTGTAAATAAAAAAAATTCTATGTGAAAAAGTTTGTGAATGCCCTATAATTTTGATATTGCTTGGTAATATTTGAAATGAGTCTTGAATTGTGGCTTCCAATTAGTTTCTATTTCTGACATTTCAGAAAAGTTTAAAGCTTTTTTATTGACCGTGATCAGTGTATAATTTTACAAATATTGTATAATTTTTTAATACAAATTTCTAAATATTATGTCTGCAGGTGCCACTATATCCCCCTGTCCTTATATCCCACTGTCCTTGTGCCACTAGAGCTCTGTCCCCTACCTGGTGCCCCCCCCCCCCACCACCACCACCACCACCACCACCACCATGATACTAGTCATATGCTTTGGTAATTCACTTTTCACTTGCCTGACTTGGTTCTGGAATACCATGGATCACATTAACATGCTCACCCACATTCACTCCCAGCCACGCCTTTCTGGCACTCCTCAGCCACTCCTTAATCACACGCCTTGCATCAGGGTCTCCACTCCGCAACATTCAATACCAATATTCTTGCTTCCTACGGCACTGACTCCTCACATGCATATACACATCTATCACATGGAGGCAATCCATGATGTGTCAGACTTGCTAATACTTTTTTTGGGGCTGGGTTTATATAGCTTGTTGATTACAGCACCTGCTAATATCTAGGTGGATTTCAGGTTTGGAATTGCTCACTGTGTATTTGAGACTTATCTGGCATTACAGCTGATTTAGGTTCTGGCTGTGGGAATCTTCAGCATAATAATCTGATGAACTTCCCTGCTTTTGTATTGTTTTTGCCAGTTCTATTTGTAACCCATAATATTTTGGGCTACATTAGTCTTTATTCACCTGGTACTTGATATATGCGATGTGGCAGTGTAATTTGGCCACTATTTGTATTCTCAATTTAAATGTGATGAATGGAATGTATATAAGATGATCTTTGTACTTTTAGGGTCCACATTTCAGCCTCTGTGAGTGAGAAAGGGATATTATGACAGCCATTTTCATGTTTTTGTGTTGCAATTTAATCAGGTAGTGTCTCTTTTATTGCCCTCAGTGTCTTGAAGCATGGTTTTTCATACTGTTAAATGCATGACCATTCCTAATTTTATTTAAGGCCTATTTGTTAATTGTGAATTGCTGTGCAATGAATGTTAATGTCTTCCATTGCTTTCCCCATGTTTTAAAGTCCATTGGTGGGTTTTTATTATATTTTGCAGTGTTACAAAGTAGTCTGTAAACCCTTTGTAGGTCCTATTTGGAACCCATAATATTCTGGCCGACATTTGCTGTTTGCGGGCTTGACTGCGTTTGCGGTCTTGAGGAATTGTAGCAATTGAATAGCGATTTTCGATCAAAGGCTTTGATTTATAACCGCAAGAATTTCAAGCACCTAACACATAGACCGTTTGCTGCTCGCAAAAAAATGCCAATTGAATTGTAAATTTACTTACGGGCTACAGTAACTTACAATTGCTCTATTGAATGTGGCTCAATGTCACATCATTAACACATACTTGATTTGGGTATGTGTATTTTCTGCACAAATGCATAGGCATTTTGAAGTTAAAGCTTGTTTGTTGCAATGTGGCTTTATTGTATACAACATACCATACTCCTTTTCCTTTGTTTTGCCCCTACCCAGAGATTACCTCATATATATGGACACAAGCATAAGAGTATGTGTGTCTATGTATATATCTACTATATGTCAGAAATTGTTAGGTATTCTTACAGACAGAGATGTCACTATATATAGATATTGCTGTGCAGGTCTTTCTGGCCTAGACAGAAATATGGTAAAGATATAAACTGAAATTATGTAACATTGAGGTTTTCACAGGTATATAAGGAAGCATCCAAAGACTATGCTGTCAGGGAAAAAGTTACTTTGTTTTTACTGTAAAACGTCTTAAAAACATGAGTAGTGTCCTTATTGTTACAACTATACTATCTCAATAAAAGTTTATCCCCAGGCAGGAGACCAAAACAGGAAGTGGATAAAGCTAGTAAAAGATGGTCACGTAACAAAATTGTGGAGATTAAGTGGGCATAAACAAATTGTATACCAAGATACATTTTAGCAACCATGCTTCACAAATGTTGTGTTTGATCATATACTTGTTATTAATTGAAAAATGTAATAAAAAATAAAAAGTACAAATAAAATACAATATAATGCAGAATATAGTATCATTGTAGTTTTTAAATGCATCATTTCCCTTAAATATTAAATAACAGAGAAAATTAGCAGAGTCTGCAAACTATATCCATTGAATTTTAATATTATTTGAAGCAAAATCTCCCCCCTAAAAAATAGTATGTGGCAATATGGAAAGCACAGTCTTGTAATTTCTATGTAAGCCGAAGCATCTTAAAATAAATGTAGTTTTTATTCCTACAGTAAAAATTATTCTAATGCATCATAGATTTATGTTTTTTGTAATGATATCACATCATTGATTACTGCTTTTCTGAAATTGAAGCAGCACATAACTCGATGAGTGATATTTTGTTTTTCTTGATTACCACAATTTAAATGTATTACCAAAGGCACACATCTTTATCATTGTCCGGTTACACATAATAATGCCGCTGAAATTGAATCTTTTCTTGTTTGTTCATAATCTTGTTGCTTACTTGAATAACGTTAGGTTTTTGTGATAGTAAAATATCATTATGATGACATCTGGAGGTTGTTGTAAATGACATTCTGGAAACTTAATTATTCAGATGAATTCCTTAATGGCTTATTGGAATTCAGATATACCTCTGTGCTGACAGAGATAATTTTATGCCATTTTAACTTTTTTTGCGGGGGGATTCCAATATACTTAGTAGGATATAAAACATATTAATGGCTAGTGTGCAAACACCAACATTTATGCCTTTACATAAATACATTAAATAAATCAAAGGACAAAAGTGATGGAACAAGAGATTATAGAGTTAGGCCACTGTTATTAACTATTTAAGGACCACTATAATGCCTAACAAGTGATAGATATTTTCATAAGGTTTTATCATTACAATAATTTCTATTCAATATCAGTGCTAAATGATCAGGCACAAATTTGTGCCATACACATTGTCCTTCATGGACTGTCTTCCAAACAGAGCTGATAAGCTGCTTGTTTTAGGAGCTTGAATCTATCCATCTAGCACGGCCTTCCAGCGAACCTGCACCCACCCCTGATTGAGTCAAGTAATTCAAACAGAGGCTTAAAAGCTAATATTTAAAAGTAAAATACATGTTTTAGTCATTGTATAGGAAATCTATTCATGTTTAGTGTCAAATATAAAAACATCTACCTTCTGCATTATATTTTGTCCTTTAAATGACTTCTCATGTGTGAAATAAGCTTACATAATAAAAGCAAACCAAGAGGCTTTATATAGAGTTTCTATGAGACTGTCCTTACAAAAAATAGAATTTGCATTTTTAAATAGTATTTGAATATGCTAAGAAATATCCAGAGTATGGCTACTGTAGAATATAGTGCATTGTTACTACACGATTATATTTTCTTAACAGAGACCATTGTAGCTGTACAATCCATTAACAACTTTACAAGTTCTTCCACTCTAGTTATTCTACTACTTAAGCAGCTTGTTCTCAGCTGCTTGACATTAAACATATGGCTCAGAGAACGTCACATTCCCAGGGTCGCCAATATAATCACTAATGTTCTCTTTATTTCACTGAGAAGACTTCTATGCTATGGCTCCCTTGGCAGATGAGAGCTGCCAGTCTGCTTGGTTCATCTTTAAAGGATGCATTTCACTGCATAGTAGGTGAATTAGTTTGTTACTTTGATCACTTGTCATCCGAAGGTTATGGTGGCAACAGTGTAAAATGTTGCTGACACTGATGAAGACTTGTCTGGCAGAGAGTTGAAAGGTTATTTAAAGACCCTGGCATGGATGATTGAAAAGTTATTATTGATTCAGTTGGCAAAAAAATGCTGAGATATCATTTTTAAAGATTGTCTGGTTGGTAATGAGGATTTGATCAAATATGTTGTTGTCTGGTGAGCTTCAGTTGGAATTCAGGAACAAAACAAAGACAATGGGTATATATTTTAACAGAGATGACCTGGATTGTATTAAAATAATTGCAACACAAGTATTGTGATACTAAAAAGTTCAGAAACAGCACAATGGATGATATCTACTTATTAAACAAAATATATTTGTAATTTTAAAAACAATGAGCTCAATACAATTTGTCATTTGACATCAGTGATGAGTGCTGAGTCCAGCTAGGACATAAAAGTGAAAAGGAATGCATGATTTATTTAAAAAAAAGATCAGAATAAAATAATGAAAATACTAGTAGTAGACCGAATGCAGAAAGTAAACCCACCAAAATACTTGAATCAATGAACATTAACTATGATTGATTGACATTTATATAACAATAACTTAAGAAATATGGAGTACTCACATTTGGCCACTGATGGGGCTCCAAAAATATGTTTTCTGTTTTTTTTTTTTTTATCTTGCTGTATATTTGGCAACAAACTGGCATCAACTTCCACTCACTAGCATCTTGTGTCATTCCCATGAGAGAAGCCATATCCATTTTATCACCATGGGATTACTGTAGTATATTGAGAGACTACTTAGAGACCAGCATCAAAATGTTCTAATGCAATCATAAAAGTTTTCATTTTGCATCTTCACAGTGCTCCCTCACTATGGTCAAATAATTGTTGACTAGATTTGTGAACCAAATTTCTCAGAAATGCAATGATGATCATGAGGCACCTTGGAAATAAGTCCACATTGTTTCTATTTTTCTATTGTATCATTAACCTTCTAGTGCACATCTCTTTATCTCTCTATCTAGTCTCTCTCATTATATATATATATATATATATATATATATATATATATATATAGATATATATATATAGATATATATTAGATAGATAAATCGAGCTCAGAAGGGTAGTGACTGACAGATGTGCCTGGTCCATAGGGTCATGGAGAGTCAGACACAACTGAACAACTAAATAACAACAAACTTTCATTAGAGTTTCTAATTCCTGTTGACCATTCTGATCCCCCAGTTATATATATTGCATTTGTTAAAGATAATATAATAAAGTGCTATACCGCTCCTTGCCTCCCTTTACACATCATTACTTCAGAACAGACACGCTTGCACCCTTTGTCTGTTTGCATGTTTACTGTAGAACGTGTACTGTAGTAGTGTTATTGCTCCTCATGTAGTACTATTGCTCATGTTCATTCAGTCACTGCTTGGATATTGGTCTTTTTAAGACTCTGTCCTCCCTGATCAATACACATTTAATACTGACCGTATACAAAGGATTTATTATGTCATCCTGTTTTTTTTGTGTGTGACCAAACTGATACAATGGATGAAGGAAAGAGATAATTATCCTGTTTTGCATAAAAAAAAACGACCCCTCAGAAACATGCCACACCATAGACACTATCACTAATGGCTCACAAGAGACTTAGCACTTTTGTTTAAAAACAAAGTTGAGAGTTAGGTTACTGGCTTTATAGAATTCTTCTTTGAACAGACAGAAATCAACAAAGGATAATCAGTTATAAACTAATTTGGTTCTTAGTTTGAAATTAATTGCAGATTGATAAAATGTTTAAAACATTTAAATTAGAAGCACACATGAAGTGTGAAGAGTAGAAGCTAAAATATCTTACATTTATTGTGTTGAAGGGTTCAGGGTCCCTTATCCTTGAATGCTCATTTTTTCCAGAGAAAAAGTACAAGGAAGAACACCTGTGTGTCTGGAAGACAGACTGAAAATGTCCCAGTTTAACCTGTTGCGATTTTAGTCTTTAATCACTTTATGCTAATGTAAATTATAATAGTCATCAGGAATTATAATAGTATTATACAGGAGTTGCCTACCTTACATCAATGCAATTATTTTACTCTCCTGAAAAATAGTTTAACAGAAAGATCACATATGCCTGCAAACTTCTCAGATTCAACTAATACAGTGTTGGACATGATTGACCCTTTACTATACAATTATTTAATAGAAGACAACATTTTAGAGATCTGTGTTTAAATTCCCAAATGTCTATAATGTAGAGTTGTAAAGTCTAAGGCCCAGGGACCTAAATATGGCCTTCAAATAAGTGTATGTGGCCCTCCACTACCCCAGTAGGAATACTATGCAGCAAGGATAGTCAACAGTGGATCCTGGGTCTGTATCAGAGCCTTCTTACTTCCAAAAATCAAATGCATTGTTTCATTTACAGTAAATATATCATAACAATTCAAATCCTTTACAAATTATTTTCTTTTCAAATTATTTCCTTCCCCTACACTAAATAATCTTCAATCCTGCAGTATCTGGAGTGTCATTATTATAAAAGATTTGTTTATTCCTATAGAAAAATATGAATTCCAACCTGGAGTTAATTTTCACAAATAGATTTGGACCTTGGATTTTGTAAAAATAGACTGTATAGTATGTCTGAAAATATGAGTGTGCTGTATTATGTGCAGAGTTTGTACCACCACCCTCCCCCTGAAAGTTGACAAACCTACATCAGGGAGACAAGGTACTAGCTCATGCAAAGCAACAGCAGACACGAAAGGTGCCCTTTTAACACATGTTTTAGTTTCAATCACTATAATAGTTGTGGATCTACAAATGTTCGGAATGTTTGCAGTGTTTTTCATGAGGCGAGCAGTTGACGCACAGCACTGCAAGGCCCGTGGGACATAGGCTGCAATGAGCGCCAAAGGCGCACATTGCAGGGCTTGCAATGAGCGCCGTACCCCCGTAGAACTTAGGACCAAAGTACGTAAAACGCCAGAACCAAGCAACTGGAATGACCACAAAAAAAACACAATTAAGCCTCAACAGGGGGAGAGTCTATGAGTGAGGTTCCAAGTTAATTTGAGGCATATTTGCTGTTTTTGCAAAAATCGCCTAAGCGAGAAAAAAAATGGCGGCCGAAAAAACGTAAAAGGATGAAAACGGGGCTGAAGGCAGTAAAAAACAGCCTGAAGGAAGTAACACTTAATGCAAGCCAGTAACGCTTAACCCAAGCCAGTAACATTTAACCCAAGGCAGTAACAATTACACCAAGGCAGTAACACACCAAGCCAGTAACACTTAACCCAAGGCAGTAACACTAATCGCAAGGCCCCTAAACTAGATAGGGGGGAGAGGCTCACGATGAGCGCCAAAGGTTCTCAAGCCCGAGCCCTATAAAGTACACAGGGGGAGAGGCTTGCAATGAGCTCCAAAGGCGCCAATTGCGAGTGACACATTGAACGACAAAGGTGCTCATCGTGGGGCTCCAGATGAGCGCTGAACGTGATCATTGCAAAGCCCACATGATGAGTGCCGAAGGTGCTCAGCGCTGGGCTCACGATTGTGTCGCAAAAAGCATTGCCAGGTATACAATTTTATTCACATCATTTTGACCAGCAATTTCCTAGTAAATAATATTTACTATATCTAATTTGCTCATCAGCCTATTGTGTGAGAAAATGCATTTTGCCCCTTAGTGTGAAAAAGTTGAACACTCCAGCTGTAAGGGCTATAGATAACTGACCACTGCTAATACATTAATATCATACATTGGAAGGCATTGTACTATAATTGTATATCCTAAGAAGTGGCAAGATCTTTCTATCTTACTTTTGTTCAACTTACCAAATAGCAGATTCCCTCTCTTAATGACTGACATACATGTTTATCTGAACCATGGCAAAAATACCCATGCCTATCTTAATTAAGGATTCTAATTGGTCTACACCTGCCAGCCAAAAACATGTTGACCTCATGTTGTTTAGCCTTTTGTTGTACAAGCCCAGGGATTCATAATACCGATCCCATATAAGGATTATATTTTCTACTCATTTCTTTGACAAATACAATCCATTCCTGAGTTGTGCATACATATTTAGGTAATATCTTGGTAATATCTTGGTTGCTAAAATTTACCAGTCAATAGCAGTGAATAATGATCTGTAATAGTACAATTGTTCTAAAGAGTATAAACAATACAATTCTATAATGACCCATACCACTTGATAGAGACAAAGCCTCCAGATATGCAATGATAGAAGATGCAATCTTAGAAGCTAAAATCTTCCAGATTGCAAACATTTCCAGATTGCAGGTAATAGTGTAGTAGGAATTCTGGTCCAATGGATAAATGAAATTTAAAATAAAAAGCAAAGTCAAATAATGAGCCTGAATTCATATACATGTAATGATTATGAGCTCCAAAATCAAAATAACACATGAATTCCTCCATAAGCCTAGGTGGTGCAGGATTTTGATGATAAAAAGGAGCCATCCAGAGGGGTTGGGCTATCTAAAGTGGCATACCACTACTGCAGTATGATAGCGTGTAATATAGTCTGTAATGACTAGAAAGTGTGTTTGTGCATGACTAGCATCACAGGTTACACTGCTCCCTGCTACTTATGTGTGTTTCAGAGAAGAATTTTAGTTTGGCACTTCCTCCTGGGAGGATCCTTTTAGTCACATTACTTTATTCAGGTTAGCGAGAGAAATAGAGCTTATACAGCCTGGCGATCATTGAAAAAATAGCAAGGGTTTAAATGCACATTACCAAGTTTTTTGTTGTTGTTTTTTTATCAGGCCTTACCCAGCTATTCTAAAGATATCCTTCAACTTAGTACCAGCTACTGATAAGCAACTTTGACCAAAAATAGTGTCACTAAAAGACATGGCAAGAACATGAGAAACAACTGCATCCTTAAAATAAATATAAGGGGACATAATTATAACTGTGTCATTTTACCAATGTATTTATTAGTATCTTTGCTTAATGCACAATTTAAAGTTCTGGGTAATCCATACATATCACTAACATGCATTTCTTATTGGATTATCAAACCTGGTAGCTACTATGTGTGTTAGCTGCAAAAAAAATGTGATGTGTGTAAAGGTCTTTGGGCTCCATTTCTTGCCTACGAGATTCTGATTTATGGTTCAAATTTACTCGTAAATCCCTATCAAACTATTGCAAAACACAGAAAATCTAGCCCTATGATAAGCGCCTGTAGAATTGTGTAAAAGTTCAAAAAAGTTGCCTTCCACATATAGCTGTCCTATTAAAAAAATTCCCCAACATCACATTCTAAAATCCGATTGATATACAATAACCTTTAAATGCTCATAAGTCCAAAAATCCTATATGTACTCTCATCCACTGGAGAAGCATACACACTTCAAATATGACACTATTTCCAACCTAACACCTTAATTGTGTTGGATTTGAGGCTTAATTATGTGCTCTACAGCCACGGAGGTCCCTATAGATCCCCATGGCGCCAAAAATGTAAGCCCATGTAAAGACCTCCATGGCACCTATAATTAACCATGTGCCATGAAGGTCCTGTAAGGATCACGTGGCATTTAAAATTGCCCCCATCCATCCATTGACCTCCCTTGACACAGAGGTCCTCCATGGCACATAAATTTAACAGACCACCATAGCACATAGCAATAACCACTTATGCCAGTGGTGTCCATATTGATCCTTATTCATCCTTATGGCATCCTAACCACCACTACAGGGGTCCATATAAATCTCCATTCAAACTAATCCCCCATGGGGTTCCATAAGGACCCACAATAGTCCCAATGTCTATAGTTAAATAAAAAAACTGTGAATCTGATTGGTTAAAAATTATTCCTTGGAAATGTTGAGCAGGGTAATATTAAATACTCAATTCTGATTGCGTATCGGAAGCAGCAAGAATTCTATGCCAGGAAAAGGGCGGGCCCATTAGGTTTTTTTTATAGAGCAGTGGGTTTTTCAGGTGGAGGTCCATTACAGCAGGCCAAAAGATGAGGATCCTAGTCTTAGAAGAGGACATGGATCTACTATAAACATGGAAATCCTGCTTATCCAAGGCAGAAGATTGAGGACCAGGGCATCACTGATTGTTGCTGGAGGGCCTTACAGGGTAGGTTAGTCAATATTTTGCCCCCCTTATAGGTTTAATCAATTTATTTATTTTATATAAATCATTTTATTATTTCACTTAATTAATTTTATTGTGTAATTGTATTTGGTAATTATTTTTTATTTTCTGTAAAAGAAAAATAATTAATGTAATGTGTTTTTTTAATTTAACTTTATAAATAGGGACATTGGATTTTAACTATTTTCTAACCTTCAAGCCAGCAGCAGCTTAATGTAGAGATCTTGCACAACAGTGGCTGGCTCCCCCTGCTTCCTGATGCAGAGGACTACACATCCCATGATTCCTTCCTGCACAAGCTGCTATTACAGATTGCTATTATGTATTTAAATGTATAGCTGCCTATGATTAGCCAAAGCAAATTATGAATTGTATGCTAATTTTAGCTTGTATATGCAAGGGTATTAACTCTGAAAAGCAACTGCTTTCAAACTAAAGAGATTAAGCAAACATCAGGGTGAGTTTGTTAATGTATATTTTGGTATTTTTTCATGCAAATTTTTTTTTCCATACGCCACTGAATCTCCTCTATCAGATACATTCATATTCCATGAAATTTAAATATGCCTTTAATATTTTCACGTTATTCCAGTGATTTTTGTTATTCTCGAAGTCTTATCATTCTTGTTGTTTTTGTCTTATGTTCGACAAGAGAAGCCATAGGACTTTTAACCTGAAGTGCAATTATCACAACCATCAGATAAGCTGGTTATTAAAGTTCCAATCATATACTACTTCCATTTGCAGTTGATCTCTACATTGGTTATTAAGTTCCCAAAAGGAACAAAACACTGGTATTGTTTACAACATGAATTATTGTAAATATATCAGAGGTTTTACCAGATTATTACACATCAAGTTTTGTATTCTGGTATGTTTGAAGTTATATGCATAAGAATAAAAAAAAATATGAAATGTTTATTTCACCTTGAAAATAGACAGGACAATAAATTTGCTCATTGTGTCTGTTGGAGCTGCATCCCTAGCTTATGTGCTCTAAATACAGAATACACTGCAGAATGAGATATCATAGAGGATGCCAAGAGGAAATCTTGAAATACAATCTACATATTTGCAGTTACCCTCTAAAGAAAACCAAGACTGAAAGAAATCAGAAGACAAATGGCAAAAGGACAGAACAGCTGTTCCATCTCATAAATGCTTAAATCAAGAGAATTGCGATAATTAAAAACCATACAATGTTTCATCCAAAGATCAGAAGAACTTTTACAATAATAGATCAACACAGCATTCAGTAACTCCTACTGATTAAAAATAAAAAGTTTATTTTTAAAAATAAAAACATATATTTTTCCTTTGAAGGTTATCAGGATATAAATATGTCACCATAATTCATTTTAATGACAAAAATCTTGGGTGTACCAACTCAATACATAAATTATGTTGTTTTATTTAGATGCCCGTGGAAACTAAATTAAAATGTAAAATTAAATTTCAGTTTTTTAGAATATTAAATGTTTAAACTAAGCAAATCTGTCAGAGAAAAGGTATACTGGTCAACTATATTTTACATACTGTGCACGTCTAATAATTTGTTCAGGTAAATTATTTCTGGAAAAACAGCTAAGAGAACATAATACTTAAGTACTTTATAAAGATAACCTTTTATAAATGATTACCTTTGCCAACTACTCAGCATGAAGTCCAATAATTTTGCCATATTACTAATGGACAAAGTTTTACAACATATTTTCCGCCTGTAAACTGTTTGGGAACTAATATTAAGTACCCATTTGGAGCCATTTATAAAACGGTAGCTGTGTTAGGAAATTGCTTTTGTGCAAAAAATATTAACTTCTTTTGTGTTTTTCTATCAGGTAGAATTAAAGCAAAAAAAGATGCTTATGTGACACTTAGATGCTGGCTAGTGGATTTAAATAAGTAAAACAGTTTTCACCATATTATTTGGCTTACTGAAATATATTTTAAAAAGCTTGGACAAGAACTTCAGACAGTGTCTATTGAAATTATTATGGTGATTTTCACGGCTGTATATGAAAAAGCGAGATGAAACATTTTTGCTTAAAGGTATATAAAGGTAAAAAAGTTTCCCTGTTTTTATCTTTTTCTAATCTAACACATGCTGCTTATATCAGAAACACACATTGCATTGAGTTACATAGTTACATAGAGCCTCATTTAATTGAGCAAATGTAACTTACTGGAGCCCATAATGGAGCCTGGAAGCTAATTTGCTTTCAAATGGCGTCTTTTTGCGAGCCGCAAGAGGTCTACCGTTTACGGGCTTGAAATCCCTGCGGTTGTTACAACGTAACTTACGCCCCATCTAAACATTTCATCTTTTACATCGCTAAGAGTTATGATCGCTAAAATCGCAAAATTGATATTCAATTGCTACAATCTCTCAAGCCCGAAAATGTTTTCACACCTGTAAACAGCAAATGTAGAAGAAAATCCTACAGGTACCAGATGGGACCCGCAAAGGGATTAAAGACATGTCGGTAGCACTGATAATGCAAATAAAAAAAACATTACTGTACTTTAAAATACATAGAAAGTGATGAAAGAAATTAGAATTAATTGCACAACAGTCACAAGTTTGCAACTCGCCAATCATCATGTTCCCACCCTGAACTGCTACATGTGATTGCATGGTTTACGGTTTACGCTTCCAGACAGTAACTCGCGGGCTTGTTCAATTGAATAGCACCATAATTGTAGCAGAGTGCAAGCTGGCAGCAGGCCCACAGACATACGCCCTGTATACCGCGATAAGCGGGCTTCAAATTGAGTGAGGCTAATAATATTTGCGGTTGAATAAAGACTTTTAATCCATCAAGTGTAGCCTTGTTAGATCTCTTCTGAATATTATAATATGTAGATTATTTGTTAAATGTTATTAATTGTTAATTGATATAGAGGAAGGCAAACAGAAGAAAAAAAACATTGAAATTATCTCAAAAGGGAAAAAAAGCTAAATTGCTTTATTCATTCTATACACACACATATTTATTTTATTTAAAAATAAAATTTGTTTTCCACACCCCCAGAGCTGCTGGCATAGGCACAGTGTATGTACCAATAGAAACACTGCATTTGGGTAATTTTTTTAACCCTATACTAACCTTCAAGCCAACAGCAGCACAGTACAGTACAAGTACAGAGCAATGACTCCTCCATTTTCCTTGTGCAGGGGACTACACATCCCATGACTCCTTGCTACACAAACTGCTATCATTATTGATACAATATATTAGTTGCCTGTAATTGGCCCAAAAAATTATAAATTTTACGCTAATTTTAGAAAGGATTTCTAGGGAATTGAAGAGATTTAACAAACTTTACGGTAATAATCTTTATTTTGGTATTTGTTTATACAAACTATTTTTTTTATATACTAATGATTCTCGTCTATCATATGCAGGAAATTTAGATATAACCTTTAAATATATTGTACATTTTAAATACAATTAACCAACCTTTTAAAATCTGAGTATGTTAAATATTGTTTATAGATTAAATCAAGGGGGTAGGAATTAAAAACATTCTGGGGGGACAAAGTGACCATATGGAGGCAGCACAACAGGCACATCATGTGTCTGGTTATGCTCAGCCATATCGTTTTCTTGGCAAAGATATTGGAGTGGGTTGCCAATTCCTTCTTCAGTGGTCCGTGATTTGTCTGACCTTTCTGATATGACCTGCCCATCTTTGGTGGCATCAAAAGGTGGCTCTACAAAGTATTGACTTTAGGTGGGTGAATAGTTATGCACATTGACTTTTTCTGTTCTTTTGTCCTATTCGTTGTTTGCTTCACAGTAAAAAAAAACATCTTCAAAGTTGTGGGCATGTTCTATAAATTAAATGATGCAAATCCTCAAACAATCCATGTTAATTCCAGGTTGTGAAGCAACAAAGCACGAAAAATGCCAAGGGGGTGAATACTTTTGCAAGGCACTGTACATTTAATATAGAACATTTTACTCAGTCTCTCCCTTCCCATCACTGCCCAATAGTCTCCTCCTCACCCTCTGTCCCTTTAGCTGCTAGGTTCCTCCACAAGGCTGGTCTCAGGAAATCATGGAAGACTATCTCCTGTGATCTCTTGAGACCCAGTTTTAGGGGAATGCAGCAGGTAAAGAAAAATAAATTGACAGAACTATTTTCTACATGTATTGTGCGTGTTGGGAGAGCTCACTAACTCTAATGTCTATTTCTTTCAGCAGCTTATTCAGTTAAGTGCAAAATTATGTCTCCATATTGAAAGAGCGTCTCTGTAGTATAACACTTGAAGTCGAGAGGTCTCTCGTTGGTAGTGAATATAACCCACTATGCAGCGATATGAATCACAAATTTGACAACTGAGGGCTCAATCACATTAGTAACCATGAAAAAAACAAGCATACACCTGTTAGATTTAATACCAAGGGCTTCACGCTGGTACCTATAGCCTCTGCTCAAAGGAAATTAATATACTCAATGGCTACTGGTTTCACACAGTACTTTAAACAATTTCACATTTCATTGCAATGATAAACATAGAACAATAAGAATGACTATTGTGTTATGAAAATATGTTATATTTCTCAATTATAAAAGCCAAGCCAAGCTCAAACTGTATGTCAAAGCTACAACCTTAGCCCTGTTTGCTTAGATATAACAGGGTGGTGGAATATAGGGCTCTAAAGTCCACTATTAGTTGAGAGCTACACCCTTTTTAAAGTTTCCACAAACCCTGCTTTGTTTTTTTTTTATCTACCTGTATTGCTTTAGTGCAAATTGTCATAAATTAATGTAGTTTCATTTCTATGCAAATATAGTATGCAATGTGTAAAACATGCAATTTTAAATTAATACGTTTTGGACTACTATTCGGTAGCTTAACAACATTAAAGAGATTCTGTCACCCCAAAATCAAGTTTTAAAAAGCATGAACCATATATTGTATAATCCATTTTTTTCTGAAGTGAATCAATCCTGTGAAATTCCATTTTATTGTTGATGCATTTACTGTATATGAAACTCAGTGGGTCACATATGTCACTTTGCTACTTTGCTGTGCTAATTAGGATTACAGTCTTCTTGTCTGTCACTGTAGTGGCCAAAATAAAGACTGTCAATGCTATATGGCAGTAAGACACATCTCCCACCTTTATTAAGTACTCTGAGACGCACATAACAATGCTGAGCCTTACATTAGCATACATGAACCACAAAACCAATTCCTAATGATTTATTGTAGAGAAAAACTGCTGGTACAATGTATATACAGTTTTAATGTTCTTTAAAATGAAATCAACTTCTTATTGGGGTGATAGAATCCCTTAAAGTGATTGATTCCCAAGTCAGATACGTATCTTAAATTTGAGAGATTTTGTTGTTGTTTTGTTTACCTGAATATGGAAGTTTTTTTATTTTTTTTTATGTTGTTCCTTTAAAAATATGATCTAGTTGAGGTATCATTGATAACAAGAATATGACAAGTTGTTTTATTTTTTTTCAAAAACTTCTGTTATCAGTTTGTTCCTGAATTTAGTGTGACAAGGAAGGGAAAGGGAGGGGGGAAAGTAGACAAGGGAGGAAAAGGGGGAAGGAAAGGACACAACGGATGAAGAGGAGGGGACAAAAGAGACACAAGGGGGGGGGAGGAGACATGGGAGGAAAAGGGGGGGAGACGAGAGAGGGAGAGGAGGTGAAATGGAGACACAAGGAAGGGAGAGAGGGAGAAGGAGACAGAGGGGATGGAGAGTGGGAAAGGAGACACAGGGGGAAAGGGACAGGGGGAAAGGAGGAACAGGAGAGGGAAAGAGGGGGAAAGGAGACTGAGGGGAGTCAGAGGTGGGGAAGGAAATACAGGGAAGGGAGAGGGGAGAGGAGACACGATGGAAAGGAGAAACAGGAGAGAGAGACAGGGGGAAAGGAGACACAGGGGAGGGAGATGGGGAAAAAGGAGACACGGGAAGGGAGAGGGGGAAACGAGGTACAGTAGAGGGAGAGGGGGGGAAAGGAGACACAGGGAAGGGAGAGGGGGAAAGTAATAGGGGTAAAGGGAGAAGGGGAAAAGAGGCACAGGTGAGGGAGAGGGGAAAGGAGACACAGGGGAGAGACTGCGGGGGAAGGAGACAAAGGGGGGGAGACACGGGAGGGAGTGGTGGTGAAAACGTATTCCCTTCATTTTTGACATGCAATGTGTGACAAACTGCATTGCCTGCCTTACAATTTTAAACCCGTCATTGTTGACGGGCAAGTTACTAGTATTATATATGTATATGAACGTGACGTTGACCATAATATTCTGTTGCCCCTCGCGATATATTCAGGTGGCTATATATTCTAGTATCTACCATAGTTCATTATTGTACTTGCAGAATAAAAAACATATTGGGAAATATTTTAAAATATAACATATGCAATATGTGAATCTATCCCAGTTATTACATATTTCAACAATTTAGTAGATTATTAGCTGATAAACATTTAAACTATTAAATCTATTAGCAATATTAAGCAGAAAACTTTATTTTGTAGGTCCGCCAATTTGTGTCCAAATTACCTGGAAACAAATTATCCTAGTGAAATAAATTTTCATGCATTAAATTTAAATATATATATATATATATATATATATATATATATATATATATATATATATATATATATAATGTATTGCTTATAGAGGGAAGATTAAAGCTGGAGGTTTCACTGAAATATACAGATGGGAGGTATGTAATACACACAAGAAAAATAAAATGTGACACACAAGTAAATTAAACAACGAAGGTCTGGATGATAGAGTTTCAATATCATAATAAAGTGAAGATAATCCAGTATCAGAAGTGTAATGTTCCTCTAAAGATATGGCTGCAGCACTGATGCTTTATTCTATGAAGTATCTTTAATATTCTGTAACATTCCCTGCAGGTTTAACATATAATGATGTATGAAATATTCCCAGAAAGGTACTCCTATCACCTATTTCTCATTAGTGTAAAGCTTAGCTGCAAAATTAATGTCAAGGGCAGCCTGCTGAAACTTCTGACATGACAGCAAGGTTTTGTCAGGAGATTATCTTCTAGGACATAAAATGTGCAATCACAATTTACATTAATCTGTAGTATATATATATATATATATATATATATATATATATATATATATATATATATATATATATACAGCGTTCTCTGCTATATTGGCAAATCCTATTCTTCAGAAAACAACAACACAACTGACAAAACAGATACTCTGATATTCACAATATCCCTTGTTAGAGTGATCTGTGGATATACTATCCATTATTTGACTTGCAAGATGTCTGAACAAGAAGTACCGTTTATAACAAAAAATATATCAATATGATTGATCACTGCAATGCAATTTATGAGAAATTTCAGGAAGCTATTGATAAAATTCCAAATGGCATCATATCATGACATGCAATCTTAATAACTTATTGAATTAATATAAAACTCTACTCATCCCCTGCTAAATCCATTAATCTGTGCATAATATTCTAACCAAAAATGAAGATACATATATCATATTAGCTTTTAAAACTTTAGTGTTCATGATATCAAAGGTTGGAATTGTTATACATATGGTATTGAGCTATATAATTAGCAGAATGTAAATCACCTGTATAATTGTATACATTTGTACACACTGCTCTTGCATATGATTGAATCTACTCATGCAGTTTCATGTAACTGATATGTGTACCTTGCACCCCTGAATATTAGTAAATTTGCGTGAGAGACCAAAATGTACTATATAACACTCACTAAAATATTTCAACAAGTAAGTAGGTGCACCAATAAAAAAACACAAATTCAATTAAGTGATGAAGGTAATGTTCTATGTAGGTGTTGGATTCTCATTTGATTAATTGTAGTCCAATGCACCGCCATCCAACACAAGGATCAGGTCGAGCGTCCCAACTCTGAAGATAAACTGCAGAGCAAAAACAAGAGAGCAAAAAGCAGTATAGTATGGTGAAGTATGTACAAGTGTATTTACTAGGCAAAACATATGTCTACAATAAGAAATTAAAAATGAGTAACTGTCAGCCTTATTAAATTGCGATTCGGCAAATTTAAAAGGGCTCTATTTAAGCACACAGCATATTTTTTTACAGAAGTTTTTAGTTAGTGAATACATTGCTTTTGGATAGAAGTTCACTAACTAAAAACTTCTGTAAAAAAAATATGATATGTGCTTTTGTAGAGCCCTTTTAAATTTCCCGAATCACAATTTTATAAGGCTGTATGTTTTCAACTCTGAGAAATTGGGCTCCAGGAGTTGAAAAAAATAAAATAACACATGATCTGAGGGGTTCTAAACCAAAAAAAAAACAGCAGACAAATAACTTGGAATAATAAACTGTCATTGGAGGGGACACAACACTATGGTTTGGTTTATTAAGATATGGATATTACTATAAATTATATATAAAATTAAACTTGCACTGCTGTTTAGGTAAAATAGCACAACCCACCTCCTTTTGTCAATAATTACTTCATGGTATAGTGACCCTGTAGTGTACATACCTTTATATATACACTAGCAACTTGCCCGTCAAAAAATGACGTCAAACAAAATTGTAAGGCTGGGAATGCTGTTTGGAACACAATGTAAGGTTTTTGGTTGTCTGATTACATTTGGCATGCAATGCAAACCTTTCCCCTGGTGTACTTTTGCTCCTCTGAGCACCCTCTGCGCTCATTGTGAGCCCCTCCCCTCATGTACTTTTGCTCCTCTGAGCACCCTCAGTGCTCATTGTAAGAGCGCTGTGCTGAACACCTTTGGCTCTCATTGCGATCCTCTCCTCTGCTTTTGGTTGTCTGAGTACCCTGTGCGCTGATTGTGAGACCCGCGCTGAGTGCCTTTGGCTCTCATTGCGTGGCTCTCAATGAGCGCCTTCGGTGCTCATTGCTAGGTTCTCCACTCATGTCGTTTTGGTGGTCTGAGCACCCTTGTCAGTCATTGCAAGGGGCACGCTGATTGGCTTTGGCGCTCATTGGGAGCCTCTTCCCTCTGTCCTTTTGCTCCTCTGAGCACCCTCGGCGCTCATTGTGAGCCCCACGCTGAACGGCTCTGTGGCTCATTGCGATCCTCTCCCCTGGTCCTTTTTTTTTTCTTCTATTTATATATTTTTTTAATACTAATTAATTAATGAAATAATAAATTTATATACTTTAGCTATATGTAATTAATATATCCAGCAATCACTATCCTGAAGAGCTAACAATCTGTTTTGATTTTCCTGCAGCATACAATGCACATTTGCACTGTTGCTGACCTGAGTTGTAAGTGTGAGCAATGTGTGAAGTGTGCAGTGTAAATATGCTGAGGGGGGGGGGGCAAACCGTTTGTATAGCTGTGTAATTGGGCATTTTGTAATGGTAATATTATTAGTTGTAAGTTAGTGTTGTAAAATGGCGGCGATTGTCTATATGTTACGCAGGTGTGGAGCATTTTCCGTAGTCCCTAGTATTGTATTTTACACCTCATACGTGCCTGTGTAAAAGTCTTATGTGCTCGGTGGTGTTTTGCGTGTTTAGGGGTCGTGTAGCCTCGTTTTCGTTTTTTTTTCAGCCGCCATTGTTTTTCTCGCTTAGGTGATTTTCGTGTGTGGAAACTTGGCAAATTGTGGTTAAATTGTCGTGCAACCTGGCTCCCAGATGACAAACACCACTCACAGCAAGGGGACACACCCCCCTTGCTGTGAGGGGTGTTTGTTTTGTATTTTTTTTTATTTTGGTGGTGTTAATGTTGTTTTTGTATGTGCACGGTTCGGCCGTTAACTTCATATATTTTTTTACCTCATATATTTTTTTTTCTAAGTGCCGTGGGTCTTGCATTGTGAATGTTGTAATTGAGATTTAGTTCTGTGTGTCGTAGGGATGAGCTCCCTGCCCAAGTCGTACGGGGATGAGCTCCCTGCCTAAGTCGTACGGGGTCGTAGGGATAAGCCAGTCAGCTACTTGCAATGCCAACAAATAACCCAGACTTGCAATATTACACCTTGCTCCCCTATTGATTTGACGCATCAGTTGCTTTTGATCAAAATAGCTATCCAATTCCAAAATTACTTATTACTCGCAACTTGTAATACCACTGATTTTGGCTAAAATTATTAGGAATACTAAATAGCACTCGCATAGGCATAACAATGCCTTTTGCAGGATGCTTTTCCCTTCCCCACTCACACCCTATCACCCCCTTTAATATTAACCCAGTGAAACTGGGGTCCTTCCACGACCCCTGTGGCACCTAAATGTTAACCCCCACCACAGAGTCCCTAACATACCCTAATGGCACAAATAGTCCTTAAAGGCATCGAAATATTAACCCTTGAGGTATCTTCTGTGGCATCCTTATGGACCCCTGTGATTCTGGGTTAATATTTTAGGTGCCATGGAGGTCTCAATGGACCATCATGGTTAAGTAGATTGGATTCATCAGAGAATAGGGGAAGGCGACATTTTGATTTGATTTTAAAGGGGCATGGAAGGTTTCTGGAGTTCACTAGTATTTTATTAATCCTATGTATCTATTTTCTATACTTCATTTTATTAAGCTCTGTTTTTTATGCATACAATCTTACAAATAATTCCTTATCACCTTTGCAGCCTGGAGTCCCTGTGCAATAAATGAAAATCACTATATGACTACCGTAACTGATATCCAATGTCTCTAAAGTTTACTTGGAGTGTCCAAAATGCTAATAAAGACTACATATATTTTCAACACCCCACACCCAAAAAGGCAGAACAATGCATCTGAGAAGCCTGGATGGCTCAAATCTGTTATTAGGAATAATCTAGCGAAAGCCAAAAGCATAACCTTGAAACTTAGGCAATTACTCTGTTTTGTAGATATGGGATGAATCTATGATGAGATCTTGTTGAAAGCCACATGACAGTGAAAGAGGCATGTCTTTGGAAATGGACAAGGACACCAATGGGGCCTAAACTGATCGAGGTAGTGCCTAGCAAAGGCTGATTTATGACATATGAAAAACCAGAGGCTTGACAGCCAAGTGATGAAGAGGACTCAGATATATTGTGAGGGCTTGCTGAAAGCTGAATAACTGACCTTGCTTAGTGAACATGGGCCTGCAAATTATTCTATAGAGGCCAAGTGATGGTGAAAGGGGGAGTGTACTTTGACATTAGCAAGGACACTGATTGGACCGAAAATGGTTGAGGTAGTGCCTAGTGAAGGTTGATTTAGATCTCCTCTGATCTGCAATATACAGGTTAATAGTTAAATGTTAATTGATCCAGAAGAAGGCAAAGAGAACAAAACAAACAGTGAAACTTTGCCAATTGTCTTGAAAGGAAAAAAAAAATTCCTTCCTGTCCCCAGAAACAGTTGATCAGATTCCTCCCTGGATCAATACTCCATATCTAATTATCAAGGATAACCCAGAATGGCCTTTTTATTTAAAAATATATACAAACTATTTTTAAAATTATCTATGGAATCTGCTGTCACCACCTCCTTTGGTAGAGTATTCCACAGTTTAACCACCCTTATTGTGAAGAACCCTTTTCCTTCTTTAAGGTGGAATCTTTTACTTCTTATCTCAAATGATGTTGTCTTGTCAGTTGAAAACCTCTTTGCAAACAAAAGTTCACTTGACAAAGCATTATACTATAGTTGACCCTGGGTGTATTTATATTAGGTAATCATTTCCCCTCTTAGATGCCTTTTTTTTAATTTGGTTAGTCTCTCTTCATAGCTTAGCCCCTCCATTCCCCTTATTAGTTTGGTTGCTTTTTCTAGCTCTAAATTTTCCTTTTTATAAAGTGGTGCCTTAAATTGTACTCCATATCCCAAATGAGGGATATTACCTTGCTTCTATACCCTTCTTAATACATGCTAATATTTTATTTGTCTTTGCGGCTGCTGCTTGACATTGAGCACTGTTACCTAGGTGGTTGTCCACAAGCACTTCCTAATCACTTTCAATATCGGATACCCCCACATGGGCTTGCGAAAGTCAAAAAGTGTTAAGCTGGACATGGACAAGGATGATGCACCTGTGGATGAGGGTCAAAATCTATCTTTACCAAACAGGGGTGCTACTTAGTAGATTTAGGCCGAAATCCACTGTGTGGGCTTGCAAACGCAGGAAAAGCATTATCTTGGACATGGACAAGGCCTCTGGACAGTGGATAAGGGTTTAAATCTGCTATGAGGGCTTGCTGAAGCTTAAAACCTTACCTTGCTTAGTAGAAATGGGCCAGAAATCAGCAAATTATTTTCTTTTGGAACCATTGCTCTCCAGCGATATAAATACGCTCAGACATTTGAAACCTTTGCTCTCCAGGGATGTGAATACTTTCATGGACATATAAGTGTTTTGGAGAAAACTAAAGTAGTTCTCGGAGATATCTGTCCCTGGACAAATTACCAATATACATATAGTGTGCACACCTTAGAGAAATAATACAACAACACAGAGTTCTGGTATAAAGCTTTCTCTCGCCTACTGTTTATTGAATCAGCCCCCATATATAACATTTAACAATCAGATAAATGTTGCAACTAAGCAAAACATCAGGTTTATTCGGTAGTTCATTGGTTCTGAGGTGTCCGCTTTTACAGAATCCGAGCAAGGAATTGGGTTAATGCATTAAGGAGTCTCTAGGTGTCATTCCACAGTGGGATGAGTCTTTCTCTCATTGGTCAGAAGATGGCATTCTCCTTCTTGTGCCCAGGGTGTGGTAGTTATTGTCACCCTTAGCAGACCGGAAATTGGGCTGCCGACATCTTGTATGCGGAAGTGGCAAATCCTCCATTTTAGAGTCTCCAATAATCAACATTGTTAATAAGGTTACGTAATACTGAAAAGAGAAAATGTATGAGTAGGGCAAACATAAAATGCATTTTCTTGTAGATCCTGATCCATAACAGTCCCCCCTAAAATGTCATATTATGTTTTCGCATCGTCCAATCCACTCATACTAGTTCATTGTAAAGGTTAGTAACTGCTGCGTATTGGATAATACAAGTTAAGAGTACATGTCTTTCAAGCTATGGTTCCTCCGGAACACTATTCTTCTGTGGATTCTATGTCCGGATGTTGAAAGCATTGCATGTGAGTATGACATAGGTACATATCTTCGTTCGATCGAGCTTGCCATGACCTAACGTCACACCTACCCTATGTCCTATGCGGCATGGGAAAACCTAGAAGCCTCTATCAGCTAATAGTGTAACTAACTCAGAACAGGAACCATGGTGTTCATAAGACACTCTCCTTCTAGCCTGTGGTCATCTGCTTTAGCATATGAGATGTCTTATAGGTATCATCCTGGTCATCGAAATCTAGTTCTAGGTTCTGATGAACAAAGGTGGGTGAAACCTTGACCATTGCATCCAGTAGATAAGTACGTATGCAGGGGATAATACAACACAGAAGGAAGGCAAGTAGGATTATAACGGCAAGAATAGCCATTCTTACTTGTAATAAAACCTTTTGCCAACCATTCATCCATCCGAACCATGAATCCCAATAGTCCATGGTACCAGAATTTTCTTTTAATTTATGACCAAGATTAGCCAATTTCCGAATTGCCAGTGTGACCTTGCCATTTGGACCTGTGTTAACAGGAATATACGTACAACATGTGCTAGTGTCAGGAAGCATTTTACAAACTCCACCTCTTTCTGCAAGGATCATGTCTAATGCCATACGATTCTGGAAGGCCATGTGTGATGTAGCCTCTAATTGTTCTGCAATGCCTTTTAAGGCATCCTTAGTGTAGTTAACAAATCGCTGCTGATTATAATAGATATAATTTATCCAGGCAACATTTTTATTTACACCAATCATTGGTATCAGTGATTCAAATCCTGCTGCTATCTGATTTCGGGCCTTAAATTGGTCGGGCACCCCCCTTGGGACTCCAATAGCATCAATATACACATGTGGGACAAAACTTTCCAGAGGTTTAGATGATGAAGTTTGTCTTCTCTTTCTGGACTATTTGAAAGTAATGGATTTTCTAGATCCCAAGAGTTTTTCACTCTAATAATGGTTTTACCATAGATTACATATAGTATAATTGGGAATAAAATTACATACATATATTAAATTATTTATTAGGTACTTGTACCTCACAACAGCGATTAAAATGTTAAAAACAAGGATAGAAGGGGTATAATAAAAACAGAGCCTTCCATGAGGCCAAGATGGCCCAAATTTTATAGGATAATCAATATCTCAAGAGCTTAAATAGCTAGTGTTGGTTGTATTTAAATATAAAGTTAAGGCTTGCTATTATTTTAGTTCTAATCGCTCAATAAAGTCATTTGTATGTTTTTTCAAAACAATTGTATGTTTTTAAATCGCTTAATTAAACCTCCTTTTAGGCTCCCATCACTGTCACAGTTAGTCAGAGACTATTGTATACATTGTATTTGAAGATAGTATGACCCCTTTGTCATTATGGTATAGATTGGTTAGGGGCTAATAAGGGCATTAAGTTGCCACAAACCCCCACGTTATAAAAGGAGCGTCAGTTGTGCGTCAAAACGCGTCAGGCGGGAGCGTCCTATGCGGTCCACTGTGACACGCATATAAACGCTGTTTGTTTAGGCTATGCTCAGTTTACTACGCGCTCGTCCAACATAAATCGCTCCATTACCCCCTTTTTAGTATAACATCTTCTCTCCCCGAATTCACTATAAGACACTCCTTTTATAACGTGGGGGTCTGTAACAACTTAATGCCCTTATTAGCCCCTAACCAATCTATACCATAATGACAAAGGGGTCATACTATCTTCAAATACAATGTATACAATAGTCTCTGACTAACTGTGACAGTGATGGGAGCCTAAAAGGAGGTTTAATTAAGCGATTTAAAAACATATAATTGTTTTGAAAAAACATACAAATGACTTTATTGAGCGATTAGAACTAAAACAATAGCAAGCCTTAACTTTATATTTAAATACAACCAACACTAGCTATTTAAGCTCTTAAGATATTGATTATCCTATAAAATTTGGGCCATCTTGGCCTCATGGAAGGCTCTGTTTTTATTATATCCCTTCTATCCTTGTTTTTAACATTTTAATCGCCGTTGTGAGGTAAAAGTACCTAATAAATAATTTAATATATGTATGTAATTCTCTTTCTGGACCTTGCTTGGGGGGCATTAGGTAGATTGTCATCATAATAAGTTGGGACAATGTGTAACGGCATTATGGCTTTAGCCAAGTACATTCCCCATGCCATACTCCTGACAGTCTTAACCTGAGTTTCATATCCCCACATAACCAATATATGTCCCCTAAAGCTTGTGTCTGATTGATTAGCAGTGTGGATGAACCATCTCTATATGTGTGACAAAATCCACTTGGGAACTTCTGCAAATTAAACCCTTTCTCCTATAACACGTATAATTTCCGGGGTATATAGTTATACCTTTCCCTGGATGGGGATTATTAGTTATCACAGGGTACGTCTTTCTCCACTGTTCGCACTTATCTATATAATTATGTCTATATTTGAACAACCTCAGGAAACATTTCTCTTCCTGCAAAGGTATAGTAAGTGGAACAGTACCTAAATGAGGCCTAGCATGGCCGCATACATAACAGTTGGTCTCATTACTTTCCTGTACATTGTATTTCATCCACTCCAACCATACATTAAGATCTGAAAATCCAGTCTCAGTAGCTAACGTGTCCTCATATGTTGGGTCATTGTTCCTATAGTCTGTGGGCCGGGTTTTAATGCCTGTAGTACGGGAGGTAAATCAGGATATTTGTACAAGTCTGCTAACTTAAATTTCCCTGAAAACCTCGTAGTTTTCCCGCTCACCCAAGCTCCTATCCGATATGTGTCAGCATCCACTGGACTAGGGCTCTGTATAGTCAGGGTTAGTTGCATACTAGAACCCGTCACCCCACTATTCAGGCATCTACCAGTCTTTAGTAGAGTCATTTGGTCGGGGAGGGATCTGCCCTGGTCATCTTTCTTATTTGCAGCGCCCTGAGGTCTAGATTCCCAGTGTTCCCCAGTATTCCACCCTACCGCTCCCCATGTGGAGCAATCTTTACCAAAGATCTCGTCAATGACACATATATATATAGCCTTATTGGGGGAGCTCTGGTACAAGTCACACTGTTCAGGGACCATGGGACATTCGACAACGTCACAAAAATCAAAGGTGTATGTAGCTAAGTGTGTAGTTTGGGAATTATACCAAAAGGTGATACCATCCTCACATTTTGTGATAGTTACATGTTGAGCCTTGCTCATGTATACTGCAAGAAACAGAATAAACCACTGGGCTGTGCTCATTGTATTGTTTCCTGGTCATCAGGGGGAGGAACCTTTTTGCAATGTGATGTGTGGACCCAAGTAGCTTTCCCTTCCAACTTTACTGATGTAGCTGTGATCAGTAGTACTTGGAATGGGCCTTCGTATCTGGGTTCCAAAGGAGTTTAGCTCACAAATTTCTTGACAAGGATCCAATCTCCAGGAAGTAGTTGATGAGTACCAGTGATCACTTCCGAATCAGGAATAGAAGAGAACACTTGTGCATGGATTTTAGTCAATGCGGTGGACAGTGCAATCACATAGTCAACAAGTACATAAGATTTTAGTTGCAGCTGCTGAGGAAAGTAGCACCCTAATCTAGGAGCAGACCCAAACAGGATTTCATGAGGGGATAGTGCATGTTTCCCCCTGGGGGTATACCTGACACTGAACAAGGCTATGGGGAGACTTTCAGGCCATGGCATACCAGTTTCTTGTGACATTTTTAACATCCTGGACTTTAAAGTCCCGTTCATACGTTCTACCTTCCCGCTACTCTGGGGATGATAGGGTGTATGGAAGGACAGAGTTACTCCCAAGGCTGCCCAAATTTCCTTGGCCAGTACTGCAGTAAAGGCTGGTCCTTGGTCACTGTCGATCACTTCAGGGACCCCATATCTACAAATGACCTCTGTTAGCAGTCTCTTTACAGTGGTTTTGGCTTTCATGTTTACAACTGGATAGGCCTCTGGCCATCCTGAGAACCTGTCCACAATGACCAGAGTGTATTCAAATCGACCACTCCTTGGCATTTGTATGCGATCAATCTGTATCCTCTGGAATGGATACAGAGATTTTGCTAAATGCTTCTGTGGGGTTTTTTCAGTTCGGCCTGTATTACATTTAGCACAGTTGCTACAGGACTTACAATAGTTGCTCGTAAGTGTAGTTATGCCTGGGGCCATATAGTACTTGTCTATTAGAGGGTCTTTGATAAGTGTGCCGGTCCGTGGGCGCACTGTACTGTTGCTGGATAGAGATTCCTTGGTAAACACAATCTCAGATTATCAACATACAATCCATCTTTAAGGATTGCTCCCTTTGCTTTCCACTTGTTTACTTCTTCTGGGTCTGCAGTCTTCTGTAAATCTTTGAGTAGTTTCAAATCTGTAGGTAAAGTCTGCATTGTGTAGATATTTATGTCTTCCTTCTCCTCTTTCTTGTCCATTTCCTGTGATATCATTGCTGCCTTCTTAGCCATCTGGTCTGCTAGATGGTTTCCTTGTGCTTCATCTGAATTTAGCTTCCCATGTGCCTTCACTTTCAGTATGGCCACCTCCTTTGGGAGTGCTAAAGCATCTAGTAGTTCACAAATGGCTTTATCATGCTTTACTGGGGTGCCTGCAGCTGTCATGAATCCTCTGGCTTTCCAAATTATCCCAAAGTCTTGAGTCACTCCTAGAGCATATCTTGAGTCTGTATAGATGTTGGCTCGGACTCCTGACGCAATTTCACAGGCGTTAGTCAATGCAATCAACTCTGCTTCTTGTGCTGACATGGAGGGAGGTAGTGAGAAGGCTTGTATCACATCTTTTTCTGTAGTCACAGCATATCCTGTGTGATATTTTCCATTCTCATCAGCATACCTTGATCCATCCACATACAGAGTGATGTCTGGGTCTGTCAGGGCAAGTTCTTTTACATTCGCAAGGTGTGAGGTCTCCATTTCCATTTGCTGAAGACAGTCATGAGGTGGGTTTACTGATCCTGGAACCGCATATGGGTCTTCAGCCTGTACTTTGGGAAAACTATTCACATGTCAGTTGAGGGTTTGTTTTGTTATTCCTTCAGCTTCTAGTTCATCTTCATCTGCGGACTCCCACCATTTCAGCGCAGTCCCCAATGAGCTCTATGTACTCTGTGCAGACTTTGTTAGTGCTATGTGTGGGACAGCTGTATCCCAATGTTTATAGAGCAATTCTGCTTCAAAAAGAAAGCTCTACTGTGAGTGCGCTATCCCCTATTGTATCATTATACAATGTCATCAGTTTTAACGTGACTTGTTTCAATTTCATAAGCTTCACTTCATATTGAAGATCCCGTCCTGGTGTTTGTTTGTTCCACTGCGTACAATGTATAAAGTCTTGTGTTTCATCTGTTTCTGTCTTCTTGACTAAGCGTCCCAGTAAATGACTTTTTACATCCGAGCTTATGTTTCACTCCTGATCCAAGTTCAAACTATACCAGAAGTGTCCTTCTTCCTCATCTCCCCCCTCAGGAAATGGCAAGAGAGTGGCTGGATTAAGCACATAACACCTCTGTAAGGTGCCATTATATGGCAGGAGCAGTGAACATTGGAGACGGAGGTGTCTGGCTGCTGTCAGGTGTTTTGGCTGATTTATGATAACAGCAATGTCATGTGGAGCAAGAACTGTCAAGGGATACCCAAGGACTATGTCACTTGTCTTATCCAGTAAGGCATGAGCTGCAAATACTGCCCTAAGGCAGGAAGGGCCTCCTCTTGCCACAGCATCCAGATGACATGAGAAGTAGCCAATGGGGCGTTGTCTGTTTCCATGGGATTGTGTCAAGACTCCCATTTCATGTCCTTCCTTTTCTGATATAAACAGTTTGAATGGTAGGTCATAGTTGGGTAGCCCTAATGCAGGGGCTGAGAAGATAGTCTGTTTCAGAGCATAAAAGTTATTTAGGGCTATCTGAGTCATCTGAAAGGGTTCAATCTTCAGAACATCATAAAAAAGGCTGCATCAGGAGAGAGGCTTCTGGGATCCACGCTCTGCAATAGGATATGAGACCTAGGAAAGCGTGGAGGGGTCTGTGTCCTTCTGGTACAGACATTTCTTCTATTGCCCTAACACGGCTGCGTGTGAGATGACGCACTCCTTTGGAAAGGCAATGTCCCAGGAATATAACAGTCTCCTGACACCACTGTAATTTTTCTCTGGATGCCTTGCACCCTTCTTCTGTCAGATGTCTCAGCAAACTCTCTGATGTACGTGTAGCTGTAGGAAGGTCTTCAGCACAGAGTAAGCGGTCATCAACATATTGCAGAAGTACAACATCAGAATTTTCCTGTTGCCAAGAATCAAGGAGTAGACCCATGGCCTTAGCAAACTGACTAGGAGAATTCTGTGCTCCTTGGGGCATAACAGTCCATGTAAATTGATTATGATCATGTGTAAATGCGAAGAGATACTGACATGAAGGATCAAGAGGAATGCTAAAGAAGGCATTTCCAGATCCACTACAGTAAAGTATGCTGCTGTTGGAGGTATTCCAGAGAGGAGAGTGTGTGGGTTAGGTACTATGGGAGTGTCTAATATGGTTGCTTCATTGACTGCTCGCAAATCTTGTACCATACAGTATTTTACTGGCTCTCCTTTCCTGGATTTCTTTTTCACTGGGAAGAGAGAAGTGTTACATGGTGATGTACACCGGACTAACGCCCCCTGTTTCAACAGGCTCTCTATCTGCTTTGGAATTGCATCAATCTGCACTGGCTTCAGAGGGTATTGGGATCTTCGTGGTAATTCAGCTCCAGGCTTCAACTTTACTATGACTGGAGGCACCTTTAAATGCCCAATATCTTCCGGACCACGTGACCAGAGGGTTGCCGGAATCTTATCCAAGATGTCAGCCGGGCCTTGTCTATTGTTACTTTTTGCATCTAAGTGGAGTAATATTGGTAGTGAACAGAGTGCTGATGTGTCAGTAATTGTTAAAGGCGAGGACACTTGTATAGTCCCATCCAGGGTAAACAAGATGGATGCTTGCAAGCGAGAAAGTACATCTGCACCTAACAAGTTCATTGGGCATGTGGAGGACACTACAAATCTAGCAAGTAGGTCTGGGAATGGGCCTATTTGCAGTGGTTGAGTCAGTGGTTGCCGTGGATACCATCAACTCCTACACAAGCAACATCAATGTCAGACAGGTAAGATGAGTCGGGCAGATCTTGTTGTCTTAGGACACTTCTGGCTGCACCTGTGTCTACTAGGAAGGTGGTAGGGATCCCTTCTATTGGTAATGTTACAATAGCTTGAGGTCCCAGTCCGCTATCACCTGAAGATACTGCCATAGCAGGAGATAGTGACACAGGCTCACCACTGTCCTATGCTGTGCTTTGGCCCCCCTGCACCTCATTAGTTCCATCCCCCAGCTGCTTTGTCCTCGGTTTTCTAGGCATCATACAATTCTTGCTGATGTGCCCAAACTTGTTACAATTGAAACACTGCCGTGTTTCCTTCTTCTCCCCTTTATATGGAGGCTCCTCAGAGGTTACCATGAGAGCGGTAGTCTTTTTGGATGCTGATGACGTAGGGTGTGTATTTTCTACAGACTCCAGCCCTTTTGCAACAAGTAACAGCGTATCTAATGGTAACACTCTATATTCTGGTCTGGAAGTCAATAGACCTTTCTTTATAGATTCCTTTAGCCCTATCACAAAAGCTGTCCTTAGCATCTGTGTGTGTGTCTTATTGTGTGGGCTGAAGCCGAGGTCTGTGAACACCTGTGTGAGCCGTGAGTGAAACTTTTTTACTGACTCATCTCTGTCTTGTTTAATATCCTGCAGGCTAACAGCCTGGTCTGCCAATTTATCCTTCGCCCATTGTCTTAGTAGTTCACAGAATATTTCACCTGATTCATAGTCAGTTGTCTCTTGTGGCATATCATACAGGTCTATTGTCTTTTGCATTATGGGCCAGTATGAATCTCCTGCTCTCATTTAACACAAACTAACCAAGTCTCTCCAGGCTACAGCATATGTCTTCTGTATTTGTGATATCTTTCTATAGAAAGGCATGGGCTGCTTCTCAGGGTCAGGTAGTGTGTTTATGAGGGAGGTGGATTGTGTAGGTGTGAATGCAACATACATTAGACTCGCTCTAATATTTCTGTTACGCCCTCTACGTTGGCTCGTTCCTGAGAACAGGGTCTTACTCCTCCACTCCTTTGCACTCTCTCCTATTTTTATCTCATCCTCCCCATCTTCACTGTTACTTTCAGGACGGCCTGTGGGAGTAGGGAGAAATGAGATATCGTTTATGTCCGACTGTCTCTGAGAAAGGGGAGGAGTGGAAGCGTCTGTCACCGGTGCCCTTGTCTGTGGGGCTTGTCAGTTCCTTCCCCAGTGGTTTGGGACTTGGCCCTACACTCTGCTTTCACTCTCACACCCACAATGACCCTTAATGGGATAGCTCACAGCTTCATTGAAATACACAATACCTCTTGTTTGGTCTTTCGGTCGGGTCTGACTGTCTGTGACCCTCTGTCACTGCTTTCTTACAAGGTTCCTATGCTGGTAAGACCGGAGTGGGTTGTCAGTTCCTTCCCCAGTGGTTTGGGATTTGGCCCTACACTCTGCTTTCACTCTCACACCCACAATGACCCTTAATGGGATAGCTCACAGCTTCATTGAAATACACAATACCTCTTGTTTGGTCTTTCGGGCGGGTCTGACTGTCTGTGACCCTCTGTCACTGCTTTCTTACAAGGTTCCTATGCTGGTGAGACCGGAGTGGGTTGTCAGTTCCTTCCCCAGTGGTTTGGGATTTGGCCCTACACTCTGCTTTCACTCTCACACCCACAATGACCCTTAATGGGATAGCTCACAGCTTCATTGAAATACACAATACCTCTTGTTTGGTCTTTCGGTCGGGTCTGACTGTCTGTGACCCTCTGTCAATGCTTTCTTACAAGGTTCCTATGCTGGTGAGACCGGAGTGGGTTGTCAGTTCTGCTGTCACTCTGCTTTCACTCTCCCACCCACAAGGGCAGCAAACACACACAGAGGGTTTGCAGAGGCACAATGAGCACCAGCCAACTCACCTCCATCAGGGGTAATCGCCACTACTCTTATCCAAGGAAGTCCAGCGCCATTGCTGGTGGCCCTGTGCCAAGATGACCATTCATTCCCATTTGGTGACCTCCAATTATGTTCTGCTATTCATCAATTTACATTAGTTTCGATTGCTAAGTGATGTTGGGGAAGTGCATGTGAAAGCAGAGTGGACGGACAAATCCCAAATCACTGGAGAAGGAACTGACAACCCACTGCAGTATCACCTCTCATTATCCTTTTAGGCCCTCAGGGGAATGTTCCTACTCCCCAGTTCCGCTAATTGTACTTGGCCTGTGCATTAACCCTTTATTATGCCTAGATTGTAGATCAATTAGATGCATTATATGATATCTAATGCTATTAGGACTATTATTCCTCTTAGTATGTATGGATCTATTGCAGGTTAACTAGTGCTCATTAGTTTACAGCTATAGTAATGTGACACTAATGTGATGCATGTGGATGTCCCCTAACCCCAACCATTGAAAACACACCGACATGGGGAGAACAGGATAGCACAGCTTTATTTTTGGACACAGACCACGATCAGCAGTGGTCAAGACTGTGCATTCACAGAACGGTATAACAAAACTTTATTTTTGGACACAGACCACAATCAGCAGTGGTCAAGACTGTGCATTAATATCATGGGTGTGGTGTGGGTGGGTCCCGAGAGAGCAAGGGGCTAAATAAAAAAAAGGGGATACCTACAGGGGTCAATCTAATAGTCTAGAATAAGCATGATGCATAGCACCTACCAGGGTCACATGCGATCAGTACACCGCTGCCACCGGAATATGATGAGAAAAAGGATCATCACAAATCACTCCATTTAACTGAAGAAACCATTAGAGTGCATGGCACTTACAACTTGTCTGGATCTGTTCAATGGAACAAATGATTCAACCTCTGGACTGTGTAATCCAATCCAGTTTCACACATACAGTGTGGTGTGTGAAATTGCCCACACAAATAAATGGTCAACAAAAAATAAAAAAAAGGAGGAGGAGGATAGAAAAAAAATAATGACAATGCATGTACAGTAAAGTGCTAAATACTGTACCAATATACCAACTCACCTGATTCCCATCTGCAAGCATTACTAACTATTAGCTAGGTCTCTGGATAATGAGTAATATGGGCAAATACCCATTAATATGGACAGGACACAAAGGTCAGAAGCCACATTCACTGTTTCTTACATCAGACCCAAAGATCTGTTCTCAGACCGATATTGAGGTCAGGATCACATGCTTTACTAGTGCATATATTAATGCTGGCTGTCATTAACATGCCATTGTGAGACTTTGCAAGTCCACCGCCATAGCGGTATTAGTCTACATTTCAGCTAACAATAATCATGTCGGAGATATCTGGCAATATGATAGCTTTAAGATTGTGGGAGCTACATGTTAAGGAGGGGGCTGTCATTGGAGTAATGTCTACCTGAGAGGCACTGGGAAAACCTTACGCCTCATATAATTCCTCCACAATGCTTGCAGATGCAGGAGATGCCTTCATGGGCCTGAATTGTACCTAAAACAAAACAAATGGAAAGAAAAACAAAGAGAAAACATAAAATCTAAGGGCCTAAAAAAAGGGGACTGCAGCATCCCTTCCCAACAGCATTCCCCAGTGACCATCAATTAGTGGCATGTTCAACCGAACCCTACGTGTCCACAGAGAAGAGGATCATGGACCATGTGATGGGAGGTAGCCATCTGCATACAAAATATCACCATCACATAGGCAAAGATCCAAAACTCTGTAGCCAGGCTAGATGAGGTCAGCATTGTGACCAATAGATTGTCACTGAGGAGTGCTGTTGAGAAGGCACAATTATGTCCACAGGCCCTAGGTCCTCCTCCGCCTGGGCACAGGACCTGCATCGTCCGCGGCCAGACGCCGTTTCCTTGTTGGTGGTGGGGTAGCTGGAGGAGGTAGTGGCACCACGGGTGGTGGTGGCGGCGGAGGCATGGTGGAAGGAGAGGAGGGGCCAGGCTGCTGTTGGCTGATGACCTGCCCCATTCCCAGCAGCCTGACCAAATGATGGCTCCTCTCCTCCCTAAAGCGCCTGTCCAGGCTGTGCCTCATGCCAGAGATGTTGACATCAATCCTCCTCACGACGGCCAACAACTCCAGCAGCGCAGCCTCGGTCGTTGGTGGTGGGTGGGGCTGGAGTCCTGCTGGCAGGGCCGGGTGGGAAGATGGCGGGGAGAGAGTGGGGAGGATCTGGGACCCGGCTGGAGACATGGTCTCTGACATTGGTGTCCCCGGTGGCTCAATGTGTGGGGAAGGAGGAGCTGTGGCATATTCCACTACTTCTGAGGGCCCCGGCGAGATGGCATGTCTTTGGAGGAGGGGATAGTCGGGCTCTGGACAGGGGGGCTGTCAACGACCACGACCTCCCCCTCCGAAGAGCCAGGGCCCTCGGATGAGCCTGTAGCCTCCTCCCCCTGAGCGGTCTCCTGCGGGGCGGGGGCTGACGGCCCCGCTCCTGGCTCCTCACTGGACCCAGACCTCCTACTGGATGCTGAAATAGAGAAAAGAAAGGTACATGTCATTAGTATGCTGATCAATACATTGATATGTTTTCACTCCTAACTATCTGACATCTATGCCTGAACATGGATGATTCTCCTAATTGCAACTCCCATTAGCTGTCATTTGCTAGATTGGATCTATTCTTTGGTTTCTTGTCTTGACCTCTCCTGGCTCCTAACACCGTCTGGATTTTTTCTGCGGTTTCACTCCTAACTATCTGACATCTAGGCCTGAACATGGATGATTCTCCTAATTGCAACTCCCATTAGCTGTCATTTGCTAGATTGGGTTTATTCTTTGGTTTCTTGTCTTGACCTCTCCTGGCTCCTAACACTGTCTGGATTTTTTCTGCGGTTTCACTCCTAACTATCTGACATCTAGGCCTGAACATGGATGATTCTCCTAATTGCAACTCCCATTAGCTGTCATTTGCTAGATTGGATCTATTCTTTGGTTTCTTGTCTTGACCTCTCCTGGCTCCTAACGCTGTCTGTGTTTCTTCTGCGGTCTGTAACTGCATAGGCTGCATTGGGCGCACCAGTACATGGACTCTATTGCTTAATTACTCTTGGGGTGGCCAGGAATGACAGTGATTTGTCAGCTTCATGGATTTAATGACACTTCCATCCATCCCTTGTTAATTCCATGGAGCTGACATGTCAGTGTCCTTGTTGGTCACCATGTGTAGTGTGTGTGATGCACATGTGGTGGCATGTTGGTGTATGTGATATTCACCTGAACTGGAGGCTGGGTCCTGCTGGGCCACCGGGGATGAAGCTCCAGCTGCGGGGGATGGTGTTAAAAAGTCCCTTGCAATCCTCTCCCACTCCTTATAGGCGACACTGTGTCCCTCAGCTTCTCTGGCCATCTTCCTCTTCACCGTGGCCCAGATATCCACATATCTGTGCTTCAAGGACCTCAAGCCCCTAGGAACTGTGGACACCTCCTTCATCACTTGCACTACCTCCTTCCAAGCCTGAGCCTTAGGCCCAGGCTTCGCTTCCCTTGCAAAAAGGATGACGGGCCGGTCACGGATCGCACCCAGGAGGACCATATTCTCCTGGGGCGTATAATTACGGGCCCTGCGCCTGCCCTTGCCAATAGCCCCTTGATCTCTCGACTGTGCTCGGGGACCCTGGCCTCCCTGCACTCTTCCTGAGGCCTGTTTCTTCCCCAAACTACCCCGCCCCCTGGGAACAGGCCCCTTCCACTCTGTCCCTCCTCTTTTAGTGCCTCTGTCTCCCTCCTCCTCCTCCTCCTACCCCCCCTCTGGGGACCACTCCTCCGCCTCCAGGGACACCTCCTCCTCCTCCGGGGACACCTCCTCCACCCCCTCCGGGGACACCTCCTCCACCCCCTCCAGGGACACCTCCTCCACCTCTCCTCCACCCTCCACTACACCCTCCTCACGCACCTCACTCTCCGCTCCTCTCCTCCTCTCTCCACCTATCTCCTCCCTCCATGCTGAAATAATAACAAAATAAGGATAACTCAAAATAAGTGTAACTGTTATATAGGTGATGAAAAAAAAAGTGTATGTTCTATGTGTTTTTAATAACTGTTGGGGGATGCGGTGCAAAGGTTGGGGGGGGGGAGGTGTGTGGTGTGTGTCCTAACGCTATGTATGTCTCTATGTGTCTTTAATCTATGTGTCAGGCAAATATGTGTAATGTGTAAATATGTGTAACTCTTACGTGTAAATATGCTAGTAATAAAATCCAAAACAATCAAAAAGAGTGCGCCTACAAATCAAAAGAACGATAAAGAAATAAAAGTATTACTGGAATGTCTGTTGGAAAGAAAAGATGTGTGTGCTATGTGTATTTAATAAGTGGTGGGGGATGGGGTGTGTTGGGGGATGGGGTGTGTTGGGGGATGGGGTGTGGTGGGGGAAATGGGTGTGTGGGGTGTGTGTCCTAACTATATATATGTCTCTATGTGTGTTTTTTAATCTATGTGTCTTGCAAATATGTGAAATCTGTAAATGTGTTTCTTAAATGTAAGTACTTAGGAAGTAAACAAGAAACAAGACAAAAAAGTAATCTACCTCTCTCCAAACCACTAATCTCACAACTTAAACTCTCTCCCACCTGCTCCTGGAACTGCGTGCTAACTCCAATGGCTCTTACAACACAGTCAGCGCATGGGTTTGTATCAATCACATTTATAAGCTCATACTGTCAATCAAATTCTTAGCTCGTATGTGATTGGCTGAGAGGCGTGTCTCGCTAGGACGTCCCCTTATCAGCTTGCGAGCGCGCCAACAGACTCAGCCAATTACATACGCACTTATAGTGTCAGGCCGCCAAGTGCGTATGTAATTGGCTGAGAGTCCCAACGCGGCCCGCCAAGTGCGTATGTAATTGGCTGATAGGCTTTTGGCGGTTTTTTGCACCATCGCCATTGCCACATTGGCCCGCCAAAAGCCTCTCAGCCAATTACATACGCACTTGGCGGCCCGCGTTGGGACTCTCAACCAATTACATACACACTGGGCGGCCCGCGTTGGGACTCTCAGCCAATTACATACGCACTTGGCGGCCCGTGTTGGGACAGCCAATTACATGCGTCCAAGTGCGTATGTAATAGGTTGAGAGGCTTCTTGACGTAAAATCATCAGCTGGAATGCCATGTAAAGATCCACAGGTGACCAATGGCAAAGCAGAAATTAACGTGCCTAATACCAGGTCATGCAATCACCAAGCTATATAACCCCATCCCCAACAAGTCATCAGCATGTCTGAAAAAGCATGGATGATCATGTGAGAGGTATGATGGACAGGATGAGTGGGCGGATGAGGTTGAGATGCTTTTGTGCAGCTCACCTAGCACAGTATGAAGACCAGGAAGCAAGGTGTGTGATTGAGGGGGTGATGGGGAGTGGCAGAGAGGAGTGTCTGGGAGTGAATGAGGGTGTGAGTGGTGATGTGATCCATGCTGGGGAAGAACCAAGCCAGGCAAGGGAATTACCACAGGCCATGCCTAGTATCGTGGGGGTGGATCAGGGAGGAGAGAGAGCTCCAGTAGCACAGGGACAGAGGGATATAGGGCCACCTGCACACAGGGAGGCTGACAATGTTGTCGGTGATCAGCTGCTGGGGGGAGTACAGGATGTGGTGGCTCAGGCAGTAGGGGGGGAGCCTGACCAGGAGCCTGACCAGGAGCCTGGCCAGGAGCCTGACCAGGAGCCTGGCCAGGAACCTGTGAGGAGGCGAAGGGCACCCAATGTGTACAGGGAGAGACTCACATTAGAGGGGTTAACTGATGGGGAGGTGTATGAGCGTTTTCGGCTGACCCGTGCCAGTCTTGGGGAGCTCTATGAGGTTCTCAGAGCGGACCTTGAGCCTCGCTCAGGGGCAAATAGAGCCATCCCAGGAATGACACGGATGTTAGTTGCAATACACCTCCTTGCTTCTGGTAGCTTTCAGACCACCCTGAGCATAGCCGGAGGAATGTCTCAGCCAAGCCTCTCGAATTGTCTGAGTGCATTCCTCCGTGCTATTGGTCGGAAAGCTGCCAGATACATCAGTTACCCTAACACTGCTGAAGAGATCTCGAAGGTGAAGTTCGATTTCTTCCAATTAGGAGGTATCCCCAATGTGCTTGGTGCTATTGACTGTACACACGTGGCACTGATACCTCCTAGAGAGCAAGAAGCGCTGTACAGAAATCGTAAGCATTATCATTCAATCAATGTCCAGGTTGTTTGCGATGCGAACATGCGCATACAAGGTGTGTATGCAGGCTTCCCGGGAAGTGCTCACGACGCCTATATCCTGCGTGCATCCGGAATATCTGACATCTTTAAGTCCGGCAGATTTCCATCCGGATGGCTACTGGGTGAGTACACATTAGTAATGGCAGTCAACCATATCTTACTATGACTGGATACAATAACACATACGGTACATCATGTTTCCCTCTATTGCTATGATGTTCACATGTGCATTACGGAGTAATACTCCCAAAGCAAGAACATAATAGCTCATTGCTGGCCAGAACCGTGTGTTAGCTTGGCCAAACAGTATGCAGTTCACAACAACATATGACAAAAACCACAACTGATTAATCATTAGGTTTATGTTCTGATGCATTCCCTTGTATCCTGTGACATGGACATCTCTAGTCTACATAACGTGTTGTGTGTTATTGGAAGGGCTATGTAAGTGAGATGACTTCAGAATTCATCTGATAGAGGAGAATTAATAGTGTTTGGCAAACTTTTTCTTGCATGAATATATCATATATATATAAACATGAATTAGCTTACCTTGAAGTTATCAAAATCTCCAAGGTCTTTTGGCATTTGCGTTTGATCGTGTACGCCCCTGGGAAATTCCACCTGAATTAGCATCACATTTACGTTCACAAGAATACACTATCATGCTTCACCTCAGACCTCTGGCATGTGCTCGGTACAAGAACTGCAACAGTGACTTCCTGTGCTCTCTACCAGAAGGGTTGCAATATGTACCTTGTTGTATTTCCCTTGTATCTCCGCCTCATGTAAGCATCCTGTGGGTGTGAACATCTGGATTTTACATTTGTGGAAATCACATTGTAATTGATCTGAAGCTTCATATAGAATACATGTGTTAATACACTACTAATTATCCTATCAGATGCATTCATGATCTATCTCCCTTACATATATCTTTAACTGTGTATTAGCCACAGGGATGTGTTGATAGGTCATGAAGACGATATTTGGGCATATGCTTTGTCAAACATCACAACATCCTATTCATATCAACATCATATTTTATTTCCACCAGGTGATGCAGGATATGGGTGTTTGCCGTGGTTGTTGACCCCTGTGAGCAATCCCCATACTCGGGCAGAGGCACGGTATAATGCTGCGCATAAAACCTGCCGGAATGTAATTGAGCGCACCTTTGGTGTACTAAAGATGCGCTTCAGATGTTTACATTCCACTGGGGGTGCTCTACAATATAAGCCCCAGAAAGTTTGTCGCATCATCGTTGCCTGCTGCTGTCTGCACAATATAGCAGTACAGGCCAACTGTCTGGGGGACATTGATGCGGCTCCGCTACATGGGGAGGAAGAGCCTTTATTTCCCCCTGAAGTGGATAATCTGCAGGGGTCACAACAACGTGCCCGCCTAATTCGTGAGTACTTCACATGTAAGTACATACCCAATATGCATGGAACACAGTCTAATGTATCTGGATTATGCCTAACTCCCAAATCCACCTTAATCCATCGCCCTTGTCATACAGAATTCCAACCAGTCCACAGTAGAGGAGAGTTCCCTGACGTTGTCGATGTTTGTACACTGGAACAAGCCACATGATCAGTTACAGGTAAGTAAGCACACATTCCCATACACATCTTAAGTACTGACGGTTATAAACATCAATGGCATAGATAAATTGAGTGGATTATATATCCCACTATGTCAATGTATATATGCCCCACGTTACATTGTTATCTAGTAATTTAGATTGCAAAAAGACTTTAGTCCATCAGGTTCAACCTCTATAGATCTATAATCTGCAATACGCAGAATTATTGTTAATTGATCCAGAGGAAGTCACCGAAAAACAAAAAGTGAAGCTTTGCCCATTGTCTACACAGGGAAGAAAAATCTAACATTCTTTCCTGACCCCAGATACTGGTGATCGTATTCTTTCCTGGATCAATACTCCCTCTCTATTTATCCAGGATAGCCCCTAATGCCTGTTTGGTTTTTTAATGTAAAAATATACCCAATCCCTTTTTAAAGTCACCTACAACCTCTACGGACCAGGATTGTTCACATTGTCTGATCCTGCCAAACCACATGAAATTGCATCAAAATGTCGTAGATAAATACCATACACACATACTTTGTCTAATTTGTGACTGTAATCCTAACATCATATTAACCTTACAGAGCTGCAGTTGTCAACTCTTCTTTCAACAACCTAGACATGGAAAAACATGACCAGCAACAGAACTGCTACATCAATGTGAGCTACATAGTGAGTATTTGTGTAATAATATGGCCACGTATGCTGAAAAACACAAATAACACATCAATCACTTTATTAATATCGGCCTATCTCTTTCCAGAATACATCAGATAGGTAAGCGGTGATAACTAATGGCGATCCACAGCGCACGTGTCCTGGTGGAACAAATCACCTCGTGGATGAGCTTGGGACTGCGTCCAACGTAAAACACCACATTTGGCTCTCCAAAGATGCATTAATGTGTAATCTATGTGATATTCCTACATCATTAGCCAGATGAGTAGCTCATTTCATATGTAGGGAAAGAACAGTGAAGACGTTTGCATGAAATGAGCAACATATATCGGTACAGTGGATCGAAAAGGTCTAAAGTCTACACACCCCTGTTAAAATGTCATGTTTCTGTGCTGTAAAAAAATTAGACCAAGATAAATCATTTCAGAACTTTTTCCACCTTTATTGTGACCTATAAACTGGACAATTTAATTTAAAAACAAACTGAAATCTGTTAGGTAGAGTGAAGAAAAAATCAAAAAAGAAAATCACATGGTTGCATAAGTATGCACACCCCTAAACTAATACTTTGTTGAAGCACCTTGTGATTTTATTACAGCACTCAGTCTTTTTGGGGATGAGTCTATCCGCAAGGCACATTTTGACTTTGCAAGATTTGCCCACTCTTCTTTGAAAAATCACTCCAAATCTGTCAGATTGCAAGGGCATCTCCTGTGCACAGCCCTCTTCAGATCACCCCACAGGGATTCAGGTCTGGGCTCTGGCTGGGCCATTCCAAAACTTTAATCTACTTCTGGTGAAGCCATTCCTTTGTTAATTTGGATGTATGCTTTGGGTCGTTGTTATGCTGAAAGGTGAAGTTCCTCTTCATGTTCAGCTTTCTAGCAGAAGCCTGAAGGTTTTGTGCCAATATTGACTGGTATTTGGAACTGTTCATACTAAGGCCCCAGTTCCAGCTGAAGAAAAACAGCCCCAAAGCATGATGCTGCCACCACCATGCTTCACTGTGGGTACTGTGTTCTTTTGGTGATGTGCAGTGTTGTTTTTGCACCAAACATATCTGTTGGATTATGGCCAAAAGGTTCAACCTTGGTTTCATCAGACCATAACACCTTCTCCCACATGCTTTTGGGAGACTTCAGATGTGTTTTTTGCAAAATGCAGCCTGGCTTGGATGTTTTTCTTTGTAAGAAAAGGCTTTCATCTTGCCACTCTACCCCATACGCCAGACATATGAAGAATACGGGAGATTGTTGTCACATGTACCAGACAGCCAGTACTTGCCAGATATTCCTGCAGTTCCTTTAATGTTGCTGTAGGCCTCTTGGTAGCCTCCCAGACCAGTTTTCGTCTGGTCTTTTCATCAATTTTGGAGGGGGCTCCAGTTATTGGTAATGTCACTGTTGTGCCATATTTTCTCCACTTGATGATGACTTTCTTCACTGTGTTCCATGGTATATCTAATGCCTTGGAAATTATTTTGTACCCTTCTCCTGACTGATACCTTTTAACAATGAAATCCCTCTGATGCTTTGGAAGCTCTCTGTGGACCATGGCTTTTGCTGTGGGATGCGACTAAGAACGTGTTAAATAGGAGTCAGCATACACCTGCCACATTTCAGGAAGACCAACTAGAGCAGCTTAACTTAATTTGAGATTAATCAGAGTTACTTTAACTGATGGCAGGTGTATGCTGACTCCTATTTAACACGATTTGGAATGTGATTGCTTCATTCTGAAAACAGCTACATCCCCAGTTATAAGAGAGTGTGCAGACTTATGCAACCACATTAGTTTTCTTTGTTTTTTTCTTCCCTCCACCTAAAAGATTTCAGTTTGTTTTACAATTGAGTTGTACAGTTTATATGTCACATTAAAGGTGGATAAAGTTCTGAAATGATTTTTCATTGGCTAATTTGTTTACAGGAGTGTGTAGACTTTTTATAACCACTGTAAGTGACGAAGTAAGCGCTCCGGGAGCATGTGCAATGTAAATATTGACATGTTCCTTTTATGTTTCAGATCGCAAAGATGAGTCCCTTTCCAGAGTCAGAACAAGGAATGATGAGCATTCCCACGTTCCAGGACTATGCTATTGTCACATTGCATCATGTATGTTCATATGTCAGTCATCATGTGTTGCATCGGGTGTGATATCACATCCTCTACATCGATTTATATGTACCTATTGCTTTAGATATGCCATTCTCTCCTCTACTTGGACTATTGGGAAGCCTGTAGCATACTTCCTTCCAGATCTCTTCCTCAGTGCTGATGTGATCCTCCCTGTACATATGGGGAAGAGTAACTCTAGCCTTGGAACATAACTGTTAATGAGGTTCCGTTTACCTTCAGTTATGAATATGCAACAGCAGATAATAGAGATGCTCATTCACAGAAAAGAATACACCTTGAACTGGCCAGTTTGTTGGTAGTTCTGCTAACACATGAAATTAGTTTGAACACACTGATATGGTCCTGGTCAGGTTCCCATCTGAGTGTCCAAACTTAGGTATGTAGAGTCTTCTCTCATAGTGCCATTTCCAGTGACATGACCTACGGGGGTTCTAACATTGACTGATTGAGCACTTCTACCTCTGCAGTTGCATAGGAGTGTGTGTTGCGCGCACACACAAAACTACAGATTACTTCTCGCCATGAGCATATCTCCTTCTGTATTGTTGGGTTTGAATATTGAATGTTATCCTGATATATTTAATAATATAACTGATATTGCCTCACGTTGGATGATGCACTGTATATCCCCCCCTCAAGTGATCATCTATACCAATGTCATCCCCCCTGCGTGCATTCTGGCCCCATGTCCCTATTTCCGTGTGTTACTGGAACTCTGTATCCTACCCACCTCCACCATGATACTGAGCAGGCCTGTGGTAATTTGTCACTGTGTGGCTTTGTGAACAATTAAACTGTTTTTTTTCACTCAATGTTTGTGTAATCCTGGATATTTACCATGTAACAAGTCAATTACCCTGAAAGTCAGATGTGCTCAGCACCATCAGTTAGTGGTGTAACTATTCTGTTCAATCTGCGTTTACATTACTACCTAATCATGAATGTCGATTCATATCATTCAAGTTGAGCCCTTCAAGTCATTATATACAGCCCTGCATGTCTATAGACATGATTTCAGAATTCACACCCCTCCGACTTGCACCTACATGTATATTGGCAAGGTACAGATTAATGTAGCATATGTATCTATGTAAACACACACAGATATATGTATTGAACAATGACACTTCATTCTATCTGTATTCTCGCAACTAGAAAGCATGATATGGTACAAACACACAGAAACAGTGATAACAGTATAACATAATCATACTTTATTTCATACACAGAGTACAAACAGTAATGGACAAGACTGTGCATTAATATCATGTGTGAGTTGTGAAGAGATCCTAGTATGGCAAGGGGCTGTGGCAAATCTGAGGACATCTGAAGAGGAAACAGACAACATGAGGGTAATGCATAGCATCTCCTAGGGTCCCATGTGGTCAGGACCCCACAGTAACCAACAGCATATAACACGACATATAATCAACATAACCATTAATGCGCATACAACAACCATATGGTTGCCAGAATAAACAGACACTATAAAACAGGGATCATGTGTTACTAAGCGATTTCACACACAGTGTGAATTGGTCAATAGATGATGTGAATCTGGAAAACAGAGGTAGGAGGTGTTAGAACAATCATAAGCTGTTTTTAGAGTACATTGTTTTTGCTTTTGATACTACTATAAACCAACTAACATGAACATCATCTCCGAGCAGTAAGAACCATATTTATTCTATCCTGTTCAGTCAGCCTTCCAGGAATATGCTTAGGATGTGGAATATGACAAGGCATGCTTCACTGTGAACACAATCCTTCAGCAAAATGTACTATCACTATCTATATGGAATAGTTGTGCCATGCTGATATCACATCTCACTTCTAAATGGGTGGTACCAAGGCCAGACAGATTACACTGTTCACATTACCCCTAAACACATGCACATTGATCATGATGTCAAACCAAGGAAATTGCCACTTTGGTTTGGATGACATGAAAAAACTGAATCCAATTTCATAATGTTAACAGGATGGAATGCTACAAAAATTTATGTGGAATTGCTGGTTTGGATTAGAAGATAGTAATGGGACTGTGCACCTCTATAGCCTGGACACTGATCATTATAATGGAAGATCACACAGTCATGTTTCTTAGTGAAAAGATATGTATTCATATATTGCATTTCAGAGCCATCTGCAGTGGGGAATAATCCTGATAGAATGCCCGTTGTGAACTGGGTTGAGTGTTTACTCACATGATGGTATTGTACTGCTCGAAGATGAAGAAAATGTTTTCATAGTTGTGAGAGTTGGCTATTAACACCTACAAAGACAAAAACAATGTATCATTCCGAACAATATTATGATTAAATACAGCATTTAAGCTCAAGGTCAATCCACATTGAACATCAATTGTTAAAATGTTAAACATAACCAGACATGTACACACTCTGTAGCCAATACTATGTCAACATCTATAACAATCAGTATTCTGTGAGGAGTGGTCAGGAGGCCCTCTCGGATGGTCCTAACACCTCCTACTCCGAATTAGCGGGCCCCCACCGTCTGTGCCCGCGGCCCGTCTCCCTCTTCCACGACGTGGTGTGGGAGCAGGGGGTGCCACTACAGCAGGTGGCTGTGGTTCCAAAGTGGGTGATGTCTGAGATGAGGAGGCAGACATCTCAGGTTGCGATGGGACAACCGAAGGCTGGAGAGGTATGGGCTGGCAACGTAGTTGACGCAACAATGCGCGTCTCTCCCGGCTTGCGCGTTCCTCATATCTCTCCATCCTTCGGTTGTGCCTCCTCATCTCAGCATATATAGCACGTGTGGTGGCTGAGATCACCCAGCCAGGATGGCACTACTAACAGCCAATTGTCTTTCGCTTATGTCCAGCATTTGCCGTGCTCTCTGGCTTTGGGCCTGGTCCTCTTGTTCTATGTGCGCCATGATGTTCCGTAATTGGCCAGGGAGCGGTGGCAGAGGGCCTGGAGGTCTGGCGGCTGGCGACTGGGCGGCTGACGACTGGGCGGCCTGCGACTGGGTGGCCGGCGACTGGGCGGCCGGCGACTCCGCAGCCGGCGACTCCGCGGCTCTTCCTCCCGGGGCCGGGGGACTTCCTCCCGGGGCACTTGGGGCCGGGGCACTTCCTGCCGGGGCACTGGGGGCCGGGGCACTTGTGGCCGGGGCACTTCCTCCTGGGGCACTTGTGGCCGGGGCACTTGGGGCCCGGGCACTTCCTCCCGGGGCACTTGGGGCCGGGGCACTTCCTCCCGGGGCACTTGTGGCCGGGGCACTTCCTCCCGGGGCACTTCCTCCCGAGGCACTTGTGGCCGGGGCACTTCCTCCCGGGGCACTTCTTCCCGGGGCACTTCCTCCTGGGGCACTTGGGGCCGGGGCACTTCCTGCCGGGGCACTTGGGGCCGGGGCACTTCCTCCCGGGGCCCATGGTGGAGCCCAGGCTGAGGGCGGTGCCCAGGATGAGGGCGGTGCCCAGGATGAGGGCGGAGCCCAGGGTGAGGGCTGTGCCCAGGGTGAGGGCGGAGCCCATGATGAGGGCAGTGCCCAGGATGAGGGCGGTGCCCCAGATGAGGGCGGAGCCCATGATGAGGGCTGTGCCCAGGATGAGGGCGGAGCCCCGGATGAGGGCGGAGTCCATGATGAGGGCTGTGCCCAGGATGAGGGCGGAGCCCCAGATGAGGGCGGAGCCCATGATGAGGGCTGTGCCCAGGATGAGGGCGGAGCCCCAGATGAGTGCGGAGCCCATGATGTGGGCTGTGCCCAGCATGAGGGCAGAGCCCCAGATGAGGGCGGAGCCCAGGATGAGGGCTGTGCCCATGATGAGGGCGGAGCCTCAGATGAGGGCGGAGCCCAGGATGAGGGCGGAGCCGCTGAGGGGGGAGCCGCTGAGGGGGGAGCCGCTGAGGGAGGCACAGGATGGTGTGGCTGCTGCAGGCCCTGAGGTGGCCACGCCGAAGAGGGCCCGGGCATCACTTCCCGCTCCGTATGAGCCAGTGATGTGGATGGTCCCGGGCCCTCCTGAATGTCCTGGCCCACTTCAGCCCTTCCTGCCTCGTCCTCTTCTGAATCTGTGGATACTGCAATGGAATAAACATATATTTCAGTTGGTTGCCATACACAATTGCCAGCTATGCATTTATATATCATTGACATCATGGTCACCTGTGAGTGACTGTGGTGCTTGTGTTACACAGATGAGCCACGGGCTGCATAATGAGCATTGTGGATCATGGCTCATATGAATGTGTACTGCATGTGCCTCAGACACGTGCTCTGCTGCATCTGCTGTGCAGTGTGTGAGACTGACCAATCTGACAAGTTTCCAGCAATGGTTGTTAATATGCAGCTGAGACATGGGCCAGGTTAGGACAATATATGACACACATGCAGTGCTACAGAGTCTGTATCCACATATGCCGCACAGCCAAATTTTTATTCTCGATCGCAGTGGAGGCAAAAGTCAGGCCTGCATTTGGGGATAGCCATGCTGCACCCAGCTGAGAATATCATTCTCCAAGTCATTAAGTCTAATTGACTCATCTGTTCACATAAAGGAAATCCACATATCCAGGCCTGTGCACAGCCCAGCAAGTTTGACTTTGGACACCCTGCTCTATTGCAATCAATCTGGATATAATTAGAAATTGACATATCAGGGAGACAAATTATGAACATGATAGGTTTGCTACCAGGACTGAAATGGTTATTGTCTCCCCATAAATTTTTAGTCAACCATAGGGCTTACAATGCTATTGGATGTGAATTAGCTCTGTGTGTGGGCAGCGGTGTAGGAGGCCATATAATTCTTGAGCAAGGGTGGGCAGGTTCGGGCCTGGGAGGCCACACAGGTGAGCCAATCGCCTTTTCAGTCATCCAGATTGACTCACCTGTGCCCAAAAAGGATATCTTGAAAGGCTGGCATGTATGTTGCCCTCCTTACCCACCCCTGTTCTAGAGGGATACAGCTCATTATATACAACAGCCAGAACACAAGCCTATTTATACATACATACATACATACAGCATGATATCTTGAAAGGCCGGCATGTATGTAGCCCTCCTTACCCACCCCTGTTCTAGAGGGATACAGCTCATTATATACAACAGCCAGAACACAAGCCTATTTATACATACATACATACATACATACATACAGCATGATATCTTGAAAGGCCGGCATGTATGTGGCCCTCCTTACCCACCCCTGTTCTAGAGGGATACAGCTCATTATATACAACAGCCAGAACACAAGCCTATTTATACATACATACATACATACATACATACATACAGCATGATATCTTGAAAGGCCGGCATGTATGTGGCCCTCCTTACCCACCCCTGTTCTAGAGGGATACAGCTCATTATATACAACAGCCAGAACACAAGCCTATTTATACATACAAACATACATACGCATGTTATCTGCAGGCTTTTGGACAGCCCATCCCCCCACAATCTCAGCCAACCATGTGTGTGATATGATACTCACGTTGCAGGGTGTTAGGATGATCTGTGTCCATCTGTCCTGGTATTCCCACCACAGATTCACAAGGGATGAAGCGCATCATTGTCCTCTCCCATTCCTTGTAAACAAAAGGGACTGCGGGCCCACCACCAGTCTGACGTGCTGCTGCTGCCTCATCGGACATCTTTCTTTTCACAGCAATCTTTAGATCATCGAACTTGTGACGCACTGCCCTCCAGTCCCTATTAGTGACCCCTACTGCCGACACAGCTCTGCCAATTTGGGACCAGGCCTGCTGCCTCTGGCTGGCATTAATGTCTCTGCCACCACATATGATCCCCTGGTGGGCACAGATTTCCCTGAGGAGAACCTGGATCTCCTCTAGGGTATAATTGGGGGCCCTGGGCCTTGCCACAACCCGTTGCCTTACAGACGGTGCCTGGTCTTCCTGTTCTATCCCTGGGGCCGCTCCCTCATCCCCACTACCTCCCACCAAGGGATCAGGCCCCTGACCCTCTGCCCCTTCCACTTGGATTCCTAGCTCTTGGGGCACTTCCCTCCCCCCCTGCTCTCCTCCTTGCTCTCCTCCTCCTCCTCCTCCTCTCCCTCCTCCTCCTCCTCTCCCTCCTCCTCCTCCTCCTCCTCCTCCTCTCCCTCCTCCTCCTCCTCCTCTCCCTCCTCCTCCTCCTCTCCCTCCTCCTCCTCTCCCTCCTCCTCTCCCTCCTTCTCTCCTCCTCATCCCCCCCTTTCCTCAGATGTTCTCCTCACTCTCCTCCGCGCCTCTCTTGCCTTACCACCTCCCCTCCTCTAAACTCCTCTGAAAATAAATTAACGATAAATCAAGATAATATGTGTGTTGGTTTAGGAGGTAAAAAAAGATGCAATTATTATGTGTAGTATTATGTGTGGGGGGGGGGGGGGGGGGGGGTAAGGTCTTGGGGGGGGGGGGGGGTGGAGGTGTGCAGTGGCCTACCACTAGGTGTAGCTATGTGTACGTATTAATCTATGTGTGTGAATTATGTGATATCAGTAATTATGTGTATTGTAAACAAAGGGTTAAATTATCTGCTAGTTCAAAAGATCAAAAATTGAAATTCTCTCTTCTCTCTCTTCTCTCTCTCCTTGCTCACCAAAAACCCACCAACGCCTAGACCTGTGTGTCTACTTACAAAAGCTCCAGCACAGTCAATTATTTTCTGTTTTGGCTCCCTTTTAAAGGCATACTGCCGTCTGGTTAAGTGGTACGTATCACGTATTTCGCGCTCTTTTCATACGCAAAGTGATCCGAGATATCGTACCTCATGCGCAAATACGAACGTGTACGCATTCGCATCCATCGCTCGTATCTCGCAGCACTTTGAATTTAATAGCGTCGGACACGGTTTCATTTTTCAACTACGTAGGACTTGCGTTTTCACCTATTATTTACGCAGCTCGAATTTAATAGGGCCCATAGTGTGCACACCTTAGAGAAATAATACACCAACACAGAGTTCTTATATAAAGCTTTCTCTCGCCTACTGTTTATTGAATCTGCCCCCATATATAACATTTAACAATCAGATAAATGTTGCAACTAAGCAAAACATCAGGTTTATTCGGTAGTTCATTGGTTCTGAGGTGTCCGCTTTTACAGAATCTCAGCAAGGCATTGGGTTAATGCATTAAGGAGTCTCTAGGTGTCATCCCACAGTGGGATGAGTCTTTCTCTCATTGGTCAGAAGGTTAGGACAAAGGGAAGATGGCGTTCTCCTTCTTGTGCCCAGGGTGTGGTAGTCATCATCACCCTTAGCAGACCGGAAATAGGGCTGCCGACATCTTGTATACGAAAGTGGCAAGTCCTCCATCTTAGAGTCTCCAATAATCAATCTTGTTAATAAGGTTACGTAATACTGAAAAGAGAAAATGTATGAGTAGGGCAAACATAAAATGCATTTTCTTGTAGATCCTGATCCATAACATAAGCAAAAAAGGACCAATAGCAAGAAGTGACGGCTTGGTGAAGCCTAAGGCAATAGAGTGCTGAGAAACAACCTCCAGACGCAGTCTCGTAAATGGACTGAGGTGTGCAAGAAAGCGAATGACCGCAAGAGCTTAAGAAGGCTGAGGAGGACCCCGCCCCTGAGGAAGAGGAGGGTGACAATTCCAGGTAACACTCTGGTCATTTATGTAAGTCATTCACAACATCTGAGGCAATGTTTTAGTCTATAGTGTGTATTTAAGAATCGTATTATGGATTTGATATTGAATAAAAATGTGGACATTATGGCTTTTTTTTGTTTATATAGCTTTTTGAGCCAAAACGCTGGACTCCAAAAGAAAATATTGGCTAAGATAGAGGATTATGTTATTTTATGAATGAATTGTCTTTTCAAGTTTGGGAGAGGATAATACAGTATATGAATCAGAAGTGACATTTGCATGTCTCTGCCCAGGTTCCCAGAACTCAGTGTATTAACTGTACTTTTCAGGAATTCCGATCAGGAAACAAGTTTTTTTTAAATTTTAGACATTGAAATGTGAACACAAATGTACTATTTATATACTGTACTACTGTACGGTGGAGGTCTTCTATCACTCTTTTGCCCTCCATAAATTAAATTATTGTTGGGGTAGACTACCTCCTCAAATATACTACACAGGCTAGGATCCAGCCCCACGCTGATGAGAGGCACTAACCTTGAAAAAGCTGTATGTGGGTAGTATTCCTGACTTGTGTATGATCCATCCTGAGCTTTGCAAAAAAAATCAGTGTAATACAGAAGCCATATTTAAAATTATTATGGATTGAAAGAGGGAAGCCTTTGTGAGCATATTTGCATGTCCTTTCCCAGGTACCCAGAATGCAGTGGAATAATTGTATTTCTCAGAAATCTGAGCAGTTTTTTAACTTGTTTGAGACATTCTGGTGAACACAAATGTACTATTTATATACTGTGACAATCCAGGTTTAGGGGCTATTACTGCCCAGGACCACCTGCTATATACTACAGGTTAACTACCCAGAAGGACCATTTGGGATCTTGGAAATGTCTGCACCAGCACCCTGGTATCTGGCTTCTGTATCAGTCAGGGTCTCTTCATCAGGAATCAGTATTTCCAGGAGTCTCAGTAACCTTACTGTGGTAGTGATCAGGACAGGTTACTTGCAGGGTGAGAGATAGGCTCAGTATTGCAGCCACCAGGAGCAAAATAAGATTTCTATGTCTCCAGAAGTGAACTCATTTACTTTTGGAAAGTCAACAATACATATAGCGGTTAGATACATAGGGGATGTACACAATTTAACAATGAGAGGGTGTGACAGACAATTACAGGAGATGACCCCACATGTGGTCTATCAGTACCTTGATAGCTGGCACCTGAGAACAATAGGACTACCTTCTAATATACATCCTGCTGTCTCTGTGTCTGAGTGGTCCAGACCTTAGATAGAGTACATGGCAGATGTGATTAACTCAATTTGCCAACAATGGGCCAGAACAGATAACAGTACAATAGAGGTATCACTATAGACTCAGCACACCTTGTTTTAACCCCATCATGATCACTCAGCCACAGTTTAAATATAACACAGAATACAGTAATATTACATGGGAAATTACATACAGTATACAGGATAAGGCAGAGACATATGCCATAATATGAAGCATGGTGGTACAATATGGCCCTATGTTTTGGGGCTATTCACCCTACCACCCACCTGCCCACAGTTCCCATGTGGCAACCTAATTCCCTTACCTATTTTCCAATGGGGTGGTATGCCCTCTATGGTGGCACAATGCACCAGGATCCAGGCCCTGGAAAGGGGTCAGTGACATATACTATATATATATATATATATATATATATATATATATATATATATATATTTATATATATGTATATATATATATATATATATATATATATAGTTAATAAATAGTACATTTGTGTTCTCATTTGAATGTCTAAAACAAGTAAAAAAACTTGTTTAATGCCTATATATATATATATATATATATATATATATATATATATATATATATATATTCACACAATATATATGTAGCTCTTCTGATCCTGTTGTGTTGTCTCCTTTTTTCTGCTCCTGAAACCAAAGTTCTCAGTGTGGAATATATTTTTCCTTAGTTTGTATTTTTTATTGTATGTATAATATATTATGCATCTATTAACATACTTCACCACATAATGCTTTTCGCAGTCTCCTTTTTGATCTGCAGTTCAACATTAGACAAAATGCAGAACACTTATTTTGGCATAATGATGCTACTGGTAGCCTACGCTAATTAATTACCTCTAAATGACATACAAAACAACAATGATGATAATAATAATATTATTATTATTACTAGTAGTAGTAGCAGTAGTAGTAATAGTATTTTAAACATATTCTCCCTTGTGATCCAAAATAACTATTTGAAATCATTTTACTGAATAAAAGGGTATTGAGCGCATGAGAATTGTCATTACGTTTCTGTAGCAGAATGCATTTTCTCTTTAAATGTTAAAATATTTTGCAACATTGTCTCTGCACTTTAACTTGCAAACAAAAAAAGTAATTATCTTTGCTAAGCAAACAAAATCAACCATATGGCAAACATTCTCAGTCTCTGGCTACACTAAACTGCTGAATGTGTGTCAGTCAACTATTCTCTCCAATCTTGGCCCACTTACTCTCTGTCATATACACCTGCCAACAATGTGATAATGGCTCTGACCAGTGTAATCTTTAATTGTTTTTTTCTAATTTTATTGGAATTGGAAATAGATCAGAAAAAATAAAAAATCTAAGGATAATCTTACATTTATTATTGTACATAGGGGAGCATATTTTTGTTTTCAGTGTGGGTTATGTGCTGTCTTTTTAAAGGACTCTGTCATAACAAATTCAAGTTGCTTTTCGGTTATTCTTAAAAACTATGACAATCTGGCTTTACATCGTATTTTCTAAACTGAATCATGTTGCAATAGTCCATATTATTTTTTATGCAGATGATGTCCTGAATACTAAATAATTACTGTGCCTGCCTGTGTGTGTTTGTGGTGGCCAAAACAATGTCAAGCAATATTGCTATGCAGTTGGATACCCTCCCCACTCTTTTCAGGCATATTGGGCCACACATTTGCCACAAAAGCAATGCTTAGTATCTGAGGAATACTGTAACTTAAAAAAGGCGAATAAAATATATTTGTTGTTGTTGATGTTTAGTAATTCAGTCCTAGTCTCCGTGATCCTACAGGACATCTGTCAGTCACTGCCCTCCTGAGCACTATCAAGCTCATGTTCATTGCATCAATGAACTCATCTATCGATCTCCATCTATGTGTGCCATCAACCTTACCCATCACCAGAATCTTCTCAAGGGAATCCTGTCTTCTCATTATATGTGGCTAAAATATTTGAGCGTCAGCCTCATGAATATACCTTCTTCTTGCAGTTCAATAGGCTCCAAGCAGTTGTCTCCAGCACCACAATTCAAAGGCACCAATTCTATGGCACCCAGTCTTCTTTATGGTCCAGCTCTCACATCTGTATGGTAATGCTGGGAATACCATGGTTCTAACTATGTGGACCTTTGTTGATAATGTAGTATATTTATTTTTTACTAGCTTGTTCAAGCTTGCATAGTTTTCCTCCCCAGAAGGAAACATTTTTTAACTTCATGGCTACAGTCACAGTCTGAAGATATCTTGGGTTCCAGGAAAATAAAATCTGTCACTGCCTCCACTTCATCTCCATCTATTTGCCAGGAACTGAGATTTATGTTTGCCATGATCTTCAGCTACTTAACATTGAGCAGCAGGCCAGCTTTTGCTCTCTCTTCTTTCACACTTATCAATAGGTCATCAGAGTAGTATCATTCAACTTATCCAACCTGAGCTTACACATGATGTACATAAGTTGAATAAATAAGGTGATAATATATAACTTTGCCGCATTCCTTTCTCAAACTTGAACTGTTCTGTTGTGCCATGTTCGGTTCTGACCAGGACCTCATGCCCCCCACATATAGATTTCTCATGAGACGGATGAGTTAATCTGGTACTCCCATCTCTTCAAGAACTTGATACATTTTGTTGTGATCCACACAGTCAAAGGCTTTAGAATAGTCTATGAAGCAGAAGTAAATGCTTTTCTGGAACTCTCTTGTTTTCTCTATTATACAACAGACATTGGCAATTTTGTCTCTTGTGCCTCTTCCTCTGTGGAATCCGGCTTGCACTTCTGGTATTTCTAAGTTTGTAGGATAGTAGGCATTGGAATTTCCTTTTCCACAGCTAGGCGTCGTCTCAGCTTTGGCCCAGCCACATCATTAGATCTGGTGCTACTTATACTCCCCATACTCGCCCTCTGCTCTTCCTTAGTAATGTGGAAGGCACCTTCTGACATGAGGGGCTCATCTTCTGTTGCCATATTGTTATGTTTCTGGTTGTGCTTATCCATAAGGTTTTCTTGGCTAAGATGCTGGAGTGGGTTGCCAGTTCCTTCTCCAGTGGACCATGGTTTATCTTACTTCTCTGCTATGGCCTGCACCTCTTGGGTGACCCTATATGGTATTGATCATGACTTCATTGTAGTACACAAACCCTTTCACCATGACATGGTAGCGATCCAGAAGGAGAGTATAATGTATAGCCAACTGTTAATGGTCTTTAATATGAAACCAACTTTCTGTTGGGAAAGCAGTGTGCCTTTAGGAACAAATTATCCAGAAAGAAACCTTTAAACATATCCCTGCCACTGGCTTTTCTGTTTTGCTATTAAACATCAAAACACAACAGGAGAGTAAAGCCATTGTGATTGACAGAAAAAGTGATACCTTCTAGTAGCTGAACATTCAGAAGCCTTAAAGCACCATTGTCTTTTTAGCCCACTTACTATTATATCTGCCATCGGCGCTCCATGCCAGCAACTGAGGCCCTCGCCCGCGGCCCTCGCGTAGCCCGCAAGCGTTAGCAACAACTCATACGCTCACAACTATATATGTGATAGGTGGAAGAAAACAAGTGAATGCAATTGAAGTTTCATATTCTATAATGGTGGCAATTCAAAAGGGCCAGTGTTTTAACAGGACTAATGGAAATTTTATTAGTTAATAAGCACAATCCCAGCTGAGAAAGCAGTTCAAAAAGGCAATGGAAACCAATAGAAAGAATAACTGCATTTCGTTGTTTATAAAGCTTAGTTCTTGAAAATAATATATCAAATGGAATACCAATAGTTCTTTAATATTACAGAATATTATTCTTATGATCCCTCCTTCTCATGGGTCTTGATTTTCTCTCAAAGTGTTTGTGTATGATTGCTACCTGATGGAGCAGCAGATATGATATTTAGCCCAATTTTCCAATCCACTTTGTTATCTCTTTTTAACTCTCTTTTTAAACATCCCTACCTTTCACTCTCAATCTTCTGTACAATCTCCTTTTATGTTTCAATATAGTGCATAACAGACAGAAGCAGGCTATATTTTGTGCTAATGCTGTTTTTCAAAGCAGTAGTTTTTTGCTGTCTGATATGCATTCTATGTTGAGCTAAATAGATTGGTAATCTAAACAAAAATGTGTTACATTTTGAAACCTAAAACTAAACTCTATTGAAGTGATGTAGTTAAAATAATACAATATATATTTGCAACTACAAAATATGAATCCATTAATTAGTCGTCTGTACACTAATGGGCTAATTGTTAGAAAATAGCAACAAGAACCAGGCCCTTGACCTTATGGGTCACCCTGTTGTGAGTTGTCTTAGCAGATATCCACACACACACATGGCCTCTGAGGAAGCCACTGCAGCGGTGAAACGATCGTCAAGTTCTTTAGATAAGTATGTTCAGTTACTATGCATACTATGCATTAATCTTGTAAGGTTCCTGAAAGGGTACAGGTAAGGAGAAAAATATATCACTTCCCTTATTACAACCTGCAAGAAATATATATATATATATATATATATATATATATATATATATATATATATATATAACTAACAGCAAATCACTGCTAATATCATATGGAACATGTGTTTACCATTTAAAATGTTATTTCTTTTTGTTTTTAATCACTAAAGTTTCTAAATTAATTGGACCTCCATAAGTATATAGACATCTTAGATTTTGTTCATTTTACATAAGATTACATAGTCAGCTTGTGGATATCTGTTAAGACAACACACAAACAGGGTGACCCGTAAGGTCAAGGACCTGGTTCTTGTTGCTATTTTCAATCCATTAGCCCATTCTTGTACAGATGTCTAATTAATGGATTCGTATTTTGTAGTTGCACATATATTTTTATTATTTTAACTACATCACAATCTAAAGTTTAATTTTAGGTTTCAAAATTGAACACATTTGTGTTTAGATTATCTAGACTGGTGTTAGGCAGCAAAAGTAGGAACATTTTTGCTAAATTTATCTGAGTGGGACAGGTCAAAGTATTGGCATTGTCTGTTCATTCTCAGATTGAGTATCTCTAACATGATAAGTTGCGTATTTATATATATCCTATATTTTCATTTCTTGTTTTGGTACAAGTTTTGTTACTGTCATTATACTTTACACTAGCGACTTGCCCGTCAAAAAATGACGGTCAATAAAATTTAAATGTTGTGAAATTTGTTTGCATCCCAAAATGAGTCACCTACATTTGTCCCTTTTTTTGTTTTCTAAAAAAAAAAACACATAATTATTTTTAACTTTTTTTTTTTTTTAACTTTCAACTTATATTTCCCAAACATTAAACTTTTTAACATGCAACTTGTATATGAAACATTCGTTCAACATTTTGTTAACAATACTAACACTTTTCAATACATATTTATCACTGAGTAACTGCGGATTATATTAACTTAGAGTAAGTAAATTGTTTTAACAATAACATACTTTTTCTCATTTGTAACATATTTGTTAAACTCTTGTTAAACTAAATTAGCATTGAATCCAGAGGAAGGCAAACAATTAAAAACCCCTATTGAAACTTGTCCAATTTCATCAAAGAGGGAAAAAAATTAATTCCTTCCTGACCCCTTCCTGACTGGCGATCGGATTTCTCCCTGAATCAATACTTTGTCTTTAAATAATACATTTCCAATTATTACTTAATACTTCAACTTTATACTAACAATACATATTTGACTATACCACATATATATTTACCAAACTTTTTTAAACATTCCAAAAACACATATTTAACATCTGAAATTTTAACTTCAAACAATAACATTTAACTCTTGTAAATTATGAAAAAATCAGTGAATTGTTTTTGTGGGGCCAATCATGTAAATATCAAACTTTGAACCCATTCCAATCTGTTTCAGGATATTTTACTGTTGTTTTTTTTTTTTTTTTTTTCATTTAGTCCATTCTGCATATATCAGATATATTTTCATAAGTGAAATAGTGGTCCCCTATTTAAAGAGTCCCAGAGTACTTTAATTTAGTACTGGAAGTCAAACCACTGTTCTCTATGTTTTTTTGTCCATTCTTTAGATGTTTTAGGCAAAATATTTTTTTTGTGCAATCATATTGAGTCCCATAAAATGTTGGCATTAAAATGAAACCACTGTCCACTATCTTTCCAACACCTCATAGTAGACAATGTTTTTGGTGTAAACACATCCATCGTCCAATAAATGACCTTGAGTTTCGTTTTCTTCAACATGCACTTTAATTTCATTTGGATTAGTGCACCTTGAAAAAGCCACATAGAGTTGTCCATGTGCAAAAACTGGTTCCTTTAAAAAAATCACAACCGACTTAAAAGTTTGTCCTTGGGATTTATTGATGGTCATAGCAAATGCCATGATAACTGGAAATTGTCTCCTTTGAAGGACAAAGGGCAAACCACTCTCACTTGGAGCTAAATCAATTCTTGGTATAAAAACTCGTTCACCTTTATGGGTACCAGTTATATCTTCTGCATGTATAAAATGATCTTTTAACTCATGCACAATTAATCGGGTCCCATTACAAAGTCCTTTTTTTGGATTCATATTTCGCAATAACATAACAATTGCGCCTTTTTTCAATTGTAAAATATGTGGGGGCATTCCAGATGGTGTTAACGAATTTATAAATTCGATACTAAAATTCGATTCACTGTCTTTATCATCTGAAAGAATCGAATCTGCACTGTAATAATTCTTTTGTGGTGCATTGATGTATTTTAAAATTTCGTTATTTACATTCAAGGCATCGATATTTTTTGATGTTAATATTACTTTGTTTGCAATGTCTGTGTAATCCTCATTATTAAGAGTATTTAGGAATATGGCTGATATGAGTGATTCATTGCAAACCATTTCTGATGGAATTTCAATGGTATCATTTGGTAAATGCTGTATTTCTGGATGTTTTCCATCTCCGATTTTAATGAGCCAGTCATTGAATTCATTTTGGCCTTCAGATCTCATATTTAATTCTAATTTGAGATGTGTAAATATTGGCCACAGTTTACTGGTCTTGATACATGTTTCAATGATCTCTGTTCTATTTCCGTGTGGCACAACAGGTAATGTTTGCCTAAAATCGCCTCCTAACAGCATCACCTTTCCACCAAATGGCAACTTATTATCCATCACTTCTTTTAAGAATCTGTCAATACATTGCAGTGCATGACATGACATCATTGTTGCCTCGTCTATGATAATTAATTTAGTTAGTTTGAATTTTTTTGCTTGTATGGAATTGAGTTTAATATCTGACACTGATGTTTCCAAAATGGGAACTGGCAGCTTAAATCCACTATGCACAGTTCTACCACCATCTAACAAAAGTGCAGCAATTCCAGTTGTTGCAAATGGCATAGCTATCTGACCCTGTGATCGAATATAACTCATCAAACAATTGTACAGATAAGTTTTTCCTGATCCACCTGGGCCGTCTAGATAGAAATACCGGTCTTTGACCATTTCATCATCTGTAGCATTTGTGATGGCTTGAAATGCTTCTAACTGTAAATTATTTAAAGTTGCCAGTTTTTCTTGTGTTTTTTGTTTTTGAAGCTCAGTGTCATAATCATCAAAATTGATGTCATCTATAAGTCCTGGATCTGGTAAATTAAAACTTGCATAATTTAATCCATGAGCCAACAATATTTCTTGGATTTCCATCAATGTTTTTAACAGAGCTATTGGTTCTCTGTAACGTTTCAAGAAATCTTCTGACATGTTTAATTTAAATGTTTCCCACAAATTGAAAGCATCAGGTACATTGCAAAATATACAAATAAATGCAAATTGTTGTCTCATTTGCTTAGGCATTTGACATAGTGCTGCTTCTTCCAGACACCTCTACCATTCTGTATCATCAGCTATGAAATTTTGTTGTCTTGCAGCCAATAGAAATGTCTCATAAACTATGTCATTGACTGTACGTAAATGCTCAAAACTTTGTGCACCGGGAACATGTAACAGAAGTAATCTTAAGCTGAAACGTTCAATGTCCCTTGGACTGACGGTATAAATGCGTGGTATGATTTTATGTGTATCTCTTTTTCGTTGTCGCCATAGACCATTTACAAATACATAGTGATATGGTATCTCTATGTATAAAAATTCTCTGGCCTGCGTATCCTGACAGTTTAATTTAAACCATGCAGTAAGCGTAGTATCTCTGTCTTCACTTTGATATAATGCAGTTCTTTCGTTTCCTTGAGTAAAGCAAACCATCTGACTTTGAGGCAAATGTACAGCTAAACGATAGATAGCATGTGACCGATCATGCATCTCAAATTTCAAAAGGCGCCACATTGCTTCAGGAGCACTCACATACCGAGCATCTAAATAATTAGATAGTTCATCATGTAAAATTGGATTTTCATTTTCATTTGCAGCACCTTGTACAACAACAGTAGCTGCATCATATCCTTTGTATATATATTTATACACATACTTAATTGATTTAATCGAAGTGCAAGCTTCCACATTGATGTGTGCATTGTACTTCATGAGCAAATGTTGATTGTATGGAACGACAAATCTATTATCAACCTTTTGGCCCCGGATAATAGCTGTCTGTCCTTGTGTTCTTTTATACAAAGGATATCCATCACAATTTGCATAAGTTTCCATTTGATATTGTTTTGGAAATTCTTTAGTACATTTTTTATTTTCCATACATGGTGAATTCGGATTCATCTCTCCACATGGGCCATGAATCATTCTATGTGTAACAATCTCCCAAAGTTTTTTATATTTTTCTTGGTCTGGCAATTGTGCACAAATTACTGAATCCACTCTCTCTGCAGTGTTCAACTTGTCTTTTTCCTGCAGTATTAAAAGTATGTGAGCATGTGGCAAACCTCTTTTTTGAAATTCAATGGTGTAAACAAAAGCCACACAATGTCCAAATAAGTGTGCTTTAGTAATATCATGAATTAATGAATTGAGTTTGATTTTAAATACTCTTGCCACTAAATCTGGTCGGTCAGAAGTAGTTTGTCCCAGATTCAAATTTTCCTTGATCTCTGGCCATTGTGGATTACAGGTGAATGTAATAAATAAATCTGGTTTTCCAAATTTAGTAACAATAGCCATGGCATCATTATACCTTTCTCGCATATTGCGAGGAGATCCTTGGAAAGAGGATGGCAAAATAATTGCTCTTCCAGCTGGAATGTCTCTGTTGGCAGCTAAATCTGCAACATAATCCATTAATCCACAATACTGTTCTACTCGTAATTTATTTTGTTGATATTTAATAAAATTTAGATTATTGGCTTCAACTTGTAAATATGAATCAATAATCCATTGTTGAGTGAGTTTTCCTCCATGTAAAATTGGATTAAAACAATCACGGATAGCAGTTTGTGCCACTTTATATTTCAGCATGGAAACATTAGATCGAATACGAATTTTAGTATTGGGATAACTTTCCAATTTTAATTTTGGTTCCCATCCTGGTTCCCCATTTGGAAAGAAAATGGGATATGTCATTGGATCTAAATTACAGCTTAATATATTGATATTAATAAATGTTTGTTCTTCATTGCGTGGATATATTCTAATATCCCGCTGAAAAGGTGGTTCACCATCTTCATTTTTAAACACCATGGCAACCTCATTTACAGTAGGTAAATTATATCTTCTCTGATCAGTGTTGCAATCTCTTTTTAACACCATATTGACTCTTGGTGTAGGCAATTGATGTCTTTGAGCATGTTCCTGTTGTTCTTTTTCAAGCTGTGCTAACTGTTTGTATGCTTGACTATATGTTTTTTTTTGCATAATTTTATCCAGCTGTTCAAAGACTATACGCAAACACTGTCTATTTTCTGGAAGTGTCATTCTTTGTTCCACAGCTTCCATCGTATCTAACACATATAACTTATGTTTTGTTTAAAATTATTATAATTTGAAAATGTTGGATCACTCATAATGCATTCTAAATAATATGGAAATGGGTGTCTTACTGGAAGTTTGACCTTTCCTTTCTGACAGCAACTAATGAAATTTCCATCATAAGGTCTTTCCTTTATAAAATGATAGGCCCCACAAAACTGACAAACCACATTAAGTAACCCACAATAATGAGTATCTACTTCTACTGCAGTAGTAAACACATTATCATGCATTTCTTCAACATAAATATCAGACCCACATTCTATATGTACATTTTTTTCTTGTGTGTCTACAATCAAGTCATTCTGCAAAAGAGAATCATTGCACAATGGTTATGAGAGATGTTTTTGTTTACTTTTGCGTTTCTTGGAAGCCCCAACACACTCACTTGCGGCTTTCTTACTCATCTTTCTTTTATTTAAAAGTCTCTGTCGATCCTCTTCTCGCAAGCGTTGTGAAGTTTCCGGTGTCTGAGCATCTCTCCACCTTTGATCCTTTCCCTTGCCAATCTTCTTTTGCGTTCAAGTTTGTCTTCTCCATTGTCCGCCATGTTAATCTATAATTGTAAATAGAGATACAATTATTGTTTATTCTTTGTTTTGTCTACATTTTTTTTCCTTTTTGTACTGTTCGATGAAAGTAGATAAATAAAGTAATAAAACATTTTCAATTGTTGCACTTTAGACTGAAAGAAATGAAACCATTTTTCAAAGTATTTTATTAACATATATGAAATTGGAAATAGCTGCAAATATCTATCTTTATATTATTAATCCTTCAATGACATTCCTTCTTGATTGAATTCACAGCATACCATATTTTTTTTTTTTTTTGCAAGTGTTGTAAGCTTCTTATTTTCTTGAAATATTATTATTAATTATTATTGTCTTTTCATGATTTTTCATTTTTTGAGTAAATATCATACATTAAATGACTCAATAAGTACTCTCTATTTTCCACAAATTAAAATTTACACCAAATATATAATATATAGCCTTCTTGTATGCATCACTACAAAATTAAATGTTATACCTGTGAGGATGATGTTGATGTTGTTCCAAGGCTGCAAACGTCACGCTGTCTGTTTATTCCCTTGCAGATCTGAATAAACTGTAAAATCAAATAGATAATATTTGTAAACTTTTGCTTCATCAATATCATTAAATGAACATCAACAGACATATATTCGGCTACATTAAAAACCTCATAATTTAATTTCTGTACCTGTCCAATGATCCTTATGCTGTTCAATGTGTTGAAACGTCACTATCTCTGGTCATTCACGTAGATTTCCCTGCAATTATACAAAATAGTAATTGATGTATAATATGTTACTTAATCAATGAGGCTTAACATAACTATTTTTGCATACATTAAAAACCTGAAATAAATATATCAATAAATCAGCATGAACACACATATGTAAGCATAGATTCTAAACATACACTCAATCTTACTGTTATTCTTTCAATAGGAATCAATGAATATATCTTAATCTTAAATTAATGTCTGACTAAATATAACCTCAACACATCAGCATGTAGGCTTTTTTTTTTACTGTTATTTTAAAATGAGTATGTTACAAATGACTTCTTAAAAAAATGTACATTACTAATGAACTAATAATCAATTAATGTTCATTAATATTCAACTAATGTGTGACTCAATCTAACATTAACATCTAAGCATGAGTATATCGGCTTTATTTTTTATTTTTGGTTTATTTTATACAAAATATTGCACATTCTTAACCTTTGTTCAAATTAATGATTATTAATGATAGATTATGAAAGTTAATTACAATTCTTACCCACAGGTAATCACGACATAACACAAAATAGTTCTTAAATTAATGTACATTAATAATTAATGAATTAATGTGTTCCTAATTAATTAATGTACATTATGAATGTTATTAACAATTGTTTCACACAGGTAATCATGACATATAACCAAATAATTGTAAAATTAATGTACATTAATAATTAATTACTAAAAAATATTTTTTTATTGACCTTCTTAATTTTGATATCAATAATTAATTATTAATTAATAATGTACATTATGAATGTTATTAACAATTCTTTCACACAGGTAAGCACAATATTATTTTTCTATTAATTACTACCAATTTATTAATTAATAATTTTAAATAGGCACACTAATATTTTTCTATGACTTAAATTTCTTCTCTATTATTTATTAATTAAGTACCAATTTATTAATTACTAATTATAAATAATAGGCACAATATTATTTTTATATTAATTAACTTTATTATCTATTATTTATTAAGTAATTACCAATTTATTAATTAATAATTAGAAATAATATATTTACCTTTTTTAATATAATAATGCTGAAGCAGTATACTGAAGAGCTAACAATCTATTGCGATTTCCCGGCATCCGAAAACATCCAGTTAGACTGTCATCACCTGAGGAGAAAGTGTCAGTCCTGTGTGAAATGTGCCCTATATATAGGCTTTGTGACCAATGTTTTAGGCGGGAAATCCGCAGTTGCGCGAGCCAAATGCGTTGTTTTCGGCGGGAAATTCTATGTGGCGCGAGACAAAGGCGAGAAATCTGTGTTAATGCGTAAATCGGTAATCTCGTTTCGTAAAATATACTCGCTACTGTCTTTTTACTCATTGTGCGGTTAATCCGCATCCTTTATCTCGTTGTTTTTCGAACACATACGTCTGTGGCTGTGTTTTACGTAGATTAGCCTCGTTTTCATTTTTTTCGGCGGCCATTTTTTTCTCGCTTAGCCGATTTTCGATCTTTCTAACTCTGCTAATTCGATTTAAATTGCAGTTCCAACTCACTTCCAGACGTCCTGCCTGGTTCCCCATGCTGTAAGTGGCCTTTATTTTATTTTTTAATGTGTGTTTAGTGTTTTTTTTAGTGTTTTGGTCCCGCCTCTTATCTCGTAATTTTTTACACTTTTTTTGCTACGATGTAACGGCTCGCCTCGCTACGCGAGGCTCGCCTGCAATGAGCGCCTGCGGCGCTCATTGCCAAAGTGCTACGATTTAACGCGGTTTAACGGCTCGCCTCGCTGCGGCGCTCATCGCTAAAGTCGGACGCACTACGGAACAGAGCGGATTTTACGCGGTTTAACGGCTCGCCTCGCTGCGCGAGGCTCGCCGGGCGATGAGCGCCTGTGGCGCTCATCGCAAAGTCGTATGGACCACGCAAACAGCGTGACGACGACTCGTAGTTAGACAATTATAATATGTGATTGGTTATAAATGGCAAGCAATGCTTGAATCCATAGCAACTTTATTGAAATCCATGGGCATGACTGTAATTTGCAAGAATCTTCAATATTTACAATAACATATTAACACAATACAATTTCACAATAACATACAAACTGTGTAAATAAATAAACTATCTAAAAAAACAAAAAAGCAGGATTATATTGACACAAACTCATATGATAAAATTTGGAATCTGATTTAAATGTAATTCTACATTTAAACTATTTAACAGATTATACAAGAAGCATTTGGGTGTTAATTGCTTGCTATTAATTTAATAAAGATGATTTTGGCAACCTCAAGTGTTATGTTTGGAATAACAAATCATCTGTTTTTCCAGAAATATGTGGAATATGTGACTATAAACCACTGAATGACAAATATGTATTAGTGTATTACAACTAAGCATTTGGAGTCTCTGCTCCTTTTTTATATTAATTATAGCTATTTCGTGGACAAGGATTATTTCCTAACTAGCGACTTGCCCATCAAAAATGATGGCATGATATACTTTGATAAATTGTCTCTCTCCCCCCTCACCTGTGTCTCTCTGCCCGTGTCTCTTCCCCATCCCTCCCATCTTTCCCCCATTTCCCTCCCCTGTGTCTACCCCCTCTCCCTTCCCTGTGTCTTCTTTCCCCCTCTCCTGTGCCTCCTTTACCCCTCTCCCTTTCCACCCTCCCCCCCTGTGTTTCCTTTCTCCTTCTCCCTTTCCCCTCTCTCACTCCCCTGTGTCTAATTTCCCCCTCTCCCTCCCATGTGTCTCCTTTCCCCCCTTTCCTGTGCCTCCTTTCCCCTCTTCTTCCCCCCTCTCACCTGTGTCTCCTTTCTCCCTCTTCCTTTCTTGTGCCTCCTTTCCCCCTCCCTTTCCCCCTCTCCCTCCCCTGTGCCACCTTTCCCCTTCCCTTTCCCCCTCTCCCCAGTGCCACCTTTCCCCCTCCCCTTCCCCCTCTCCCTCCCATGTGTTTCTTTTCCCCCTCTCCTTCAATTCCCCTCTCCTTTCTCCCTCTCCCTTTCCACCCTCTCCTTCCCCTGTGCCACATTTCCCCCTCCCTTTCCCCGTCTCCATCCCCTGTGTCTTCTTTCCTCATCTACCTTTTGCCCTTCTCCCTCACCCAGTGTCTCCTTTCTGTCCCCTCCCCTCCTGTGTCTCCTTTGCTCCTCCTTTCCCTCCCCTGTGTCTCCTTTCCCCCTCTTCTCCCTCCCCTGTGTTTCCTTTCCCCCCTCCTCTGCCTCCCTTGTGTCTCATTTCCCTCCTCCTCTGCCTCCCTTGTGTCTTCTTGTGTCTCCTAAGCGAATTGCGCATGCGTGACTCCTGCAGCGCAATGAGCATCTGTGGCTGAAGCCACGCATTGCACATGCACAACCAGCAGCCATAGTTGCCTAAATCACCCCTTCTAGTCACTGTAACTCAGAAACAAGTGTAGAGCAGTGTTGCTCTATTCTAACTCTGCATGATAATTTAAAAACTACAATACAATTAGGGATCAGATTAGTTGACAAATCTGACAGTCTGTGTTACCTAAATTCACTCAGTTATAGATATTGCATGGAGAAACAACATGGTGATATTCCATAGGTCAAGTTTGGCAGCAGAGGTATTTGCATGAATACCCAAAGAGCATCACTATTGACTTATCAGTACATGCAAATATTAAATAAACTGCAATGTCATTGTATTTTAATAATTTAATTTAACATTCTGAATTATAAGCATTAGTTAATAAACTTAGATAACTCAAATTCAACTTTTTGCTGCAAAACTAATAAAATGTTTTATAAGAGAACATACAATTTAAGGATAACAAAAATTAAAGCAATCTACTACCCAGGAAAATGCATGGAAGTGAATATGTCTTTAAACTATTTTGTTAGATTCAATACTTTGGATGTTGTGTCCTTTTATCTTGATAAGTACTGTGATTACTTGAGCTTCTGAAAGCTGCTGTTTGTTCTTTATTTGCTTAAGTAAGCTGTTTTGTTTTTGTTCACCTGTCTTCTTGAAAAATAAAATCTGTAAACTAGGCTGTATGCAAATTACCTATATTTATCCACAACATGCTGCAAGGTGAAGACGAGAGCGTACACAGGATGTGAGAAAAAATATCCATCCTAATCTTGTCATTAAAAGGTGGGCACCTCGAATGCATTTGTGACTCAATGATAATTTACTGTAACTGAAACCTGCTACACTGCTGCTACTTTTATTGGGGGAAACTTGTGTTTTCTTTTTTGGCATAAAAGGGTAAGTTTTGACACTGTTCTGGTAAGGCTAGTGAATCTGCAAAGTTGACATGAAATGCAACAAAAGAATAAAACCAGGCAGACACGCTTCAAAACATATTCAGGAGGCAGCAGATTGTCTGAATTTGCTGGTGCAGGCCTATGTAACTATGTGTGTGTTGTGTGTATGCCCTGTGTGTGTCCATATGCAGTAACTTTCTATTTCTAAGTGCACCTGATACTTTCTCACATAGTGTATAACATATAATAGTTGTCAACCTGCGAGTCATCGTCACGCTTTTCGAGCTTGCATAGCGAGCTTGCAAGAACTGCGTCCTTCACAAAGTTGCAAATGCGGACCTCGCAAAGCGAGGCCCGCATTGGCGGAGGTGGAGGCTCGAACATCGGCTGCAATTAGAGGCCACAATTGCGGACCCTCTCAAAGCGAGGGGCCGCATTTGCAGAGGGGGACATAAACTGCAATGAGCCGAGGTCCGGGTGCAGGGTCTACGGCGCCTCACTCGGGGGTTAAAAACAACCCGGAAAAACTGGACTTTGAAAAAAAACAACTAAGACGCGCAGGACTTTAAAAAAAACAAACAATAATGCGCAATGAGGAAGTACGGACTTAGACAAAAAAAAGTAAGAGCCACAGGACTTAGAAAAATACAAAATTACAAGGTTGCAAAAATACGAACTTAACGGCCGAAACGCGGACATCCAAAAACAACAAAAACACTTAAAAATACTAAAGAAACATCACACACAGCATGGGGGGAAAGTCACAACATCTGCCAGTGAGATTGCACACAAATTAAAGTCGATTTAAGTAGTTCCTGCACTTAAAAAATGGCTGAGCGAGAAAAAAGATGGCGGCCCCAAAAAAATGAAAAGGAGGCTACATGACCCCAAAACGCGCAAATAACTGCCAGGCACGTACATGGGACATGTGACATGGGATACAGCAAGGGGAGCAGGGGGCAACTAGGATTCCAAACCTTCCTAACCAAGGAAGTGAAACTTAGGGCTCTATTCTATTGCCCAATTTGTAAATTTATACACACTTAAAATTACTATTAATATTACCACATATTCTAATAGGAGTTCCCCGCCCACAATCACTATGGGCCGGTCAAAGATGCAAAAACAACCTTAGAACTCAATTGGTTTTAGCACAGCTCGAATATTACGAGCTCTAAATAATTAAAGTTACACAAAATGTATATTCTATTCGACCCGTAGCTCTAGCTCACAAATAAAGTCTAACCTGCAACTGAAAAAAGTGCTAAATATGAAACCCACATGGATTAAAACAGATGATCTAATGCATTTTATAGATTGCTAGATTGCTTGATTGTGAGCCCAAGCAAATATTACTTATTGGAACTAATTCATTCTTAGCTTCCGATTGCACATTATGTCTAACTTCCATGTTATACTGACGCCATGATGAGGGGATGATGATGTCTCATTTACTATTGGCTGTGTCTAAGAAGTAAATTATGGGCTTGCCTAAATATTGTCAGATCATATGATCACTCCCCATAAAATCCTAGTTGGATCCCCTTCAAATAGCTTAGCGAAAGGTGCAGTACCTCCATATATTTACTGATTATTAGCCATATTAAATTCCAGCCTCGTAAGTCAAACGTGAGCCTCACAGCGGCTGCGGGGTCGAAATTTGCCCTACTTACGTTGTAATTAAATTAGAATTGGCTGCGAGCTATGAGCAAGCGAAGCTATTTCATAAACCTAAGCGGGCGTCGGGGGTTGCGTGCTCGAACACAAACAATTAAGCAATTACGAAGTTACAGGTTCAGATGGAGCCAAAGGAAAAAGAGATTGTTAGCATTATGTCACTGAAAAAGGGGAGGGTAGATTTCCAAGTCCTACATACTTTAAGTAGATTTTGCGATCGAACCCACAGACCAGAAATAATGCAATATTATTAAAGCAGTAAATATGATATTCTATTACATGCAAATTACACTATATGTCTGAACTAGAGATGTCACGGACAGTTCGCCCGCGGACTATTCGCTGCGATTTTGGCTCGTTCGCGCTCGCAGCGAACGGCGGACACATGCGCTTTTCGGTTCGCCCCCTATTCTTTATCATTGAGGAAACTTTGACCCTGCACCTCACAGTCAGCAGACACATTCCAGCCAATCAGCAGCATACACTCCCTTCCAGAGCCTTCCATCTGAAGGACAGCATACATTTTAGAATCATTCTGAAGCTGCATTCGTTGTGAGAGGACAGATAGTGTACCTGCTGGAGATTTAATAGGGAAATAGATTGCCAGGCTGTGTTTTTAGCTTCCACTACAGACCTGAAGGACTCATCTGATATCTGCTGCAAGGACAGCAACCCAAAAAGCCCTCATTTATTTTACATCATTTATTTTATTTTATAATTTTTTCTGTGTAATCTAATTGCATAGGCCTGCCTGCCAGCGTGTGTGTGTGACAGGCTAACACCTAACAGCTTTTATTGTGCTTATTTTCACTACTTATACCTGGGGGTGTACTATACATTGAAAACAACCATTTTTTTCCTGTAATCTAATTTCAGTTGCCTTCCTGTGTCAGGGTCACAGCTTATATTGTGCTCAGTGAAATAAAACAACACTTTTTTTACTGTAATAGATTGAATAGCAATTGCCTGCCTACAGGCGTGTGTGTGAAGCCTATTGCATCTACTCTGCCAACTTTTACCAGTGCACAGTGATACGTCATATCTGGTGCAACCGTAGTGTACAGTGACATAAAACAACACTTTTTTGACTGTAATCGATTGAATATCAGTTGCCTGCCTACAGGCGTGTGTGTGAGGCCTACAGCGCCTACTCTGCCAACTTTTGCCAGTGAACAGTGACACTCATATCTGGTGGCACCTTAGATTGCACGCACAGTGCCCCAAATTTGAAGTGGGAGGACCGACCAAGCATCTTTTTCCATCTCCTGCTTCCAAAAATCCATGCCATATACACGTCCCATGATAGGTGACGTAACTGGTATCAAACTGATAGGAATAAATAGTACAACTCAATACAACACTCCTATCTGGTGGCACATTACATTGCACGTGCAGTGCCCCAAATTGGAAGTAGGAGGTCCGACCAAGCATCTTTTTCCATCTCCCTGTTCCAAAAATCAATGCCATATACACGTCCCCTAATAGTGGACGTAACAGGGATTAAACCGATAGGAATAGTACTACTTAACAGTACACAGCTTATAATAACGCAGACAGAGGCAACGCAGAGAGAGGAGTCTGAAGAAGAGGAGTCAGAGGAGGAAGGTGGCTTTGAGGAGGTGGAAGACCAAACATAGCAGGCGTCCCAGGGGGCTTGTTGTCACCTTTCGGGGACCCTTGGTGGCTGGGTGGAGGAAGAGACCTTCAATGACATCAGTGAGGACAAGGACATTTTATGTTCGCGACATCACTAGTCTGAACACATTGATTGCAGGGATCAATATCAAACAAAATATGCACATGAAAAAAAGTATTTTTCGGGACCGATTTGCGAGCTTGAGAATGTTGTGCTATTAATTCTAAGACCTAACACAAACTCAGTAGTGTGTTTTTATTTGCCTACAAAGTGCTACGTATTGAAGTTTCCCCCTCTTGCAGGTACTCTCAAGCACTCATAGGGCTTTGGGCTCCATTTATGGGGCTAATTTATTAGCCATAACACGTAAATCTTGAGTTACAGGCTACATTTTACAACGTAGCCCTAATTTAATGAGTCTGTATGTCAGTTATAAATATTGTAGCTTATCTTTGTATTATTCTCACAACTAGTGCTATATTATATTTATGTTAATGTGACTAGTGGTGTAACTTCAACAGCATTTTTAATTTGCTCCAGTGTATTGCATCAACCACACAATTACTCTAAGGTTATTCCATTTCAATACAATGTTACTGATCAATATTGTCCAATTAATATTGTTAACTGATTACAAGTTGTTTTAATTTATCTCTGTTTTCATAGTAATTCATATTACAGTTCTCCACAGGATTCGCTGGGATTAGCCTCTGAGATTTTACAATGTTATTTTTACACTTATACAATGTCGGAAATCTAACATTTCATAACTTTATAAATGGTATCAGACTTTTTTTTATGCAGAAATCTTCCTTCAGTGTACGTAAGTTCTTATCAGTTTAGTTTTTTCACTGATATTAATTATAATTATTCTTCTAACTGAGATTGCAAATAGCAGAGAATAGATAACCAAAATTTATTTTTCCTTTGACGTATAAACTTTGAGTGGCAACCCAATCTCAGTGGTTCTTTATAAGAGTAATACAGGGGTTTGATTGCTGGAGACAATATTACAGTTAATCATTGGTTGTCCATACAGGTAATGCAGACAAATACATTATTCTCTATTTTATAATGACTTAATATAATATTTCTTAACTTTTAGATTTAAAGCTCTTAAGCTTAGAAGTGAGCTTATTTTGTATCATATAATTTTAAATTAATTCTCATACTATAATACCTCTTGGTAAATAATTATCTCTACTAAACCCTTTCCATTTCTCCTATCATGCAGTTACTATATACCACATCTTTAAAAAGCTTGTTTTATACTTGGCAGGATGTCAATTTATAACTGACTTACAGCCCTATTACATTAGAGCTATGTTTTAAAGCATAGCACGTGACGGTCTTCTTAGGGCTATTTGCGTTCTAAGATGCCTCGTAACATTGCTCGCAGATGGCTTTGCGTGTTAACACGCAGGACGGCCGAGAATAGGCTACGTGGAGAGCAACAGTGAACTTTGCGCACGTAAATCCTTTGATCTGTCCTGCAAGTAACTGCTAATTGTTTAATTCAGCTATTAAAGTGCAACGTGGTCACTCGTAAGCAAGCACGTAAAACGCATATAGAGCCCAAAGGCCAACGTGTGCTCCAGAGCACCCGCAAGGGGGTGAAATACAATACGTAGCACTTGTAATGTAGATAAAATCACTCCACTGTATATTTATTATAAGGGAAAGTGATGTTAGTTCTTAGAATTAATAGCACAACATTCTCAATCCCGCAAATTGTCCCAGAAAAATACTTTATTTCATGATTATTTGTCTTGTTATATTAATCCCTGCATTCAATGTGTTACGACATATACTGTAACTCACATGTAATAGAATATCATATTTACTGCTTTACTAATATTGCATTATTTCTGGCCTGTTGGACCGATCGCAAACTGGTTTTGTAGCACGTAGGACTTGGAAATCTCTCCTCCCCTTTTTCAGTGATGTAATGCTAATCTCTTTTTCATTGGCTCCATCTGAGATTGCTTAATTTTTTGCGTGCAAGCACGCAAATCCGACGGCCGGGAACTGGTTTACGAAATAGAGTCTCTCGCTCATAGTTCGCAGCCCTTTCTAATTTAATAGCAACATAAGTAGGCCAAATTTGAAGCACGCAGCCCTTACGTGCTACACATTGGACTTACGAGGCTGGAATTTAATATGGCCCATAATCAGTAAATGTTTACCAAACTAATAATATTAGCAGCTGTGTAAGCCATAAATATAAAATATTTTTTGGGAAATTCTGATTTTTTTATTAGTAAAATAATCCTTGGGCCTCCATTCAATTGCAAGCCTGCAGTTGCCTTCATACCGGCCGTAAGTCTGCTTAAAATTTGCAACAGTTACAGAATGATTCAATTAAACAGGCCCACAGCTACCTGGCTCAAAGACTAAACCATAAACCATGAACCCGTAAGTAGCATTTCACGGCATGATCATTTTCAATTAAGCAAGGCCGTAACTACTGATTTAGAAACAGCCAATAGTAAATTACACCGTCATCATGATGTCAGTAATGGGACAGGACAACTGCACCGCATCAAAGGGACGATGGACAGGGCCATGTACCGTCAAATCTTGGGTGAGACAGAGACCCTCCTTCCCTAAGCCAGGGCATTGAAAATGGGTTGTGGATGGGTATTCTAGCATGACAATGACCCAAAACACACAGCCAAGGCAACAAAGGAGTGTCTCAAGAAGAAGCACATTATGGTCCCGGAGTGGCCTAGCCAGTCTCCAGACCTTAATCCCATAGAAAATCTGTGGAGGGAGCTGAAGCTTCGAGTTGCCAAACATCAGCCCCGAAACCTTAATGACTTGGGCCTAATTCAATTGCAATTTGGCCAATTGAATAGGGGTCTAAATAAGCACATAACATATTTTTTTTAAAGAAGTTTTTAGTTAGTAAGCATCTATCTAAAAGCAAGGTTTTCACGAACTAAAAACTTATTTAAAACATATATGTTATGTGCTTATTTAGAGCACTATTCAATTGGCCAAATTGCAATTGAATGAGGGCCTTGGAGAGGATCTGCAAAGCGGAGTGGGGCAAAATCCCTCCTGAGATGTGTGCAAACCTGGTGGCCAAATACAAGAAAAGTCTGACCTCTGTGATTGCCAACAGGGGTTTTGCCACCAAGTACTAAGTCGAAGGGGTCAAATACTTATTTCCCTCATTGACCTGCAAATCAATTTATAACTTTTTTGACGTGTTTTTCTTTTTTTTATTTTTTGTTATTCTGTCTCTCACTGTTAAAATACACCTACCATTAAAATTACAGTATAGACTGATCATTTCTTTGTCAGTGGCCAAACATTATATATTTATTATTAATAGTATTTTTATTACTAGCGACTTGCCCATCAAAAATGACGGCAATAACATTTTAAGCCTGTCAATGCTGTTTGCCACACAATCTGAGCACCTTTGGGGCCTCATTCTATTAGCGGCCACAGCCGTTACGGGACCGCAAGGACCGGCCGCAAGCTATTCTGCTATTCTATTCCCCTCCGGCCGGGGATTCCTGCAGGCTTGCGGACGGTGCCTTGCTATCTCTTGCGGCCGCTCGCGCCGGAGGAAATCCTTTGATCTAAAACGGCCGCAAGGAAATCGGCCGTAAGAAAATCCTATTTGCAATTCAATTGCTCCGGGAACCCTCTCAGCAAGGCTAAAAGCGAGCCGCAGCTTACTTGCAGGAAAGAGGTCCCGCTAGCACAAATTAAGCACGAAATATAGCCCAAATAAAGCCATCCTGCACTTTGAGAAGACTATAAAGTGATTTTAGGTGTTAGCAAAAATAGCACAAAATTCCCCTATACTCAAATCCGTAAAATATTTATTTTTTAATATACGTCAAATATCCATGTAAAAAGTCCATAGGGCTTGGAGCACCTCAGACCCGCCCACGCCGCAGCCGGAGAATAAACAGTTAATTTGAACTCAGGTTTTGGCTGATGTGCAAGCTTGAGAGTGGGTTACTTTTAATCCTCATGTCCCCCAATATGATCCCTAGTATTTACAGAGCTGTACAGTGCAGGCTTGAATTTATTTTTGAGTTTTACGTTTTCAGAGCTTACTGCCGGTAGCAAGTTTTATGGCCAGCCGTAAGAGGAGATCCTTGCGGGGCCGTTTAATTGAATTGCGAGGTAACGGGACCCCCGCAAGGAATCGCAGCCTTACGGCCGGTTTACGGCTGATAATATAATGAGGACCATGGTGTTTATCGTGAGACCTGCGCTGAGCACCTTTGGCACTCATCTCGTGGCTCGCTATGAGCGCCTTCGGCGCTCATTGCAAGCATCTCCCCCAGTCTAGTTTACGGGCCTCGCAATGACCACCTCAAAAATTATGGGGCTTTGCCGGTCATTGCAGGCCTCTGCAAAGCCACCACCTTTGGGCCTCACGATGAGCACCTTTGGCGCTTGTCTGGAGCCCCCCCCCTTTACTTTTTTTCCCCTTATCTCCCTCCCCTTTGTCTCTGTGATACTACCCTCCCCAGTCACATACATATATACACCCCAGTCACATATATATAATAATATTATAATTCCCCCCCGGTCCCATACATATAAAAATATTATACCCTCCCCAGTCCCATACATATAATAATATTATAGTACCCCCAGTCACATACATATATAATAATATTATACTACCCCCCAGTCCCATACATATAATAATATTATACTACCCCCAGTCCCATACATATATACACCCCAGTCACATATATATAATAATATTATACTTCCCCCCAGTCCCATACATATAAAAATATTATACCCTCCCCAGTCCCATACATATAATAATATTATAGTACCCCCAGTCACATACATATATAATAATAGTATACCCTCCCCAGTCCCATGCATACAATAATTTATACCCTCCCCAGTCCCTTACATATAATAATAATAATAATAATATTATACTACCTACCCCCCCAATTCCATACATATAATAATATTATACTACCCCCAGCCCCATACATATAATAATAGTATACCCTCCACAGTCCCATACATACAATAATAATATACCCTCCCCAGTCCCTTACATATAATAATAATAATAATAATAATAATAATAATAATAATAATATTATACTCCCCCCAGTCGCATACATATATTATATACTATGGCCCTGTCCGATATATATTATTATACTATGCCCTCCTCTCCAGTCCATACTCACCCAGACCCCCAGTCTGTCAGACACCAAATACTCTCCCATCTCCAGGGCCCACTCCCCGAGCTCTCCGGAGCTCTCCTCCCCAGAGCTCTCCATGCTCAGGTGCTGATCAGGCTGAGAGGCCCAGTAGGAGGCCACTCAGCCTGGTGTATGGCCGTAGGCTGGGCCAAGGGTAGCGATTCAGGATCAGCATGGGCCAGCCAATGAGGCCTTTGGAGGGCCTATGGGGGAGACTCTGGGGGACAGAAGGCGGAAGCCTGCGGGGGGGAGAGGGTCATCATCGTCTCAGAGGGAAGTATCCAGGCTCGGGCACAGCTGGCGGTCAGCCTGCTTGGAGCCTGGCCCGCTCCTCCTCCACAGCCGTCCGTGCCTTCCAGCAGTAGAAGGGACAGGGCTGTGAGCATCAGCCTGCGGGCCCTGCACTTCCCTGGGGCAGAGGTCATCACCCCCTGTACCGGGCCTGCAGGCTCTCCGTCATCCTCCTCCCCCCTCCTTCCCCCTTATCCTCCTCCTCCTCTTTGCTCTCTCTCCTTACTCTGATGAGAGGACCTCCTGCTGCTCTTCTCTTCCCAGCAGAGTGAACCGCCATATGCTAATGACATGACGTTAAATGCGCATCCCGTCATTAGCATATGCCAGCCGCTCACAGCATGAAGACGCCCTGCTGTGGAAAGAAGAGCAGCAGGAGGTCATCTCATCAGAGTAAGGTGAGAGGGGAAAGGGGATAGGGGATAGGGGGAAGGAGGATTAGGGGGGAGGAGGAGGATGATGAGGGGAAGGATGGAGGAAGTTGCAAACTGCCAGTTGTCATCCCGCAACTGTGCAAACAGTGCAAAGGATGGAAGGCCCTGTTATTGAACTTTCAATCAGACATACCCAGTGCTTTCCCTGAAGCACCTATCGAGATTGAAAACTCGCAAACTTACATTCTAAAGGGTGTCGGTGGTGTACAGGAGAGTGATAGATTAATAGAGGATGTAAAGGCTAATGATGATGGGCTTATTTGAATAGATGCATTTTTAAAGAGGGTTTGAAGGATTTGAGACATGAGGATAATCTAGTGGAGCGAGGCAAGGAGTTCCAAATTATAGGGGCAGCACGAGAAAAGTCCTGTGGGTGGAAGAGAGAGGAGGTGACGAGAGGGGGGGAGAAGAAGGTCGTTAGCAGAGAGAAGAAGGCGGGTGGGAGCGTATTTTGAGATGAAAGCAGAGATGTAGGAGGGTGCATTATTGTGGAGGGCTCTATATGTTAGGGTCATAATTTTGTATTTTATTCTGTAGGCTATGGAAAGCCATTGGAGTGCCTGACAGAGTGGTGCTGCGGACATTGTCCGTTGATTTTGGTAAATGAGTCTAGCAGATGCGTTTAATATGGATTGGAGTGGAGAGAGACGGGAGATAGGAAGGCCAGCGAGGAGACAGTGGCAGTAGTCAAGGCGAGATATGATGAGAGAGTGAATTCAAATTTTTGTTGTGTCTTGTGTAAGGTAGTGATGTTTTTTTGAGATATTTTTTAGGTGAAAGTGACAAGATTTTGAGAGTATTTGAATTTGAGGAATGAAAGAGAGGGCCGGGTCCAATAGAACCCAGAAACAGTGGGCCTAGGAGGTGGGTAAGATGATGGCATTGTCAACAGTGAGAGATAAGTGAGGGGTGGTAGCTGAGGAAGAGGGTGGAAAGACAAGGAGTTCTGTCTTAGACATGTTGAGTTTAAGTTGACGGACGGACATCCATGAGGATATGCTAGAGTGGCAATTGGCAACATGAGCTAGCAGAGAGGGGGATAGTTCAGGTGCAGAGAGGTAGATTTGAGTATCATCTGCATAGAAATGATATTGAAATCCCAAATATTTAATTAGGGCACCGAGGGAGGTTGTGTTGATGGAGAAAAGAAGGGGGCCTAGGATTGAACCTTGGGGCATGCCGACAGTTAGAAGGCGAGGGGAAGAAGAGACATCAGAGAAGGAGATGCTAAATGTTCTGATTTCTAGATAGTATATGAGCCAAGAGAGAGCAGTATCTCGGATGTGTCAAAGGCAGCAGAGAGATCCAGGAGAATTAGGATAGAGAAATGACCATTTGACTTGGTGATTAGCAGGTCATTAGTAACTTTTGTTAGAGCTGTCTCTGTGGAGTGTTGAGGTCGGAAGCCAGATTGGAAGGGATCAAGGAGAAAATTGGAGGAAACAAATCTGTTAAGGCGATTGTAGACTACACGCTCAAGCAGTTTGGAAACCAAGGGAAGTAGAGAGATAGGGCGGTAGTTAGATGCAGCAGCTGGATCAGGTGAGAGTTACTTGAGAATGGGTATAATTATGGTATGTTTCATAGGTGATGGAAAGTTGCCAGTGTTTAAGGAAAGGTTGAATAGATGTGTAAGAGTTGGGATAAGAGTGGTAGAGAGGGGAGGGATCAGCTGTGATGGAATAGGATCATATGGACAGGTTGTAAGATGAAATGTTGAAAGAAGGATAGCAACTTCATCCTCGGTTGCAGGGTCAAGGGAGTTCATAATGGATATAGGTTTGTGGAAGGGTGAGGGTAGCATGCCATTGGTATGTTGAGGGGAAGATGAGATATGACTCTGGCCACGTTGAGAGGAGAGTTAATTTTGAATATTTTCAATTTTAATGTTAAAGTGGCTTGCAAAGTCTTCAGCTGTAAGACAGGAAGGGGCGGGAGGTGGGGGAGGGCAGAGGAGAGTGTTGAATGTGGAGAACAAATGTTTGGGGTTGGAGCACAAATGTAATATTAATGTGGAGAAGTAGCGCTGTTTGGCCAGATTGAGGGCATAGTGATAGGAGCGTAGGATAAACTTGTAATGGAGGAAGTCAGTTGAGGTGCAAGATTTTCTCCATAATCATTCAGCAGTGCAGGAGCACTTCTTGATGTAGCGTGTTTGTCATGGTTGTAGGTGAGGGCAAGGGCTTCTACCAGTGGTAAAGGGGGCAAGTGTGTCAAGGGTGGAAGTTAGAGTTGAGTTGTATTGTGTGGTGGCAATATCAGGGCAAGTGAGGGAAGTGAGGGGACTGAGAAGGGTTTGCAGTAAATTTATATATATATCAACTATAATAGTTGTAGTAATTGTGAGTTGTCGTCACACAATTCTAAAAGATATGGTCTTGCGCTTGAGCAATGAGCGCCAAAGCACTGATGGAGCTCATCGCAAGGCGCGCTCATTGCAAACCTCACGTTGATCGCAGATGGCGTTCATTGCGAGGCCCAAAAGTTATGGGTTTGACGGGGGCTGCAATGAGCACCGAAAAGTAGGGGGGGGGGGGGCGCAATGAGCGGCGAAGGTGCTCATTGTGAGGCATGCAATAAGGGGGAAAAACCTTGCATTGTGTGGCAAATCATTGCCAAGCTTCAAATGTTATTGCCGTCATTTTTGACGGCCAATTCGCTAGTATATATATATAGGGAGTGCTGAGCAAGGCACTGGTGCTTCCAGTGCATGACGTAGTATATACAGTTGTAGGTATTTTATTCTATACTGAATTTTTCTTAATACTAAAGTAATTTAAGACTAATTCAATAAAAAGTAAAGCTTTATTTTAATATTCTGTAGTTTGAAAGTTGCAAAACTGTGAAAACACAAACCTCATTATGAACTTTTCTATTGCAATTTTTCAAGCCTCCTACTTCTATATTTCCAGTCTTTGTTCTAAATCTGTCACTCTCATGTTGTTGCTCACCTTCCAAATGTCAAGCGAGAAATCACACTTCTTTTTATTCACATTCACAGGACATGTAATATAAATGCTCCTATGCAGGGTCCTGGGAGATGAGTTAGTAATCCTATGAGCTTCTGTTTAATCTATTTGGAGCTGAATTCTCTACACTTGTAAATGAAACATTGATTTCTAATGACTTTATTTAATCTATTTGGAGATTAATTCTTTTTTCTTGGAGTTTAGTCATTGATTTTCAGAAACTCTAAGCTGATCCCTGTAGAACCTGAAGCTATAATCATATGTACTGACTGCCACAGAGTCATATTCCTTTCTTTCCCTTTTGGGCACATCATCACTCATTATGCATGTAACTTTGTATTAACCATCTTGCCTTTGAGGAATTCCTATGTCATGGGTCATATACAATGTACTGTAATCCAAAGCAGTGAGAATGTGCAGCATGTTCACATTCTTTACTTAATAGGCATTTGACAAAAACAATATTACTTAGACAAAGAGTAACAGCTCAATATTTTGGAGATAATTATTAATTAAAGAAACCACTGCTCAGTTTCGCTTCTTTAATTTATAACAGCATGTACTGCTTAAACTTGATAGTACAAAATATTATGGAAAAACATAAAAAATTGTAACTTTTTAACAACAAATAAAAACTGCCTTATCTACATATTCTGCCTCTTGCTACTATACCCACTTTAAAACTCCATTCCTCATCTTGAAAGCTGGAAAGTACTTTCACTTTCATTTATGATCTGCCGGGTGTTTGGCCATACCCAGACAAGATTGGCTGTTTCAGCCATCAAACTTGTGAAGCAACTGGAAGTGATGTAACAGGTAGTGATGTAATAGGAAGTGACACTCAACACAGGAAGTTATACGAAAGGTCACTCAACACAGGAAGTTAGACGAAAGGTCACTCTCCTCACAAATGTTATAAATAGGCATCAAACGGCATCATTTTTATTTTATATACAGAAGTGTGCACACTGAAAACAGGCCATTATTTCTTTGATCATTGAGAAAGCCCGGCCCATGAACGAAATGCGTCTGTTTAAAAAATATATATTTTTATATTTTATATGTCATAAGTTCTAGTACAGGCTTCATATACTTTTAGTGCTTATGTATTTCAATTATTTGCTCTGTTTAAAGAAACACTACCTATTCTGCCTGGGGCAGTGTGTAATAACAGAGTGTGGGCCCTAACAGGCCAAAATAGAAATATATAGCTCTATGCACAAATATAGGGGTAAAAGAGCATTCATATAAGTATCCAGAAAGAAGGTGTTGAGATTACGGTTTCTGATTATGCCAGTGTTCCAGAGCTGGGTGATGGACTTACCTGGGGGATTATGAAGGTTGGATCAGCATAACACACTAAAAATACCCTGTTATGCAAGATTTGGGGGACCACGCTCACCCCAAGTCTCTCTCTCTCTATGGGTCGCAACTGTTTGTTCAGATCTCGACACCAGTGGACACTTCAGAGGACAGCATCATTTTGGAAGAGGCAGGCACAATCAGACCTCTTTTCTTAGGATCTCAGAATCACACACCATTAGTACATGCAGACTTCAACACTACCTTTGTTTAGTGTGTCCAAAATCAGACTGCCACTTCTTTATTGTTACAGAGATATCTAAAACCACACAAAGATCTCACTCCCCCCACATGCCTAACCCCTCCTCTTGTGGGCAATAGCTGGTTACACTCTCACCACCTGGGAGATTTCTTTCCCATGATACATCCCCCAGTTGCCAGATCTCAACTTACAGGGTTATAAAACTAAACTTCCCCCTTCCAGACTAAAGCCAGAGCAGTCACACGTGGCCAATATCTGGGTCATATAAATTATTTCAAATCTTTTCCTTTGTATATCCCAGATATGACTGCATTAACTTTATTATCTACGCATAGTCTACTATCCTACTTCTAATACAGATACAGTTTTTTAATGTTAATCAATGACAGTACTATATGCACTTATTACATCCATGATTTAACTACATGTATGTATCCATTATATAATTGTTAAGCAAGTTGTCCAAACAGTCCAGTGGGCCCTTCTGTTCATAACATACCTCATATCATTGAGGTGTCTACATGTGAGTGTGAGACTGCACCCTATTGTATTATCTATTCATCTCCACCGATTACAGTTATATCTACACTTTGTCTGGTTGCGCTTCTCTCTCCCTTTCTGTTTTGTATTTTTCATTTTAAAATTATGGTAGGTTGATGGTCTTATTCTAAAAAATTGCACCGGTCCTACAGAGAGGCAACTTTAGTAATCAACTAGTGTTTCTGTAATATACTACTTGCTCACTGTTTTTTCTCTTTATAAAATAGGTCCCCTCTATATACATTGTTTGATCTGCTATTGCATGGCCTATAAACTACAATAGCTTTAACACTGGAGTAAGGGTGAGAAACTACATGAACTCCATTAACTCTTTCACACAAGTGTTGATGGTGAGTTTGAAAGTTTTCAAAGGTTTTTATATTCTAATTTCAAAAAGTCGATCTTTGTTGACAAACTTACACTGAAAATAGCTGTATCTGTGTTTTAGTACACAGCGTCTAGTTGGTATTGTGTGCCACTTACTAAAAACGTCCTAATTACAGTACACTCTGCCACAAAAGCCGTAACAGACGGAAATAGCAATTGTCTAAAGTATTCTAGTGTTTTCTCAAAAAGATCTGATTTTTCATAACAATAAATGGAAATTTTGTTTATATTAATCTCTACTACTTGGAGATTATGAAAGCTGGACCATTAAAGAGATTCTGTTGGTTCCTATTTTCTTCTACTTTTAATTTTGTTCTAATCACTTATATCTCTCATATTTTAATATTAACAGATCACTGTAGTGCTTTTACAAATAAAGCTCATGTGTTTGCTGTTACAGTATGCAGTTAAAAATAATTAAAAGTTAATAATTCCCTTACTTTTTTTTTGTCTGTATTGTCCTCCAACAGAGAGGACATATTCCACCTCGGTTAGGGTGTGGATAGATCTTCCTGGGGGCTAGATAATCGTGGAGTTTGGACCACCTTTTTTTTAAAAAAATAGCCAAATAAAGGTATATATGTACTCAAAGATTTATACTCTGATAGAAAGTTTGCCACGTTTGACTATCTTATAAAGAAGTATAGATTACTCAAGCAGGATTGGTTAGAATGTCTACAACTCAAGCGGACTCTAAAATAATTTAATTTAATGTATATAAATAGAGACAAAGAATAGAGACCATTTAATTTCTAAATGTTTTAATATTATTAGAGCCAACTATGAAAAGAACAAAACAGTAAATATGAAAAAGACTTAAAACCTATCTATGCAGATAAAAACTGGAAAAGAGTTAAAGAGATAAATAAATCAAAAACGCTGCATACAGAGAAGTTTATTTTTAAACAATTAATAGATGGTATTGGGTTCAATCTAAAATGATCTTAATCTCAAAAACAACAAAAGATACATATTGTTGGAGAAATTGCGGCCAAATTGGATCTCAAATCTACATATGGTGGGATTGTCCCCATATTCAGATATTTTGGATAGACTGTTTTGAACACATTTCTTACATTCTTAAGAAACCTATTACTCCTTCACCACAATGTGTAATTTTAAATATACTACCAGACAAACTCAATTTAGAAATACAAGTATTGATAATACAGATAATAATGATAGCGAAATTGAATATTGCTCATAAATGGAAACAAGACAGAGTTCTAAAGTGGAATGATATTGAATTTACCATGAATCGAAATAGGGCATTAGAAAAATATGTTTGTACCTTAGGGCTGATCAATAAAGATCAATTTAAATGGAAAATGTGGTATAATTTTGTACTAGCAAAATAACTAAATTGGATGCGATTAAATGCCCATCGTTTCCCTACCTCCCCTCCAATGGTTATGCCACAGGATGCAGAAATAAATTCCCCTTTTGTTTTTTTTTGTTTTTTTGTTTATGTCTTTTCTGACAGGTTATACTTTGCCAAAATAAACATATCTAGTAGATAAAGGGGCCTATAAGTCTTTTAAAAATATATTTAATGGCTTTTATTTATTATTAGTATACATTTGCCCTTTGATTCTTTTGTCTTTATGTTAGAATTTATGACTGATATGAGATATTTGTATGTTGTGTATTATTTTATTTGTGTTGTAAAACAATAAAAGTATTGGCTATAAACATAGACTATGATGTCATTGGCTCAATCTAAGACATAATTAGATCCACCCCATGTCCTACACAGACGTAATAAGTAATAGTTAAGATTGTAACTAAGCCCCACCCATTGACAGTGTATGAGACATCATAGCCCTTGCCCCATTTACTGACCATGCTCAATCTGAACCAGAGTCTGACTGGTAAGCTTTTTTTTAGTTCAACTTCCAGGCACAGCTGGCATCTCACAGGAAGGAGGATATAAACAGTTTTGCTTGAGGGAAAAACTGACCCAATTCAATGTAAGGGAAAATTAAATTGTATTTATTTTAAACTGCATACTGTTTTTAATAGTCTATGCCCAACTAACAAACATAATATGACAGTGGTCCTTTAACTGTACAGATTTAAATAACAGACTTTATTCTTCATTCTTTATCCTATATTATCTTATGTGTGTTACCAGCCAATCTGATCTCTTTATAGAGAAATATACAATAAGATTGCTTAGTTACAAAAGGTACACTTTTTAACTTGAGCCTTGTGTCAAGTGATTTCCATAGTCTGTGCTCCAAGCATTAGCATTGTATTAAGTCATAACAGTGTGTGGGTGCTTCCTGAAATAGCCTATATGAGTCATAAGGTGAAATTTGCCATTTTAAGTACTTGAAATTAGAGTGAATGTTCTATGCCAGCTAGAAGTACTTAGGAGTATTTATGATGACAAACTCCAAGTTTGGCTCTGACAATCATGAAATTATGCTGTCAAAATATAGATGTCTGAAGATTTCACTCTCAAAGCATAAACCAAGGTATCAGTAAATTGTATTCTGTTGGATTGTCCATCTATTGTGAATACATGAGCTTGACCTAAGCATATGAGACACAGTGCGTAAACCACATACCTTCCCACATTCCCCTCAAATAAATAGACAGACACAGGTATGGGAATACAACAGACCACAGCCTTTATTTGTATAACAAATAACTCACAAACAGAGGTAAATGCTCACGTCTAACAATAGAACCCAACCACCTGAGTTCTCCAGGAACCCTGTGCCCAGGAGACCTCATAACCAATCCTGGTGTATACCACCACCATAACTTTGCTCGCACCTAGCGTGAACAATCACCCCCAGCCACCTAGCTGTGACAAAACCTCAATTAATAGGGAGGGAGGGATAATGCACTCCTAGCAGAATGAGCATTATGGGCGGGAAACTTTACTTTTACTCCCTGCTAACTCCTCCCTAAACTTCAAACCCACCAATACTCCCTAGCACTTGCCGGGTCAAAACCTCCCTCCTACATTCTGTCTCCATGGGCTGGTTTCCTTCACAGTCTGCTTGAAAACTCTGCTGCTTGGGTTTGATTAATCTACTATGATCTGTTTTACATTCATAAATAATATTTAGATGGAATTATTTTTTGTGTGATGAGACATGACTTCTTGTAAATCCTAGAATTCATGTCTTGCTGTTTTCATAATCTACCTGAACTGCTTAGCAATGTAACATTACATACTTTCCTAAATGTGTATCTGTTTCATTTTAGATGTCACTTGTAGTTTTCCATTACATTTCATCGTAATTCTCACATTCTTCTTTCAGGACTCTATACTCATCTTCCAATCTCTTATAGTTTAATCTCATGCTCAGAGCTATTAACTCTCTATGTCACATGTCGTTCAGGTTGACAAGTCTGAATTTATTTTTCTCCATGTTTGATCTCTGAGAATTAGCAGCATATACTTGTAAAGTACCAGTGCAGGATTGTTTGCTTGTATATGCCCTTACATATATCTACACTGCACTAACAAAACATTCTTAAAGGGTAACTAAAGTGACCCTTTGATGCACTTTTAACCATTTTATAGTTGTACATTTTTTATTTTTGGTTGCAGCAGAGAGAGTTTGCCATTTGCAGGGTGTGTGCAGAGGCAGGAATAATTAGCTTATTTAAAAACAATATAATACACTGATATATACATCAATTTTTAAAATGCAAACATGTTTTCACTTAATTCCCAATGCTCTGTTTGATGATGTGGGTCAATAAATTCTATATGCCTTTAACTATGTATCTTAATTTTGCTCCCCTGATTCCCAACATGCTGCCGACCAATTTATTTTTACAAGCTCTTGTTGTATGAAGGACCATTGCAATGACCTAAGAAAATTATTTAAGTGTTTTAATTAAGCATTTATCATTAATACAATTCAAATTCAGTGGTTTAAATAAGCAATATGGTTCTAAGCCTCCAGCTGAGCTGCTTTTTTCCACTATTCTTATGAGATCATCGGATGAAGAATGGCCCTGAGTGGAAGACTATGCTAGACAGTACTCTTCACCCTATGTCTCCCAGCCAGCGTTAATAAGCTGCTTTTTGTGAACTGAAATTACTTTATCATGGAAGCTATTTAGCCAGCAAAGAGCACCCACTTATGTCTTGATATAAACCTTTGTCTGATTATTTAATACAGCCTTGCATCCAGAACAGCGCCCAGCCTCTTGAAGAACACATTTAGGTAGAGGCAAATTGCTTAACTATTGGCTTAGGTACTGGCAAAAACAATTTTAATAGCATATTCATTTTTAAACTATTTAATATTTTATGAATTATCAGTGCCTTATGAAAATATTTATCTATTCTTCTTAGAGTAGCATAGTGGTCATTTATCTCCACACCTCATGAAAATTAACATAACACATTTGAAATCGATCCTCCTTCAGCCCGGAATAAATGATTTGGTGGTTGACAAACTCAGCTGCATTATTAAAACCTGCACTTGAGGAGTGCACTTATGAACAACTGGTATAGACAAAACCATGGCTCCAGCTAGTCAGAATGAGTACAGTTTCCGTTTTTGTTTTAGGTGTCGATATTATACATATATTTTTGGTCATCAAATATATTGATTGATATAATCAATATATTACAAATGATGAAGTAAATATAGATACCCATAAATGAGTGTCATGCCAAAGTGTTTCCAAATGGAAATCATTCAAAACTATTAATATATTTAAATGAATGAGAAAAACATGTATGAGTAGCTGTATCAAAAATGCATAATCCAAATATAACATACTGCTTGTGTAACAGAAAATTAATTTATGTTAAGAGTGGCTTAGAATGTTAAACACCTATGCTGGAAACAAATGATGTGGTTTCTATTCTCTAAGGATGCATTTTACATCTGTTGTCAAGTTGTTGCTGAGATACCATGTCATCCCGCTTCTCATTCTGTGATTTATAAAAAAGAGAACTTTACTAAGAGATTCACACAAGACCCTTGCCTTGCAGTTTGTTTGATTTGCACATATTGTTTATAGCCCATTATAAGAATCATTTAGCAATACAAAATTGAAAGTTCAAAGGTCAAAACTACAAAAAGTTATAGGCCCTGTGAAAATACTTATTACTTTAGTATGACTTTGCAAATAACTACAGACAGACACCAGCACTACTGACTAACAGATTGGGATATATTTATCAAGAATTAGAATTTGCTTATTTAGGTCAGATTTAGAAAGTTTGTAAGGCTGACAAATAACAAGATTTAGGAAACGTGAACTCTCATCACTTCTTGGCTTCTCTGAATCATCATCCTGGAACCACAATAGGCAAATCTTCAAAAGCCCTGACCAGATTCCTGGAAGCTCGGTTTCCATCTCCACTTTCCAGTACTTCAACTTTGCTTCCACATATCCGGTGCACACTTGGGGACAGCAGGCAAAATCCATTTCCAAAAAGCTTACATTTTTTTATCAAACAAAAATTAAAATTCAGCAACAACAATCCATAGGTAAGGATGGAAATACACGTTTATCAAAACTTTGTTAAAGCGGTTCAAGAACATGAAACAACTTTTTTTTTGTTGGCAGGTTACTATTGATGATAGGTTTATTTCCATTCTTATTATGGAGTGTTTTCACTGAATATTTATTCTGTTTAATAAAAAATGTAAGTTTTGTTTCAAAATAGGTTTAACCTGTTCTCCCTCTTTATGTGTACTGTACATGCAGAAGCAAAATGTAAGTGGAGGCTCACAAGTAAAACTGTATTCTCACCAGTCACAATATTTCTGCATGGTTCATTGAACAATCAAAGATGACAGTCAAGATATTTTAGAAATCAAAGTTATAAGCATAGTCATTTCTTGCCAGATGTATAGATCAAACACACACATTATCCCATGTCTGCCTGCTATAACCCACATTCCAATGGGACAAGACACCCCACTGCCACAAACCCTCATCCTCAAGAGACATTAAGACACATCCTCCCACCACTACCTGTTACGCGACACTGGAAAAGGTTTATTCTTACAAATGATCTCTATATTTTCTTCAAACCCTCTTCTGATTTCCATGCATTCAGATTCAAACTCTCAGACTTTAACTGCTCTAAATCTGAAGACCTTTCTTCCCTTTCATGTCAATCACATACCTATTCCTCAGGTTGTTCAGAGGCCCCTCTGCTTCTTCCATTTGCCTCCTTCAATTATACCCTTTGGATTGTAAGCTTGTGAGATCTCAGTCTGGCAAAGTACTTTGTATGAAAGTGTTATATAGATTGATTGTTAGCTGAAAGGCAGGGTCCTCAACTCCTTTTGCACCAGTCTGTTTAAATATGTATTGTAATACCCAGTGGCAGAGCTAGAGATTGGAGGGCCATGGTGCAAAAACAAAATTGGGACCCTCCCCCCAAAGAGGAGTCTGTAATTTGTATTGCTCTGGGCCCCCATCTTGGTACCAACTTACTCAGTGCCCCTCCCCAAAACTGCTTCCCCTAGTTCCTCTCCCTAATACCCTTCCCATAGAAGCACCCCTCCCTATGACCCTTTCCCATAGCTGCAGCCCCCAAGACCCCTATACATAGCTGAGCCACCCTCAGAGGAGGGCCCTGGGGCATTGCAAAACCTACACCAATTGTGCCTCTATTCCTGGTAATACCCATGAACTTACACCAGCAAAAGTGAATATGTTGGCACTATACAGGTAGAGACAATAATAAAAATAACAATAATAATAATAAAACAGAGTCAGAGAAAAAAAGCAGAGAAGGAAATAAAAGTGCTTTGCAGTTTCACATGTGTTTATTTGTATATTCTAATTTGAGAAGTTACTACCCACCCAGAATGCAAGAAAAAATTGAGTCACACATAGTGTTCATTCACTCGCAGGACTGAAGCAGCCAATTCAGTGGTGGCTCAGCCAGTGGCACGCCACCCACCATAGCAGAAGCACTCAATAACTGACAACTTCCCCAGTTCCATTTGCCATAAGGGCTGAAGCAGTCACTTCTGCAGGGGTCCAGCAAGTGACATCAGGCCTCATACCATCCACCTGAGCAGAAGCACTGATCATCTGACATCTTACACAGTTACATTCACCATTTCTACAGGGGCTTTCTTTCCCTACCTTACACATTTATGTTAATCTTTTCACTCGCAATATTACTGCACTCACATCCGTAAATACTGACTTCTCTGCAAGAGATTTCAATGTACGGCACACCCAAACGGCTTTAGGAGTTAATAGAGGATGAAAATGTTATTATTATTATAATGAGTGAGAGCAAGTGCCGTAAAAGAGGCAAGGGACCATTATATTTAAATATATAAATATACAATTTTTTATTTATTTATTTATTTATATTTTTTAAATTAAATAGATGTGCCAGTTGTGTACATATACAGTTGATATAAAAAGTCTACACACCCCTGTTAAAATGTCAGACAAAGATAAATAATTTCAGAACTTTTTCCACCTTTAATGTGACCTATAAACTGTACAACTCCAGTGAAAAACAAACTGAAATCTTTTAGGTGGAGGGAAGAAAAAGAAAAAAGAAAAATAATGTGGTTGCATAAGTCAGCACACCCTCTTATAACTGGGGGTGTAGCTGTGTCCAGAATTAAGCAATCACATTCCAAATCGTGTTAAATAGGAGTCAGCATACACCTGCCATCATTTAAAGTGCCTCTGATTAACCCCAAATAAAGTTCAGCTGCTCTAGTTGGTCAATCCTGAAATGTTCTTTGTCGCATCCCACAACAAAAGCCATGGTCAACAGAGAGCTTCCAAAGCATCAGAGGGATCTCATTGTTAAAAGGTATCAGTCAGGAGAAGGGTACAAAAGAATTTCCAAGGCATTAGATATACCATGGAACACAGTGAAGACAGTCATCATCAAGTGGAGAAAATATGGCACAACAGTGACATTACCAAGAAGGTAAAAATTGATGAAAAGACTAGAAGAAAACTAGTCTGGGAGGCTACCAAGAGGCCTACAGCAACATTAAAGGAGCTGCAGGAATATCTGGCAAGTACTGGCTGTGTGGTACATGTGACAACAATCTCCCATATTCTTCATATGTCTGGACTATGGGGTAGAGTGGCAAGACGAGAGCCTTTTCTTGCGAAGAAAAACATCCAAGCCAGGCTACATTTTGCAAAAACACATCTGAAGTCTCCCAAAAGCATGTGGGAAAAGGTGTTATGGTCTGATGAAACCAAGGTTGAACTTTTTGGCCATAATTCCAAAAGATATGTTTGGCGCAAAAACAACACTGCACATCACCAAAAGAGCACCATACCCACAGTGAAGCATGGTGGTGGCAGCATCATGCTTTGGGGCTGTTTTTCTTCAGCTGGAACTGGGGCCTTAGTTAAGATAGAGGGAATTATGAACAGTTCCAAATACCAGTCAATATTGGCACAAAACCTTCAGGCTTCTGCTAGAAAGCTGAACATGAAGAAGAACTTCATCTTTCAGCATGACAACGACCCAAAGCATACATCCAAATCAACAAAGGAATGGCTTCACCAAAAGAAGATTAAAGTTTTGGAATGGCTCAGCCAGAGCCCAGACCTGAATCCGATTGAAAATCTGTGGGGTGATCTGAAGAGGGCTGTGCACAGGACATGCCCTTGCAATCTGACAGATTTGTAGTGTTTTTGCAAAGAATAGTGGGCAAATCTTGCCAAATCAAAATGTGCCATGCTGATAGACTCATACCCAAAAAGACTGAGTGCTGTAATAAAATCAAAAGGTGCTTCAACAAAGTATTAGTGTAAGGGTGTGCAGACTTATGCAACCACATTATTTTTCTTTTTCTTCCCTCCACCTAAAAGTTTGTTTTTCAATTGAGTTGTACAGTTTATAGGTCACATTAAAGGTGGAAAAAGTTCTGAAATAATTTATCTTTGTCTCATTTTTTTACAGCACAGAAACTTGACATTTCAACAGGGGTGTTTTTTTTTTATTTCCACTGTATGTATATATATATATATATATATATATATATATATATATATATATATAAATGTGCTTATTTTCTTTTTATGTAATATATATATATATATATATATATATATATATATATATATAATGAATTAGCATTTGTTCCTAGGCAATGTGGTTTCCTGATATGTATTAATCCCTTGGGTCCTGTAGTGTACTACCCTTGATGCTGTAGAATACAACATAATAATACAATATATTGTTTTAATCACGTGTTAAGTGTCAAATAATGTTGAAATGTCATAATTTTTCATTGTTTTTTTTTGTGCTGCTGCTGTTTTTGCTGCTGCTGTTGTACTCTGCAATAGATTTAAAACCATTTGCAATATGTTCTTCAGTTTTTGATATTGCAACACTGCCCTGGTTTATGAGTGATCCGTAAGGTCTTATTAGCATGGGCTTTTGGTGTAGTATTCCAACAGAGTAACTCGTAGACTTTTGTCAGTGCAAAAATGCCGTAATTTTACAGCTCCAACTTGCTGCAGCCAATTGTCACAGTTATCTCGCAATGTTTCAGAGATGGGTGATTAACATAGCTAGGTAGTTTTACTGTGCTCTTAAACATAGTGTAATTTTTGCGATACAGGGTTAGCATGGGGGCCTTAGTCAGTGACAGCAAGCCTTATACCATCCATCTGGGCAGAATCACTCACCTGCCCAAACCTTGTTTTTCCCTTTTAATTACTAAACCATTATTTAATGAAGCCTATGTTCTGTAAGCTTATAGACTCTGAGTCATACAACGCACTTTGTATAAAAGTGTCAGGATCGGCCACTCCTTTTGTATCAGTCTGTACAAGTATACCCTGCTTAATGCTACCCCTTTTAGTGCAGATTCGCTATATTGATGTTTTCTCTGTAATTCTCTGATTTGCTCTAAACCCCACTATAGCTGGTTTCTGGCCGCCGATCCCTGTTGAAAGCTCTGCTTCACAATTATGCAGCTTTTTCCTTGAGGAACCCTGTTTAACTCTCAGAAGCGTAATGCAACATTAGGAGAGGCTGGAGAAGAACGGGATAGAGAGAATAGGGAGAAAACTGTGAAGCTGGAGAGAGAGAGATAGCCATCAGAGACCCCCAATTGCTAACTCCAACATCCAGAGACAAGGTACACAATATTTTAATTGTTCCCTTGTTTCTCATAAGCTAGCTGTTAAGTGTTAATTGTTAACACCCTTATTAAATTCCGATTCGGACAATTGAAAAGGGCTCGATATAAACACAGAGCATATTTTTTTACAGAAGTTTTTAGTTAGTGAAGTCCTTGCTTTTGGTTAGAAGTTCACTAATTAAAAACTTCTGTAAAAAAATATTCTCTGTGCTTATATAGAGCCCTTTTCAATTTGCCAAATCGCAATTCAATAAGGCTGAAAATGTCTAATAAAATCTACATAAATTGTATTTTTTGACATGAGTGAGTGCAAGGAAGACCAGGGAAAGTTGAAGCACCAGAGCATTCCTCTAGATATTAAAATGCAGGTGCTGGACCACTTGGAGAAAGGGGAGCGCTAAGTGGAGTTGCCAACCTCTACAATCCGCACCATACTGAAGAACAAAGAAAAGATCTTCAGCAACTACCGGTACTGGAGAAATGGTTGTCCATCTGGATTGTCAACAAACTGGAGCATTAGGACAAGTTGTTACAATTACCCTGTTCATTGCTGTTTTGCTTAATACTCTTATTGCCCAGAACTTATCTACATCGCTAAACGGGGTATTGCTGTATTCAGACTGCTTTATTCCATTCTAAAAACTGCTTACATTTCAAGTGTAGTTCTTCAAAATATTATGTTTTAAGTATATGACCACAGTTGTCCTTTATCTTAGAAAATACATTTACTTAATACAGAAGGTAGAATCTAAATTGGAGTATAGAATAAGTTAACTTGCCTTGAAGATTAGTTCTGAATTCATCTTATAAATAAAAGGTTGAATATTCAACCATATATAAATCGAATAAAATAAGTTCTAACAAGCTAAGAGAACAAGTGTTTTTGGTGATTTATATTTCTTCCCTACAATAAACAATCTAATTTAAAAAACTTAAAAAAAAAATAGAAATTATTGTTATTATCTACTTTTCCAAAATATAATTAGTGAACAAGAAATGTAAAGGTGTAATTATTTTTTATGTTGTAATATCTGGTAAAATTATAAAGAAATACATATTAAATTCAGAATTCAAGACAAATCCACACCAATAAAAATATCAATGGGGAAATTAACCCTCAAAAGATAGAGTTGGATAACTATTGCAATAACTGAAAAAAAAAATCCTTGTATGATTTGCTGTTTCCTGGAAATAGCCTGCTTCCACTGCCTTTTGCATTTGCTTTATAAATTTGTCAGCTCTCTGTTATTGAAAATGTGCCTATTATCAATCTGATTTTTCTTTTCAACCAAAGTGTATTTGACTAGTGGGGATCTTCTTAATCTGCATGTTTTAACAAAATTTAAATAGACAGCATTTCCCATCAAGATTGTAAGTTTGCGAGTTTTCAATCTTGTGTCAGTGCCTTGGAAACAAACTCTATGTACATTTGATTTTATGCTCAAAAACAGGGCCCTCCATTCTTTACAAGGTGTTTAATTTGTTTTCTGCTATGTACTCAACCCCTGTAAAGCTCTACGGAATATGTTGGCGCGATATAAATAAAGATAATAATAATAATCAAGCATGTAAATAAGCAAGTTTAAAACCAGGTTTAATTGTATCAAAAAAAATTAGTGCAAAAGATGAATTCGAAAATTTTGCATCAAAGTTCTTCTACTGAAAACTCTAATTTCGGTGTATAATGGCACTGTCTTTCCAAAGTTATGGAGTTCATAAGAGAAATTGGCTATTTACTATTTATTTCTAAATCTTAAGGGTTATGTTCTAATAGTCCAAATTTGGATTGTTGACACGAATAAACAAACATCCTTACAATGTCACTATTCCTGTATGAGCTATAAATGCTACTAATTTTAACCATAATAAGTTAAGAAGTTGTCTTGCACTGGTAGTGGTTTGTCGTATCCTTACTGGGTGTCACTATCTCACCTGGCAAATCTCAACTCTTTAAACTCCCTAGAGAACTGCCCTTAGAGCCGTAAAATTGTCATATCTTCCAGTGAACATTTGGGCTTGATTTCCTTTATTGATTTATATTGGTTCTTCTTGCAGTCCAAGGGACTCTAAGCAGTTTTCTCCAACTCCACTGTTCAAACACATCAATTCTATGGCACTCAGCCTTCTTTATGGTCCAGCCTTCACATCCATATGTTACTACTGGGAATACCATAGTTCTAACTATGCAGACCTTTGTTGATAATGTAATATCTTTACTTTTTAACTATCTTGTCCAGCATTGCCATAGCTTTCTTCCACAGAAGCAAATGTATTTTAATTTCAGGCACCATCTGCAGAGATCTTGGATCATAGGGAAATAAAATCTGTCACTGCCTCCACTTCTTCCCCATCTATTTGCCAGGAACTGGGATTGGAATTTTCCATAATATTCATCGTTTTCACCCTCATCAATAGACCCTTCAGTTCCTGCTCACTTTAAGTCATCAGAGTAGTATCATTTGTATATTTGATATTTGATATTTCTCCCAGCAATATTGATTCCAGTTTTCGATTTGTCCAGCCCGGCCTTATACATGATTTATTCTGCATAGAAGTTGAATAAATAAGGTGACAGTATCAACATTATTGCACTCTCACTCTATAACAGCCCACTCTTTGTTGAAAAGGCCAAGAAGACCAACCCTACCTGCAGGTTGTATAGGTTCCTTTATGCCCACACATAGGATAGATTAATGGGATGTTAGGATAGGCTGCCGATTCTCCAGACCAGTTGCATTTTCAGGTTGTAGAGCTTCTGGACAAGTTAATGAGTACCAGGACATGTTGCAGAAATGAATTTCTTATTTAAAAAGTAATAAATGCCTGCCCTCTAAATGAAACACACCATACATATGTATCCCAAACAGAGCATAAACTCTGTTTGTTAGGTCATATTTTTATACATTTCGTGCACCAATCCTCAATGTGCCACTTCCTTTGGTAAACATAACTATCACACCTTATGCCCCCATTGAACTATCCTACACCATGTTTGTCTCCATTGACTTGGTTCCAGCCTGATTCCTTACCCACTTAGGTGCTGAGGGGCCTCTGGCTCCAGTTTTCAGCTACCTCCAGCCTGGATCTTGGCAGAGCAGGGGTTGATTAGGGAGTGTAACGACTGGAAACAGAGTGTCTGGGTGAGGAGTCTGGGTCTAACCCACGTGGGGAACCATACACCTGGGGAGGGAGAGGTTTAGGGACAGACTCTTCGCTACTTGAGGAAACCTAGAGGATGCCAGTGGGATTGGTTAGAGGGCTCAGGGTACCTCCAGAGGTGGGAGGAATGGTGGTATGGCCCTGTGAATTCAGGGGACTATGCAAGTTTACCCGCTTCCTAGCCGACTTCCCCTTAGAAAGAGATACCTTTATGGAGTCAAAGGGGAGTCGGCTAAGAGAATTAGAACAATGGCTAAATCCAGTATTTCCTAAGTTGTCGTTAACCACAAGACAAAGGATCAAAAGAGTATCACTTTCGTAGCAATAGCCGCCCTTAAAGTGGTACTAACCCCAAAATATTTTATTAGCCCAGTGTAACACCCCAGAACACATTCTGCACATAAAATAACTGCACATAAAATAACTGGGCCACAGGGCTAGTGTCCATCAATGTCCAGTTGCGATCTCAAAAAAGTTAATGAGTCCAGGAGGTCAGGAAACACTCCTTTCCTGATCTTGAACCATTCTGTTCCATGTTTGGTTCTCACTGTGGCTTCTTGGTCGACATAAAGATTCCTCAGGCAGATTACATGATCTGGTACGCTATCTCCTTAAGAACTTGTCACATTTTGTTATGATACACACAGTTAAAGGCTTTGGAACATCAGAAGTAAAACATTTTTTAACTCTCTTGCTTTTTCTATTATCCATCGCACATTGGCAATTTGATCTCCTGTACGGAACCTGGTTTGTGCATCTAGTAGTTCCCGCTCCATATATTTTTGGAGCGGAAATTGTAGTATCTTAAGCATTAACTTGCTGGCATGTGAAATTAGTGCAATTGTTCAATAATTGGTGCATTCTTTGGCACTGCCTTTTAAGTAATTTAGCTATTGGAAACAAAAAGCCAAAGCCTGGGAATAGTAAGTCACTATTGTTTGACAGCATATGGTCATCATGGACATAAAATGAGTTTATTAAATACAAGAATGTGTATAATGTACCATCTACTCTACAATGTATTCAGCCTGAGTATATGGAGTTATTCATGCAATGTGAGTGTCCTATGTGGAGTATTCTACCTTTTTTTGAGATGTTCAACTATATATTGAAAGATATTAGGAATTCAAATGTCCCTGGGTGTTTACCACCCTTTAGTCAATGCAAAGATAATGGGACTAAAACATATAGAAACAATGTGATTTTTTTTTTTATTTCATGACAGCAACGAGTTAAAAAGGGGGAATTAAAATTGATACAAGAAGATTAAAAAAAGGGCAAATGTATGGGAAAGAATACTCTTAGTGACACTTAAATAGTGCAATACATGACTCTTAGTGAGTAGGTATTCTTATTCCTTCCTTCTGTTGAGCCAGGTATATTAATAGAACAACAAGTTATGTGAATAAACTTTAATATGTATAAGGTGCCTTCATGCATATAAATATATGTCCCCCAACAAAATCTTTAGAGGGCAATACTTCTTTATATCATATAGTATCCCATGCTTGAGTCTACATACATTGGCAATATGCGTTTAGACCCTCATAATAATCCAGAGAAAACCTTTAGTAAGATGCCAGTTGGTTATTAATAGCACACATATAGATATCTGGTGAATTCCTATTGAGACCCTTTTTGGCCCCAATTCAAAACTATAACTTGTGAAATGCAAAACAAGTTATAGTAGCACGTTATAGTAGCACTATTAATAATTCCTTTTATAGGCCTATAAACAGTACACAAACTTCTGTATCTGCTGATTCTCTTTGAATCTTACTATTTTCAGTGCAGACTCCCTCTAATGAATATCATATTTAGGAGCCTATATGAAGAGCACGAGTCACTGCATCTAAAGGTTCTTTATAAAAAAATAGTGTAGATTATAGCAAAAGCTATTACAAGTGTCCTGAGTATCAGGCAGATATTAGGGTTCTAAACGGGGATGCATGGGGCATTACACTAGGCCGTAACTACATAAAGTTTGCAGCCTCAGTTTGGCTCAACTTCCGGGTATGCTACGCGCATGCGCACGCCTTGCCTGATGACATGTGCAGCGTCGTGGCTAGGCTCCAATCAATTAGTGTTTAGAAGTCCGATTTGCAATCGGACTCGCATTTCAGAAATGTTGCAATATAAAAAAAATCAATAAATCTACTATTCTAGTCCATGCAAGTTCAATGATATGTATTAACCCATTGATTGCCGGGGTCGATATAACTCGGAAATTACACATACATTTTAGTTTTATTGCAGATATGCGGGCTTGAGACTGTTGTGTAATACATTTTAATGTCTTTCATCGCTTTCCCCTTATTTTAAAGTGCAGTATTGTGTTTTTTTTTTTGCTTTTGCAGTGCTACGAACAGGTGATTAACCCCCTTGGGAGTCCTCTCTAGTACTCGTAGAATTTTTGGATACATTTGCCATTTACAGGTTGGAAGGTAATTGCAGGCTTGTAAAATTGTTGCAATTTAATATCGATATGCGATTTTAGCAATTTGTAACATTTGCAGGCTTAAAAGATCAAAGGCTTACATGGGTCGGAGTTACGATTTTAACAGCCCGTAGGGATTTTCAGCCTGTAACCCGCAAATAGATTTACTAATGAGGCCCATGTTAGTATTGTAGCTAAGAGATGAGTAAAGGGATTAGGCTTGTTCTGCGTAAGTATTTGTCATGTGATTTATAGAAATGAACACAGGAAATTCCACTGGATGATTCTGTCTAGTAAGGTCTACATGCATGTCTACCACCTAGATATCTAAATGTTGACTCTTTCTATGAACTGTGAGATGTCAGAATGAAATGAAATATGATTGAATTATTGTTTGATCCATTAAATTCAGTTTAACAGGAAAGCACATGCCACTATTAATAGAGTTTAAAGGCAATATCTGCCAATGTGCTGTTGTGGTTATTGTTCTAGTCCTATTGATGTGCTCCATTATCAGTCCTGCTAAACACCATCTGCTATCTACTTCCACTAAAAAGATTTTGCTGAACATATTTTCTTTCTGATTTGCTGTACAGGAAAATATTATTATCCAAATGTGTCATGTTTTCAGAAACATTTAGTAGCAAAATGTGCTGAACATTTGATTATTTTTCTGTTATTTTGTCTTGTTCTCATTATATAAAACACAGTATCAGCACTGAACACTGAATGTAAAATTTGCATCTGGAGATGCTTTATGTATTGACTATTTATAGATTTTTGTATTGATTTAGGGGAGCATTTAATAGCGCCATGATTTACTGGGATAATCAATGCTGTTCATAAGAGAATGGTAGACTGGAAATATATTTTAGTTAAAGGGCCCATTACCTCCCTCAGGATACTCTGTTCTACATGACAGAGCATTTAATAAGTAACAAGAAAACTTAGTTTTTTTCACTTTTACTTACATTTTGGAAAAGAAAAACAAGTTTAACATTATTTATTTACCTCCTAATCCTCCCCCGCTTTATATAGCTCTATGGGAAAGTCTGACTGCAATCCTAGATACTGAGGGACCCAGTCTAATTGAGCGGTATCATTCGCGGTATACCATAAAATCAGCTGTGGGAGTTTATTTTTTCTACGTTACGCATTTATTTTAATCTTTTCACATGCAATATTACGGCACTCAGTCCATATCCATAAATCCTGTAATCTGCAAGATATTTCAGTGTAGGGAGTATGTGTTCACTCAGTATAGTATATGACAACAAATCAAGCTTCATGCATGAGAAAATGCTCTAGGAACCAATAGGAAATGAGAACACTGATTATTATAACAAGAGAGCAAGAGCCTTAATTACGTCTAGAAACCATTATATTTATAAATGTATATATATAGTATTTATTAGTTTTTATATTTATTTAAATTAAATATATGTGAAAATTAGATTTATATAAATATGTATAATTGTGTTTATTGTGTATATGTGTGTCTATATATATATATATATATATATATATATATATATGATTCTTGGTTTGTGTAAAATCCAACCCGATGCTTTGCTTAAAAGCTGTTTAATACAGCGGGCATATGCTTTAAGGGAGCAATGTATAAAGTTGCTATTTTTGGATTAAAAGAGTGAGGTACATTGTATTCTCATTTGCATGTCCCCGCCTTTTAGACATGCAAATGGGCTTATTAATGTATTATTCGTTTTCTGTACTTTGTACGGTGGAGAGCTTTTCTCACTTTTGTGCTCACCATACACTAAATGATTGTTGTGGAATACCCAATCCTACAAAATCTATTGCACAAACCAGAATCTACCTCATACTGATGATAGCCAAAAGCTTGAAACAGGCCTGTATATGAGTGATTCTTGGTTTGTGTAAAATCCAACCCGATGCTTTGCTTAAAAGCGGTTTAATACATATATTTATATGCTTTAAGGGAGCAATGTATAAAGTTGCTATTTTTGGATTAAAAGAGTGAGGTACATTGTATTCTCATTTGCATGTACCCGCCTTTTAGACATGCAAATGGGCTTATTAATGTATTATTCGTTTTCTATATATATATATATATATATATATATATATATATACACACATGGGTGTGTGTGTGTATATATAGACAATGCAAGAGCATTTGTTCCTAGTGAGCGTGGTTTCCTGATATGTGGTTGTGGTTTCTTGATATGTATTGACCCCTTGAGTACTGGGTTGTGTGTTACCCTGGATGTTGTATAATGAAACAGACATAATAATAAAATATGTTTTAATTACACATGTGTTTGATGAAAATTCAGGATTTTTTGTGTGCTATGCTATCTCTTTAACTGCTGCTTCTGCCCTTAGCAATGGTTTTATAACCATTTGCGAGGGGTCTTTAGTATATGTAAAAATTTTGATGTTACGACACTACCCTGATTTGCAAGTGATCCGTAAAGCCTGATTGGGATAGGGTTTGGGTGTAAAAGTCTAATAGAGTAACTTGTAATCTTTTGGCAGTGCAAAAATCAGTGGAACAGTTTGCCGCCGTTATCAGCTCTGGTTTGCTGCAGTCACTTGTAGCAGTTTTCTCACAATGTTTCCGGGATGGGTGATTAACTTAGCTAGGTTGTTTTACTTAAACATGGTGTAATCTGCAAAATAGCGGATATGATTGGAGGCCTGAGAATGCAAGTTGCGTGCTCTCAGTGTTCTGTTAATCAGGACACTGAGAGGAGTGCAGCATTAGTCCATCCAACAAGTAGAGCACAGACATAGGGAAAGCTTAAGTGAGATTAAATAGAGCAATTGTGCCTGTGCTGTGAGTGCCTGTGCTCTGCATCATACCCTTAGAGTAATGAGCAGAAAGACAATATATAACAAAAGAGGGACATGGTTTTGGGTACTGGGGCAAATGTATCAGCATTTTCTTTTGGCATAAAGAGTATCTGATCTTTTAGGTATTATTATCTAGAATGATTGGTATTCTCCACATAACTAACTCTCGCTGGTATAACCAAGTGTATACCGCTATAGTCTGTTATTATTATGTCTATTTCGGGTCCTCATATTATCCTACTGGACCTTAGTTTATTTTTTTGAGTTTACGTCATTAGTACTTTGCCTAATACTTCTAAGAATATTGACCTGGGTTCCATCTTCATTTTTAATTTCAGTTTTCCAGATTATACATGATTAGGTTACTGACAGTGTTACATTCCTTATTCCTTTTTGAAATGTATTTCACACGTAGTGTCCCTGTTATGGACTATGCAGTGAGTATGTTTAATGATATATCGTTATTATGACTGGAATTGCTAATAGACCATTTTCATTACACTGCCCTGCTCAGTTCTTTCCCAACAATTAGTATTGGCCATTGGGCCAAATTCTGGTTAATACTAATTCATAAACACCCATAGTGTTTCCTTTATAAGCCTGGACATCTTTTCGACCTTTCCAGACTCTGTAGAAGGCATCAAACATGAAACATGTGCTTCAGGTTATCAATCATCGTCTTTTGATGTCGTCAGTGCTTTAGTTGGTCCGGCGTCACTGCTCTGTCAGCACTAACAGCTTAACTCTGCTGGGTACACCAGTAATATATTTGTACTGGTAAGACACACAGCTCAGGAAGTTAGGACTTTGAGTGTATTTAGAGGATAAATAGTGAGTCCTAACAGCTTAGCTGATTAAAAAGACAAGGAGCTCAGCTATACCAGCATTAGGATCTCAGTGTGCATAACATTGTTTTGATGATTTTCTTTTTCATGTCCATTACGTTATACTAGCGACATGCCCGTCAACAATGACGGCAATACAATTTGAAGCCTGGCAATGCTGTTTGTCACACAATATGAGTCTTTTGACCTTTGGTGCTCTTCGTGTGGCTCGCAATGAGTGCCTCATTGCAAGCCTCTCCCCTCGTGTACTTCAACTTTTCTGGGCGCTCATCGTGAACCTTTCCTCCTGCCTACTGTACTGGCCGTTCATTGCAGGGTTCATTAACCTGCAAGTTTTATGCTTGTGAATGCCATGTGTCTCTTTCCAGCATCTCCCCCTTGTCCCTTTCCTGTGTGTTTCTCCTCTGTGTGTCAAAGTCCTGCATGCCTCGTCCAAGTTGTTCGTACAAGTGTTAGTGTCTTTGCCGTCTTGTATTTTCTTAGTCCCACGTATTTTTCCTAGGTCGGAATGTGCTTAGCCTCATTTTCATTCCGTTTTCAGATTTTTTTACATTTTTCGTCCGCCATTTTTTTTTTTGCTTAGCCGATGTTCGAAATTGGGCTTAAATTCGCTTACAATTCGCTTACAACCTCACTCCCAGGTGTCCTGGTTCTCCCCTGTGCTGTGTGTGAGTGTGTTTTAATTTTTTTATATATATTTTTTGTTGCTTTTTTTGATTTCAGCAGTTCTGCCGTTACATTCGTATTTTTCCGAGGTCGGATTTTGTTTGTGCAAGTGTTACTGTCTTTGGCGTTGTGTATTTTCTAAGACCCGGGGGCCTGGCATTGTTCACATCGTTCATTTTACATAGTCTGCGCGCCTGGCATTGCAGAGCCTTGTTTTAATCGAGTTTCAAAATTTTTTGCGTTTTTCTTATGCCATTTTTTTCTCGCTTAGCCGATTTTTAAGTGACGAAACACATCAAATTTGGCTTAAATTTGCTTGCAACCTCACTCTCAGGCATCCTGGCTCTCCCCCTGTGCTGTGTGTGAGTGTGGTTTTATTTGTTTTTTTATCTTTTTTGTTGTTTTTCGATTACCGCGGTTCGGCCGTTACATTAGAGATTTATCAGATTTTTTTTTCTAAGTCCCGTGTTCCTCAAGTGCTTTCAGCTTAAGTAAGTCCCGCGTGCTTCAATGCCTCAACTGTGCACCTCACTTTGCAAGGCTCGCAGGAGCACCTTCAGCGCTCATTTCAGCCAAAGTCCCACGTGCATCAGCACCTTAACTGCTTGCCTTGCCTTGCGAGGCTCGCAGCAGTGCCTTCGGCGCTCATTTCAGCCTAAGTCTTGCGTGTTTCCATGCCTTAACTGCTCGCTTCACAAGGCTCGCAGGAGCGCCATTGGGGCTCATTTCCGCCTAAGTCCTGCGCGTTTTCATGCCTCAACTGCTTGCCTCACCATGCGAGGCTCGCAGGGCAATGATCGCCTTTGGAGTTTATTGCCTGAATCCTCTGCGCTCAAAAGGCTTCTATTCCTCAATGGCTCTCCTCAATTCGCATGGCTCGCAATCGTGACAACAAATCTCAGTTGGACAACTATTATATGTGATTGATGTCTGGGGCACTTTTTTGCTCCTAATGTAGTAGTATACCTACTGTATCTGTAGTGCAAAGGCCATTATTTGTGCTCTGGCACTATTTATCAGTATTTACACATAAGGTCATATCAATCTGTGATTTAATATCTACTGGATATCCTGACATCATTTATTCATAGATTATAGGTGCAAATATGGACCAGCTACCATAGCTCTGTGAACTTAATATTGTACATAGATTGTTTTTTAAATCAACAATTTTTGTCGGTGTTTACTATATATAAAACAATTTTTTTATTGAATATAATAAAAGTTACATATTATGGATTAAGTTATGTCCTGACCATTTCTCTGCTGCAAAGTTAATACCCCTGGGCATCTGCATACTAGTCTTTAACTGTGTACTTTTCCTTTACTAGTTTATTAATAAGCAGAAAGCTAAGAAACCCTAAAGGAATCTAATTTCTACATTTTTATAATAAACAAATACAATTTATACAATAGACTACATTATATGATGTCTCTATCTATCTATCTATCTATCTATCTATCTATCTATCGCTCTATCGCTCTATCTACAGTGGATATAAAAAGTCTACACACCCCTGTTAAAATGTCAGGTTTCTGTGCTGTAAAAAAATGAGTCAAAGATTAATCATTTCAGAACTTTTTCCACCTTTAATGTGACCTATAAACTGTACAACTCAATTGAAAAACAAACTAAAATATTTTAGGTGGAGGGAAGAAAACAAAACAAAAATAATAATAATGTGGTTGCATAAGTCTGCACACCCTCTTATAACTGGGGATGTAGCTGTGTTCAGAATTACCAATCACATTCCAGATCGTGTTAAATAGGAGTCAGCATACACCTGCCATCATTTAAAGTGCCTCTGATTAACCCCAAATAAAGTACAGCTGCTCTAGTTGGTCTTTCCTGAAATTTTCTTAGTCGCATCCCACAGCAAAAGCCATGGTCCACAGAGAGCTTCCAAAGCATCAGAGGGATCTCATTGTTAAAAGGTATCAGTCAGGAGAAGGGTACAAAAGAATTTCCAAGGCATTAGATATACCATGGAACACAGTGAAGACAGTCATCATCAAGTGGAGAAAAATGGCAAAACAGTGACATTACCAAGAACTGGAGCTCCCTTCAAAACTGATGAAAAGACTAGAAGAAAACTGGTCTGGGAGGCTACCAAGAGGCCTACAGCAACATTAAAGGAGCTCCACGAATATCTGGCAAGTACTGGCTATGTGGTACATGTGACAACAATCTCCTGTATTCTTCATATGTCTGGGCTATGGGGTAGAGTGGCAAGACGAAAGCCTTTTCTTACGAAGAAAAACATCCAAGCCAGGCTACATTTTGCAAAAACACACCTGAAGTCTCACAAAAGCATGTGGGAAAAGGTGTTATGGTCTGATGAAACCAAAGTTGAACTTTTTGGCCACAATTCCAAAAGATATGTTTGGTGCAAAAACAACACTGCACATCACCAAAAGAACACCATACCCACAGTGAAGCATGGTGGTGACAGCATCATGCTTTGGGCGTTTTTTCTTCAGCTGGAACTGGGGCCTTAGTTAAGATAGAGGGAATTATGAATAGTTTCAAATACCAGTCAATATTGGCACAAAACCTTCAGGCTTCTGCTAGAAAGCTGAACATGAAGAGGAACTTCATCTTTCAGCATGACAACGACCCAAAGCATACATCCAAATCAACAAAGGAATGGCTTCACCAGAAGAAGTTTAAAGTTTTGGAATGGTTCACCCAGAGCCCAGACCTGAATCCGATTGAAAATCTGTGGGGTGATCTGAAGAGGGCTGTGCACAGGAGATGCCCTCGCAATCTGACAGATTTGGAGTGTTTTTGCAAAGAAGAGTGGTCAAATCTTGCCAAGTCAAAATGTGCCATGCTGATAGACTCATACCAAAAAAGACTGAGTGCTGTAATAAAATCAAAAGGTGCTTCAACAAAGTATTAGTTTAATGGTGTGCATATTTATGCAACCATATTATTTTATTTTTATATTATTTCTTCCCTCTAACTAAAAGATTTGAATTTGTTTTTCAATTGAGTTGTACAGTTTATAGGTCACATTAAAGGTGGAAAAAGTTCTGAAATGATTTATCTTTGTCTCATTTTTTACAGCACAGAAACCTGCCATTTTAACAGGGGTGTGTAGACTTTTTATATCCACTGTATATTGCATTTTTATATATTGTGATAACGCTGCTGTCACACTCAGGGTTCATGCCCTTGTATCCGGCACCACAATGGAGTACTCAGGAGCCCTCTTTAAAATATCAGCAGTATTTATTTGAGTGTAGTAAAACAACATAAATGGTGCAAAACAAAATCCTAGCTTCTAATAGAAGCACTGACTTTACTCCTGGCTGTAGTTCCCTCACTATGCAAGATAAAGTTCACACAAAACAAAAGTCCAAACAAAAGCTTACGGGATATCAAGTCTCCCTTGTAGCAGGGGATTTCCACAGCAGGTTCTGGCGTCCTCTGTCCAGCTCAGACTGAGCTCTCCCTCTCAGCTGGGTGCTAATCATACCTTTAAAGGTGGAACCCAGCTGGCCTGCTTGATTAGCCTGCTGTGTTAACCCTTTCTTCCCTTAGTGGACACAGGGCTCTGCTCAGTCTCTCTCCCACGTATACTCCATCAATGATTCTGTTACATATCCCCCTCCCCAGCTCGACACTATGGGGTTGAGCGGCCAACGTCGTGAGGCAGTGTATGCGGGATAGGGCATCTGCATTGCCATGAAGGCTGCCAGCTCTATGAAGAACACGGAAGTCGAAGGGTTTGAGGGACAGGAACCATCTAGTCACGCGGCAATTTTTATCCTTGTTCTGGTGCATCCACTGTAAAGGGGCATGGTCCGAGACCAAGGTGAACCTTCTTCCCAATAGGTAATACCGGAGGGCTTCCGTGGCCCATTTTATGGCCAGGCATTTCTGTTCCCGTGGCATCAACTTGCGGCTAAGGAACAAGACAGGATGTTCCTCACCATTTCACCTCCTGTGACAATACGGCCCCCAGTCTTATTCCTGAAGCATCTGTTTGTAGGATAAATTCCTTTTCGAAATCAGGGGCTATTAAAACGGGACCTTGACACAGTGTAGTCTTTAGGTCCTCGAAAGCTTCCTCAGTGGCTTTGTTCCACTTGACTACGTCAGGTGCCTTATTCTTAGTGAGTTCTGTCAGCGGGGTGGCTCTTGTGGAGAAATGTGGGATAAACCTCCTGTAATAGCCCACGATTCCCAAAAAGGCCCTTACTTGCTTCTTTCTCAGTGGGCGAGGCCAGTTTTGGAATGCTTCCACTTTGTTGAGCTGCGGCTTGACCATTCCTTGTCCAACAGTGTAACCCAGATATTTGGCTTTAAGTCCTATGGCACATTTCGCAGGGTTCACTGTAAGGTTTACCCGTCTTAGGGTTTCTAACTCCACCTTTGGAAGATGTGTCTCCCAATCTGTGGTATAGATTACTATGTCATCTAAATATGCAGCAGCATATTCCGAATGTTCACATAATAACCTGTCCATCAGTCTCTGGAAGGTGGCTGGAGCTCCATGGAGTCCAAATGTTACATAGTTACATAGTTACATAGTAATTAAGGTTGAAAAAAGACTTTCAGACCATCAAGTTCAACCTGTTAAGATCTCCTCTGATCTGCAATATGCGGATTAGTTATTAATTAAATTATTGATTAAATAATTATTAATAGTATAGTATTGGAGGATGAATAAAGAGTTAGTCCATCAAGTTCAACCTTTTTAGATCTCTATTGATCTTTTTAATGTGGACTATTTATTATTATTGTTAATTGTTAATTGATCCAGAGGAAGGCAAACAGAAAAAAAAAACCCCATTGAAACTTTGCCAATTGTCTCATAAGGGAAAAAAAAAGGAAAATTCCTTCCTGACCCCAGAAACTGGCGATCAAATTTCTCCCTGGATCAATATTCCTTGCTAGTTATCTAGGATAGCCTTGAATGCCCTCTTTATTCAAAAATATATCTAACCCCTTTTTGAAGTTGTCTATCGAATTCGCTGTCACCACCTCCTTTGGTAGAGAATTCCACAGTTTAACCACCCTCACTGTGAAGAACCCTTTTCTTTGTTTAAGGTGAAATCTTTTTTCCTCTAACCTCAAAGGATGTCCTCTTGTCAGTTGATAATCTCTTGCTACAAAAAGTTCACTTGACAAAGCCTTATATTGACCCTGGATGTATTTATATAACGTAATCATATCTCCTCTTAGACGCCTTTTTTCTAGCGAAAATAAGTTTAATTTTGTTAGTCTTTCTTCATAACTTAGCCCCTCCATTCCCCTTATTAGTTTTGTTGCCCTCCTCTGTACCTTTTCCAGCTCTAAAATGTCTTTTTTATGAGGTGGTGCCCAAAATTGTACTCCATATTCCAAATGAGGGCGTACTAGAGATTTGTATAGTGGCAGAATTATATCTTCTTCCCTGGCTTCTATACCCTTCCTAATACATGCTAATATTTTATTTGCCTTTGCAGCCGCTGCTTGGCTTTGAGCGCTGTTACCTAGGTGGTTGTCCACTAGTACTCCCAAATCCCTTTCAATATCTGATACCCCTAGATTTGCTCCATTAAGATTATAAATTGCTTGGCTATTGTACCTTCCCAAATGCATAACCTTACATTTATTTGTTTTAAATCTCATCTGCCATTTAGCCGCCCATTTCTCTAATTTATGTAAATCCTTTTGTAGGTAAAGTACATCATTATCTGATTTTATTACCTTGCACAACTTAGTGTCATCAGCAAAAATGGAGACACTACATTCGAGTCCTACCTCAACGTCATTAATAAATATGTTAAAAAGGAGAGGACCTAATACTGAACCTTGAGGAACCCCACTTATCACATTAGACCAATCGGAGTAGGTTCCATTTACAACAACCCTTTGCTTCCTGTCTTTTAGCCAGCTCTCAATCCATGAGCAGATATTTACTGCAATTCCTGTATCCCTTAGTTTGCTCACTAGTCTTCCATGTGGCACTGTATCAAATGCCTTTGAAAAATCTAAAAAGACTACATCCACTGAGTTGCCCTGATCCAAGTTCCTACTAACCTCCTCATAAAAACTAATTAGATTGGTCTGACACGACCTTTCCTTCATAAATCCATGTTGACTGCTACCTATGATCCTGTTCAAATAGACATATTCTTGTATTCTGTCCCTTATTAACCCTTCTAAAAGCTTCCCAACTACAGAAGTGAGGCTCACTGGTCTATAATTCCCCGGATTTGCTCTAGATCCCTTCTTAAATATAGGTATCACCTCTGCTTTTCTCCAGTCATCTGGTAGAGACCCCGTAGTGAGTGAGTCTTGAAAGATTAGATATAATGGTTTGGCTATTACAGACCCCAGCTCCCTCAGTACCCTTGGATGTATTCCATCAGGACCTGGGGCTTTATTAACATTTATTTTCTCCAACCTCTTTTGTATTTCTTCCTGCGTTAACCAATTATTTAGTAAAGGTAGTGTAGCCCCATTATGTTGCGGTGTTCCAACCACTGGTACCTCCCTTGTGTAAACCGACGAAAAGAACCTATTTAGCTCATCTGCCTTTTCCTGGTCACTAATTATCAGATGGCCTGTGTCACATTGTAATGGTCCTATCGATTCCTTCCTGGCCTTCTTCCCATTAATATATTTAAAAAATATTTTAGGGTTAGTCTTACTTTCCATTGCAACTGACTTCTCATTTTCTATTTTAGCCAGTCTAATAGCCCTTTTGCAAGACTTGTTGATTTCCTTATAGTCCCATAAAGCTGCCTATGTTCCCTCCTTCTTGTATAATTTAAATGCATATTTCTTTTTCCTCATCATGATCTTTAAGTCATTGTTAAGCCACATGGGATGTGATTTACTCCTATTCATTTTATTTCCACATGGTACATGCTGATGAGTATGTTTATTTAGTAAGGGTTTGAATGTTGTCCATTTATTTTCAGTATTCTTCCCTGTAAGTTCTTTGTCCCAGTCTATGTTGTATTGCTGCCCGTAGCCCATTAAAGTTAGCCCTTTTAAAATTTAGAGTTTTTGTTGGCCCCTTACAACTCTGTTTTTTGTATTCAATCTCAAATGAGACTGTGTTGTGATCACTGTTCCCCAAGGGTTCCCCTATTTTTACATTTGATATTATATCAATATTACTTGTGATGACTAAATCCAAGATGGCCCCATTTCTAGTAGGTTCTTGTATTACCTGGGCCAGATAATGATCCCTGAGTGTACTCAAGAACCTGCTCCCCTTAGCTGAGCTGCTGGTCTCGTTTATCCAGTTTATATCAGGGTAATTAAAGTCTCCCATTATTAGAACTTGCCCATGCTTAGCTGCATTTCCAATCTGTAACAATAATTGTATTTCCTCACTTTCAGCTATATTTGGGGGTTTATAGCATACTCCCACCAATATGTGTTTCGAATTAGCTCCTCCACTATTTAGCTCAACCCACAAGGATTCAATGATGCCTTTAGTGAGAGCATAAATATCTTCTCTGACTATAGGCTTAAATTCAGGCTTAACATAAAGACAGATCCCTCCTCCTCTTTTACCATTTCCCCTATCTTTACCATTTCCCCTAGTACTTTATATTGGAAGAGCCCATCTGGGGTCGAAAAGGCAGTTTTTCCTTTTGCTGCTTGTGTCAACGGAATTTGCCAATATCCTTTTGTCAAGTCCAGGGTCGTTAAGAATCTTGCTTTCCCAAGCCGCTCTATCAACTCATCCACTCTAGGTATGGGATATGCTTCAAACTCAGATACAGAGTTTAATTTGCGGAAGTCGCTGCAGAATCTGATGGTGCAGTCAGATTTTGGGACCATCACAATAGGACTACACCATTCACTTTGGGATTCTTCAATAACCCCAAGATCTAGCATCTTTTTTACTTCTGCTCTTGTTTCGTCTCGTTTAGCCTCGGGTATTCGATAGGGTTTCATCCTTACCCTGATCCCAGGCTTAGTGATGATGTTGTGGTAAATAGCGGTGGTGCGACCTGGTTGTGTAGAGAAGACATTCCTGTTTCGGTTTATAACTTACGTTTCCTCCTTCTGTTCAGGGGACAGATGCTGTGACACAAATGCTTCTACTTGCATTGCCTCTGTGCTCGGAATAGTTTCTCCGACATCATCCAACTCTTCATCAAGACAAGCAATATTTACCTCTACTATCTGCTCTCTCCAAGGGTTTAGCAGGTTTACGTGGTATATTTGCTCTGTTCTTCGTCGCTCTGGTTGCCTCACTTTATAATCCACATCTCCTATGGACTCAATAATTTTGTACGGGCCTTGCCATCTGGCCAGTAGTTTGCTTTCGGCCGTGGCTACTAGAACTAGTACTCTGTCTCCCGGTTCCTCACCTGTGCTGTGCGATTGTAATATGTACGCTGATGTTGTTAGGCTTTTTCCATGTGCTCTCGTACCAGGGGGCCAACTTGGGGGATTCTTTCCCTCATTTTCCTGATATACTCTATGATATTCTCACCAGGAACGGTTTGTTCTTCCCATTCTTCTCGTAGTATGTCCAGTATGCCTCTGGGATGGCGACCATAGAGGAGTTGGGAAGGGGAAAACCCTGTGGAGGCTTGCCGGACCTCTCTAACTGCAAAGCGCAAATAGGGTAGAAGTAAGTCCCAATCTTTCCTGTCTCGGGCTACAACCTTTCTGAGCATGTTCCTCAAGGTTTTATTAAACCGCTCGACCAATCCATCCGTCTGAGGATGGTAAACCGAGGTTCTTGCATATTTCTTTCATCAATCTAGACACAAAGGGTGTCCCTTGGTCAGTCAAGATTTCCTTGGGTATCCCCACCCTAGAATACAGCTGTATGAGCTCTTTAGCCATATTTTTAGAGGTTGCTGTGCGTAGTGGTATCGCTTCTGGATATCTTGTGGCATAGTGCAGTATTACCAGTATGAACTGGTGTCCTCTGGCTGATTTTTCGAGAGGGCCAACCAGATCCATTGCAATCATCTCAAAAGGCTCTTCGATTATGGGCAAGGGTATCAATGGGGCCCTTAGATTAGGTCGATGAGCAGTTATCTGGCATTCTGGGCAGGATGCACAATACTGGGCTACCTCAGAATGTATACCAGGCCAGAAAAATCGTTTCAGGATTCTTCCCAGTGTTTTATCTTTTCCAAGGTGTCCCCCAAGGAGGTTACGATGAGCCAGGTCAAGGACTTTCCTTCTAAGTGCTCTAGGGACTAGGAGCTGCTCCACTGTCTCTGTCCCTGAGGGAACAATTCTGTACAACAGATCATTTCGTAAAATGAAATACGGTCCTTGTCTCCTTTGACTGTCAGGCACAGGTACACCGTTTACTTCTGATAGTTCATTTCATACATTTTGCAAAATTGGGTCCGAAGCCTGGTCTCGTGCAAAATTATTATTGTCCTGGAAGCACTGCTGTGGAGTCAGCTCTTCCTCTCCAGGTTCTTCTGTGTCCTCCTCTTTTTCATCATTATGAGCTGTAGGACCTGTTCTGTGTGCCCCTCGCCTTTCCTTATCTCGGCTTGCGGCTAAAGCTACTTCAAAAGCTTTCTTTCTTATTTGCGTGCCCATCCTTTTTGCTCTTACCCGCTCCCGCTTTGTTTTTCGGCCTCTCCCGGGTCTGTAGAATAAGCCATCCTCTAAGCATGATAGATGTGGACATACGGAATTGTTAGCAGTTTGGACACTCTCCACAGGTTCTTTTTTGCTTTCCCATCGGTCAGTAGGAAGAAGATCTTTGAAGTGGGGAACGTCTCTGCCTAGTACTACCGGATAAGGCAGGGTAGCTACGACGGGTGCAGTGATTACCATCTTCCTCCCCTGTATCTCCAGTGTTGCAGTGCTGGTATGGTAGAGATTGACGGTACCATGTACGCATTTTATGCCCACTCGTCTTGAGGTTTTTATTTCACTGTGTCTTATGAGTTTTCCTGAGAAAAGAGTCACAGCACTTAATGAGTCTACTAGGGCTGTCGTTTCTTTACCGTTAACCTTTATGGGTTTGGTAAACTGATGAGCCTTTTCTGTCACCCCCACCAGGTTAATTATGTTACAGTGGTATGGACTTTCTCCCATGTTGCATTGCATGGGTTCCTCTTTACTTGGACAGTAAGCCGCTATGTGTCCTGGTTCTCCGCAAAAAAAACACGTCCCCTTGCTTGCGGGGCTGCCTCTTTGCCAGGGTTCTTCAGGAATCACCCTTTCTGCTTTGTTTTGAAGCAGACTCTTTTTCACTTCCGGGTACAGGTGTCTTTGTTTGGTTCCCGACCTTCTCATGCAGTTAGAGGTGTGAGCCTTTGGGTGATTAGGCCGCCTTTGAATACTGTAGGTCTCCACTTTTGAAGGACAGGAAAATTCATTCATAGCCAAATATCTTTCTGCCAATGAAATAAATTCATCTGCATTCTCCGGCTCATTTTGTCCCACCCATTCTCTTAAGCCTGGGGGTAGACTCCTCAGGTAGCGATCCATTACCAGTAGTTCCATAATTCTCCCTGGTCCATTAGTTTCAGGGCTTAGCCATCTTTGGGCTAAGTGCAGCAATTCAAACATTTGTGCCCGAGGGTTCTTGTTCTCCACAAACTTACATGTGTGGAATCTCTGTGCCCTAACGGTTCTGGTAACTCCTGCTCTGGCCAGGATCTCAGCTTTTAGGCTGGCATAATCCATTGCTTGCTCTGTGTCCAGGTCAAAATATGCTTTATGAGCCTCCCCACACAAATACGGAGCAACTATACTGGCCCAGTGTCTTTGGGGCCACGCTTCTCTGACAGCAATTCTTTCAAAAGTCAGGAGAAATGTTTCCACATCTTCATCCGCGTTCATTTTCTGTAGAAAACGATTTGGGTTGATGTTTCCACTGGTTTCCAGCATCGGGGTAGGTTTTGCAGGTATCAGGTGCTGTAGCTGGGCAAGCAAGATTTGGTTTGTTTCCTGTTGCAGCTTTCGGTCTTCTACAGCTTGGGCCTGTTGTTCCGCCAGGACTTGTGCTGCCTGGGCCTGCTGTCTCAGTAACTGCTGAGTAGTCTCCTGCTGGCATGCAGTGGTTTGTATTAGGGCCTTCACTAGTCCCTCCATTGTTCAGATCCCACCACTGCCACCATATGTAATAACGCTGCTGTCACACTCAGGGTTCGTGCCCTTGTATCCGGCACCACAATGGAGTACTCAGGAGCCCTCTTTAAAATATCAGCATTATTTATTTGAGTGTAGCAAAACAACATAAATGGTGCAAAACAAAATCCTAGCTTCTAATAGAAGCACTGACTTTACTCTTGGCTGTAGTTTCCTCACTATGCAAGATAAAGTTCACACAAAACAAAAGTCCAAACAAAAGCTTACGGGATATCAAGTCTCCCTTGTAGCAGGGGATTTCCACAGCAGGCTCTGGCGTCCTCTGTCCAGCTCAGACTGAGCTCTCCCTCTCAGCTGGGTGCTAATCATACCTTTAAAGGTGGAACCAAGCTGGCCTGCTTGATTAGCCTGCTGTGTTAACCCTTCCTTCCCTTAGGGGACACAGGGCTCTGCTCAGTCTCTCTCCCACGTATACTCCATCAATGATTCTGTTACAATATATATATATATATATATATATATAGTAAATAAATAGTATATTTCTGTTCACATTTGAATGTCTAAAACAAGTTAAAAAACTTGATTACAGCTCAGAATTCTGATAAATACAGTTATTACACTGAATTCTGGGAAGCTGAGCAGGGAGATGCAAATGTACCCAGAAATGCCTCGCTCTTCAATCCATAGACCATTTTAAACATGGATTCTGTCACGAAGCCCTTTTTCTCTGCCTGGGTGTTAGGCCATTGAGCACAGACTGCTTGGCTCTAGCAATGGATTATCTGCATAAACACCCCCATTTAATATTAGTATATTCTGTTTTATGTTTAAACTGTGACTGAGTGATCATGATGGGATTAAAACAGGGTGTGCTGAATCTGCAGTGATCAGATACATCTATTGTACTGTTATCTGTTCTGGTCCATTGTTAACAAATAGTGTTAATCCCATCTGATATGGGCTAGAGACGGCAGGATGTGTATTGGAGATTACGCCTATTAATCTCAGGAAGCTACTGTTAGACCCCATGTGGATTCTACCTCTTGTGTTTGTCTGCCACACCCTCTCATTTTTGTGGTGTGTACACCCCCTCTGTATATATCCCCTATAAATACTGCTGTCATTTAAAAAATAAATCAGTTCACTCTGAGGCATATAGAAATTTTATGTTCCCTTATTTTATTTCTGCTTGGCTGCAATACTGAACCTATCTCCACCTTCTAAGTTACCTGTCCTGATCACTACCACAGGAAGGTTACTGGGGCTCCTGGAAGTGCTTATTACTGATAGAGAGACTCTGACTGATACAGAAGCCAGATATCAGGCTGCTGGTGCTGTGATTTCAAAGAACCCAACTGTCCTTGTGGGTAGATAACCTGTAGTCTATAGCAGGTGGCTCTGGGCTTGTATAGCCACTACTCACAGATCAATACAGCTTCCATTAAGCTTATGCCCACTGCATTACACAGCTTTTATGCAAAGCCAAGGCTGGATTGTACACAAGCTGTGAATCCTACCCACCGACAGCCGTTTCAATGTTGCTGTCTATCATCAGCTTGGGGCAGGATCCCAGCTTGTGTTGTGGACCTTATGAGTAGGTAGTTCACCACAACAATCATTTAATATATGGTGGGCAAAAGAGCAATAGAAGCCCTCCACCATACAGTAGTACAGTAAATAAATAGTACATTTGTGTTCACATTTGAATGTCTAAAACATGTTAAAAAACCTATCTCCAGCTCAGAATTCCGAGAAATATAGTTATTACCAAAGACAGAATAGTGCTGAAAAACACCCTCCAGACACAGAATCAAAAATTAAGTGACCAGAAGTGCCCATGAACATTGGTCAAATATGTGTGTGTCTTTGTGTGGGTTTATACATACTTGCATCACACATACATATTTACACACACAAACATATATATAGATATAATTCATACATTTATGTATATTTATATGTACACATACATATAGATATGTACAGAGAGGAGAAATAATGACATGCTAATGTGTAGACTAATACATTTTTAGTAATGTTCAAATGTTCAAACACCACTCCTTCTAAGCAGTGAATTAGGAAGTGAAATATCTACAGACAAATAAACATACATTTTACTGTATCTGATCTTTGACTAATAAAATAGTTGACCAAAACATAAGTGACTGAGGTCCGAGAGGACTTAATCAAGTACCCCATACACCCAAATAATGACATATACACGTGTATGGGTTAAACCAGGCCACAGCTTTATTAACTACATGACCATATTGCATGATTACAAGAGGTAGCGTCACACCCCTACACGGAAGGAGCTCATTACCCAGCCAGAGGCCCAATGGAACCCCGTGCCCAAGAGACCTCTGGCAACGACCACTCACTAGATACCTACCAGTTACTGAGCTCCCCCCTAGGGTGATGCAGCACCCCGGCCAAGCTGTGACAAATAACATTAAACATCCAAAACGAACGCACAGGGTGGGAGGGTGGGAAACTTTCATCACTCTGTGTCACTGTCAAGTAGCACAATGGTGGGAAACACCCCCTTAAAATACCTCCCATTAAGCTACACCCTTGGAACCTTTAACTCTACCCTAGCACTCAGCCCGGTCAAAAGCCCCCTCCCTTATTTGCTTTCCTTGGGGGCTCCTTTTATGTTAAGAACAAACCATTTACAGACTTGAGTTCCTGAAGGTACTGTAATGGGGCAAAATGTAAACGAGGCAAATTTCAAAAAAACAGTCTTGCAACCTGTTTTGCATTTGTTCTTTTATACTCCTTCTGCATTAATTCCTTTCTTTACTTTTATTTCTCTCACACCGGTTTCACTTTTACTTCTGTTCCAAAGCAATATATATCTCCAATTGTTCTGAGTAAACATCAATAGTTAGTCAATGCAGTGTATCTGAGATCATGACTTGGTACTTGAAACTTAGAATCTGTAATACATGGGTGAATTATTTTAATGATTTGCTTTAAGCTTGATGAACATATATATCTCAGATACTCATAACTATAAGGTGACATTTGTAAACCTAATTTCCAGAACACAATGAATTAGAAAAATAAACATCTGAACCACGCTAACGTGTTTAATGAACAATGTCGATGTGCACATTATCCAATTATTATCATTAATCTATAGACAACAATTATCATTATGATTTGGATGGAAGGACTGGCTTCATTATAAGTTTTATTTTTAAATAACATTTAGCAATTTTTTAAGGACTACTGCGGTTAGATGTTTTTCAACATTGTTTTTGAATAATTAAACTTGATAATGGGTAAAATGTTTTTGGAAAGCAAAATGTAATTAACACAGCCTTTATATTTTTATATTTGGTCATTTTCTTTTATTAGCTATTCCTGTCTGCTCTTTTATTGGGTCCTTGTTAACCAATAGGCATTTTTTTTAAGACTTAATGAATACACTGGCAGTTATAGATATCAGATTCCTATTATGCAGATTCGATATTGTGTATTCTCCCACAGCAAAAAAGTTAATTAGTAGAAATCAAAATGGCAGATTCAGAAACATAATTACATATAAATGGTAATATATTCTTCAAAATATTATATTTTAAATATATGACTTTAGTGTCTTATTAACCATTTACCTGCCAAAGGCTCTGAGTTGTTTTCAACATGCTAAATGTTTGAAAGAACTGAATGTATTAATATTTCTGATACTTGAAATTCAATAAAACACTAGGATGTTCATTAAGACCTTGTTTTAATAACAGTGAATCTGTATCTAACCAGCAAATTGCTGACCTCTCTCTTGTCAATGGGTCTGTCTGCCGAGCCAAGTATCCTTTCATTTGTATGTTTATTGAGTACTACGCAAGTAAGTCAGCAGTGTAAAGCTCACCATACAAAGAATAACATTACCAAGTATATCTGGCCAAACATACAATCCAACAATACTTGGTCAGTTGTCCTGAAATTATGCCTCATTATTATTACCCCCTATGATGATAAGAGATTTAAATGAAAGGCAAAAGCAGAATAAGCACACATTAGCTTTGCTTATTATTTTGGATCTATGCATTTTCTGTAGCACCCCCTCTGTATGCGTATTTTACTCTCCAAATCCATATTGATTTGATAAAACCCACTTTTTTGTTCTTAGCATTTATTAGTAGACCAGACAATACCACACTTACAAAAAGAAGAAAATACACCAGAGAAGAGCCTTAATATATATTTTCCATTTTCAGACAGAGAGAAAGCAGATGTTGGTAACTGTACTTATAATAAAAGCCTGAGAATAGCAAGAATAACACCACCCCCTAACTAATGCTACACACAATTGAGTTTGTACAATAACAGCATACAGGTTTCACCTGATTGATTTCCTAACAAAAGATACAGGCGGTTGCTTTTATACTAGAAAACTGGGAGCCTATGTGCAGGAAAAAATATACTTTTAGCCTAAAAGCAGTGACCAAAAATAAAGAAAATATAAAGAATGAAACATTATTGAAATGATCAAGGCCTTTTGTGTACAGGTAGATGAGCGCTTGTCCAAAACAACTGTGTTTCAGGCACAATAGAAAAAAGTATTTATCCCTAAAGGATGAAACAAATCAAATTGTTTTATTGAGTATATTTTATATTTTTAAATATGAATTTCTTTATTTACACTACACTGTTATGGTTCTTTTGCTCTCCCACTTCTTTGTCTCTATAGGTATTTGTAGAGAAAGATACAGAAGAGGATTATTTATTTATTTATTTGTTTGTCTATTTATTTTTGCTTCCAGTTCCTGGTTCTGCCTATTGTTGGAATAGTGTTTCATTTTAAGATTTTGATTATGTTTATTTAGTATATTTTCATGACATTCAGTTTCTGGTATGTCCTTGTATTTGTACACTATGCAGATAGATCTATCTAACTTTATTACTTCTTTTTATGGATCAGGAAAACTGGTTATACATTGCATTAGCCATTGTTTTTCTAAAGTGAATAATCTTGAGCTACTTTTATGGAACAATGTGGCAACAAATGGATTCCAGTATTATATATATTACACTTATGTGGCTCTGTGCAACATATTAGAATATATATCCATACATTAGCAACTAGATAACACAAACAATACTGAATATCTCATGAATAATTTACTTTGAAGAAAACTGCCAGTGGTGTTTTTGGTGCAAAATGTGCATATACATATATATATATATATATATATATATATATATATATATATATATATATATATATGTAAACTATATATATGTATTGTATGTAGTATATAAGTTTTGTGTTCAAATCGCAAACTAGGTTAGCCCGTATACTAATGGTTTATCAGCTTCCCTAAACCTAAGCCCATACAGTTGCACAGTTGTGTAATATATAAATCCTAGATTTTGATACTGGGCTGCATATCTATGCTACATTCTGGCCTAGAGAGTTTTCTTGAACTTACCATGCTTTGAAAATATAATGCCTTTTCACAGAATATCCAAACATAAAATGCAAACTTGTCTGCCAGGACCGCTAGCGTTGGTTTCTTCAAGTTGAAATGAGTGTCTGGGAGTGAATGAGGATGTGAGTGGTAATGTGATCCATGCAAGGCTAGAATCAAGCCGGATACGTGAATTACCACAGACCATGCATAGTGTCATTGTGGAGGATCAGGGAGGGGAGAGAGCTCTAGTAGCACAGGGACATAAGGGCACCTGCAGACAGGGAGGATGTCATTAATGTGGGTGATCAGCATTTGGGGGGGCACAACAAAAACTGGGTGCCCAGGAAGTGCTGGCTCCAGCACAGCAACAGGCACAAGGGGATGAGTCGGTCCAGGAGCCTGTAAGGAGGGCATCCAATGTATACAGAAAGAGACTCACATTAGAGGTGTTAATGGGGAGGTGTATGAGGTGTTTTAGGCTGACCCGTGCCAGTCTTGGAGAGCTCTATGTGGTCCTGAGTGAGGACCTCGCACACGGACCGATAGAGCTATACCAGGAATGACACGTATGTTAGCCGCAATACACCTCCTTGCCTCTGGTAGTTTCCATTCCCAGTAAATTCCTATGTGCTATTGTTCGGCAAGCTACCAGATACATCAGTTTACCCAACACTGTGGAAGAGATCTTGAAGGTGAAAGCTGATTTCACTGATTAGAAGGTGTCCCTAATGTGCTAGGTGCTATTGATTGCATACATGTTGCATTGATACCTCCTAGAGAGCAAGAAGCGCTGTTTAGAAATCGCAAACATTATCATTCAATCGATGCACAGGTTGTTTGTGATGCGAACATGCGCATACAAAACGTGTTTGCACCCTTCCCTGGAAGTGTTCACGATGCCCATATCCTGCGTCAATCATCCACCTATGACTTGTTCCAGTCCGCCCAATTTCCATCTGGTTAGCTACTGGGTGAGTACGCAGAAGTAATCACAGGCAACCTATATCTTAATAACACTGGATACAATAACATATACATCATGTTTCACTCTATTGCTCTGATTTTCACATGTGCATAAGGGAGTAATACTATCTGAGCCATAACATAATTGATCATTGCTATGCATAACCCTGTGTTGGCTTGCCCAAACAGTATGAAGTTCGCAACAACATATACAAGAAAGAACAATCGATGAATCATTATGAATACGTTCATATGCTCTGACAAAACATCACAACATCCAATTAATATCTACATATGCCATTTTGTTTATGTCAGGAGATGTCAGGTTTTTGCAGTGATTATTGACCACTTTGAGCAATCCCCAAAAACAGGCAGAGGAGATATATAATGCAACGCATAAGACATGCCGGAATGTAATTGAGAGCACCTTCGGTTCAGATACTTACATTCCTCTGGTGGTGCTCTAAAATATAGCCCAGACAAGGTTTGTCAGATCATCGTTGCCTGCTGTTGTCTGCACAATATAGAAGTACAGGCCAACTGTCTGGGGGACATTGATGCGGCTCTGCTACATGGGGAGGAAGAGGCTTTACCTCCCCCTGTAGTGGATAATCTGCAGGGATCACAACAACGTGCCCCATCATTCGTGAGTACTTCTCATGTAAGTACAAACCCAATCACATATATAGTTGTGAGCGTACGAGTCGTTGCTCACGCTTGCGGGCTCGCGTAGCGAGCCCGCAAGAACTGCGTCCCTCGCAAAGCGAGGGACGCAGTTCGCCGCAAATGCGGGTCCTCGCGAAGCGAGGGCCCGCATTTGCGGTTGTGGAGGCTCAACGTCGGCTGTGTTAACACACACATACACACACACGACTTTTTTAACAGAATAAACCCAACCGCCCAGCCAACAAAAACCCAAGTCGTTGCTCACGCTTGCGGGCTCGCGTAGCGAGCCCGCAAGAAACTGCGTCCCTCGCGAAGCGAGGGACGCAGTTCGCCGCAAATGCGGGTCCTCGCGAAGCGAGGGCCCGCATTTGCGGTTGTGGAGGCTCAACGTCGGCTGTGTTAACACACACATACACACACACGACTTTTTTAACAGAATAAACCCAACCGCCCAGCCAACAAAAACCAAACAACGTCCCCGCAAATGCGGATCCTCGCGAAGCGAGGGTCCGCATTTGCGGTGGTGGGAGCATCCCAACATCGGCTGTGTTAACACACACATACACACACACACAACTTCATAACAAAAAAAAACTCAAAGTCGCCTCACACCCGCTTACACCCAGACACACAGACGCAAGACTTAACAAAAAAACAGTAAAAAAGGCCCTTCACACGCTCTTAACACACATACGCACGACTTAGAAACAAATACACTGCGTCGTACACGTAAAAGCTAACTGCGTATATCGCAAAAAAATACGTCAACATCGCAACAAAATACGGCCGCATCGGAAAAAAATACGGCCGCGAAAGACCCATTCCAACCGCCGCGCATCAAAACATCACAAACACAAGAAATAAACACAACAAACACATAAAAAGCTTACTTACAGCACGGGGGGGCATCCGGCACCTCCAAAAGTTCATTTACACGTCCATTTAAGTCAAAACAAAGAGTTTAAACGACTGAAAATCGGCTAAGCGAGAGAAAAAATGGCCGCCGAACAAAACGAAAACGAGGCTCCAGACGTAACTACACTACACTTACTCGCAATAATGAAACACATACTATGCGGAACGGATCACACTCATATTAAACACCATTTTAACCACTACTACGCACAAAATGGCGGATGGAACGCAAATTGTAAGCTGGAACGCAAATAGCGCATGCGTATTACGTTCTAACGGTCTAACTTTCCAGAATGTTCTACAAGTTTATAAATACTGTCTATTTGACAGAGAAAAATACATTTCTCCTCAGGTGATGAACAGAGTGACTTCGGAGATAACTGCTGCTAAAACTTGAGAAGATAATTCTTTCCTAATTTACTACTTTACATTGTGCAAATTACAACTGAGAGGTAAGCTATAATATATTACTTATTTTCAAGACAGGACATCAAAAAAAAAAATTAAAGAAGACAAAGAGGTTTATGTATACTGACAAGTGACACGCACATATATGCGTATAATGTATACTGACATGTGACACGCACATTTACGCGTATAATGTATACTGACAAGTGACACGCACATTTATGCGTATAATGTATACTGACAAGTGACACGCACATTTATGCGTATAATGTATACTGACAAGTGACACGCACATTAATGCGTATAATGTATACTGACAAGTGACACGCACATATATGCGTATAATGTATACTGACATGTGACACGCACATATATGCGTATAATGTATAGTGACATGTGACACGCACATATATGCGTATAATGTATACTGACATGTGACACGCACATTTATGCGTATAATGTATACTGACATGTGACACGCACATTTATGTGTATAATGTATAGTGACATGTCACACGCACATTTAGGCGTATAATGTATACTGACAAGTGACACGCACATTTATGTGTATAATGTATACTGACAAGTGACACGCACATTTATGTGTATAATGTATAGTGACATGTTACATGCACATTTATGTGTATTGCCCCTGCAACAAACTAATTAAACAACTACATTTAAATTACATTACAAAAAAATAAGTTGGGACTATTAAAATACTATTAAAATATGAGTCATGTATACTGATATGTGACACGCACATATATGTGTATCATCTATAGTCACATGTCACACACACATTTATGTATGTTGGCCAAAAATAAAAATAAGGTTAATTTAACAATTAAAATATGATTCATGTATAGTGATATGTCACACGCACACAAAAAAATTACTTTCAACTATGGAAATGTGCTTCATGTATGTGACATATATGTGTGTAGACCCCACCAAAAAATAATGTTAATTCAAATTAATTACAGAAGTATATTTCAATGAAATTAATTTACTGAAATTTAATAGATCACCTAAAACTCAATCTTTCTACTTTTTTTAATATTCAGACTCTGCATCAACAGCGTCTCTCAACAATTTGCACTGTGCACTGTGAAGCACAATCCCTTTTAAAGAACACCAACAAAGAACAAGAGGTAAGATACAAAAATACTTTAAATGCTGAAAAGGCCATGGTTTGTTAAATACAAATAAAAAATTCTATAATTCACTATTTCACTTTATTTTTCAAACAGACACTACAAGAAGACCGGCGGATTAAGATTGGCAGGAGGGGACCCTCTGTCATTCCACACTTCAATCAAGGTAAAGTATTAAGTATAAAAAAGAACCGAACCATGAGCCTTATTCAATTCTGAGTTGGCTAATTGAATAGGGCTTTATATAAGCACATAATAGGTCTTCACTAACTAAAAACTTCTGTCCAAAAAAATGTTATGTGCTTATATAGAGCCCTATTCAATTGGTCAAAACGCAATTGATTCAGGACCTAAATATGTTTAATGGCCGAGGGCCTCATTCAAATGTGATTTGACCATTTCAATAGGGCTCTATATAAGCACATTTGGCTCAATTTAACTAAAAACTTCTGTTCAAAAATATGCTCTGTGCTTATATAGAGCCCTATTGAAAAACCAAATTCAGTGAGGCCCTCACAATATAACAAATCCAGCAAACAAAGGCCCTCATTCAATTGATATTTTGGACAATTCAATAGGGCTCCAAATAAGCACATTTAGAACCCTATTGAATTGGCCAAACTGCAATTGAATGAGGGCCAAAGTATGCAACATATGGTACACATAAACTGGTACACACAAAACAGGATTGTAACAAACACATAGCAAACTAAATTTATATTCTTTTTGTTTAACAACCTATAACCATTAGAAAAAACACTACATAAGTATAACAAAAGTGGTGCCCATCAAACAGGATTGTACGAAAACTCACACAAACACATAGCAAACTACATTTAAATTCTTATTTTAATGTTTAACAACCTATAAGCCTTAGAAAGAAGCCTAAATAAGCATACCAACATTGGTGCCCACCAAACAGGATTGTATGAAAACTCACACAAACACATAACAAACTACATTTACATTCTTATTTTATGTTTAACAACCTATTAGCATTACAAAACTACATTAATAAGCATACCAACAGTGCTGCGCATCAAACAGGATTGTATGAAAACTCACACAAACACATAGCAAACTACATTTAGATGTTTATTTAATGTTTAACAACCTATAAGCCTTAGAAAGAAGCCTAAATAAGCATACCAACATTGGTGCCCACCAAATAGGATTGTATGAAAACTCACACAAACACATAGCAAACTACATTTAGATTCTTATTTTATGTTTAACAACCTATTAGCATTACAAAACTACATTAATAAGCATACCAACAGTGGTGCGCATCAAACAGGATTGTATGAAAACTCACACAAACACATAGCAAACTACATTTAGATTCTTATTTAATGTTTAACAACCTATAAGCCTTAGAAAGAAGCCTAAATAAGCATACCAACAGTGGTGCACACCAAAAAGGATTGTATGAAAACTCACATAAACACATAGCAAACTACATTTTGATTCTTATTTTATGTTTAACAACCTATTAGCATTACAAAACAACATTAATAAGCATACCATCAGCGGTGCGCATCAAACAGGATTGTATGAAAACTCACACAAACACATAGCAAACTACTTTTACATTCTTATTTTATGTTTAACAACCTATAAGCATTACAAAACAACATTAATAAGCATACCAACAGTGGTGCGCACCAAACAGGATTGTATGAAAACTCACACAAACACATACCAAAGTACATTTAGATACTTATTTTATGTTTAACAATCTATAAGCCTTAGAAAAAGGCCTAAATAAGCATACCAAAAGTGGTGGACACCAAACGGGATTGTAGAAAAACAAAGAAATAATGTCATTTTTTACTTCATACAAATACATTAAAATAATATTACATTTTCATTTTTATTTTATATCAGATACTGCGTCAAGAACATCGGACCAGGAGTTTCAACTGAGGACCACACCAGCGGACGAGGACTTTCAACAGAGGACCAGACCATTGGACGAGGACTTTCAACAGAGGACTACACCATCGGACGAGGACTTTCAACAGAGGACCAGACGATTGGACGAGGACTTTCAACACAGGACCAGACCATCAGACGAAGGCTTTCAACACAGGACCAACAAAGATTCTGCTTCAAATCAAACTTCAACCAAGGTACAGTATAACAAGTAAAAAAAGAGAAAAATTAATTAATATTCTTCTTTAATGTTTAACCACCTATAAGCCTTAGAAAATAGCCTACAGAAGCATACCAAAATTGTGGCGCACCAAAAAGGATTGTAGAAAAACACAGAAATAATGCCATTTTTTCATTCATACAAAGACATTCAAATAACATAACATTTTCATTTTTATTTTATAACAGATACTGCGTCAAGAACATCGGAACAGGAGTTGGAACTGAGGACCACACCAGAGGACGAGGACTTTCAACAGAGGACTACACCATCGGACGAGGACTTTCAACACAGGACCAGACCATCGGACGAAGGCTTTCAACACAGGACCAACAAAGAATTTTGCTTGAAATCAAACTTCAACCAAGGTACAGTATAAAAAGTAATATCTATCATCTATCTCTTATTTGTCTTTTAGGGCCAATAATCTTTAACAATAAATACAAACTTCAATGTAAACTTAAAAAATAAATTGGCATAGTCCAAAAAAGTCTAAAAACACAGAATCTATACAATTTGTCATTGTAACATTCCAGTCCTAAACCCTAATTTAATTGCCATTTGACAAATTGAATAGTGCTGTAAATAAGGACATAACATCTTTTTGAAAATACCTTTTTAGTTACTGAAACACTTGCTTTTGGATACATGTTTAATAAATAAAAATTTATTTAAATAATTATCTGATGGCCTTATTTAGACTTTTATTCAATTGACCGCATTGAAATTGATTAAGTATAAAATGTTAACACACTATTGATAACTATTTGTCATGAAAAACAACTTAACATCTCAAAATAAACTAATGGTACATTATTTTATTTTTACAGATTAACATGGCTGATAACGAGAGTAAACAAGAAAAGAAAAGACGCCAAGCTAGAGAACGACGACAGAGAGCAGACAGCCAGCAGACACCGGAGAAGAAGGAAATTCGACGAGAAAAAGAACGCAAAAGAATTGCAAGCAAAAGACTGTCACTTGCAGAAATTAAAGATATGTCAAAAAAAACAACAAAGAAAATAAAGCATTTACAACCTGTTGCTCAAACATCAGATGACATTTTACCAGAAAAAATACAAGAGATACCAAAAAAAGCAACAAAGAAAACAAAGCATTTAGAACAGTTTCATGAAACATTACATGACATTTTACCTCAAACAATACAACATATACCAAGAAAAGCAACGAAAAAAACAAAACATTTAGAACCTGTTGTTGAAACATTATATGACATTTCACCTGATGAATATGAAAGTCAAAATCCTATATGCTTTGCAAATTGTCCTCTACTCAAGTCTTTAGCAGTAGAGGTTCATAGTTGTGGGGACATGACTACTCAATGTCAGTTTTGTGAGGCTTATTATTTTAAACAGGAGAGACCCAGAGATGGACAATTTATTAGTTGTTGTCAAAAAGGCAAGTTCAAACTTCCAGAAAGGAAAGAATTTCCAATTTATTTACAAAATATTATGACTGAACCTACTTTTCCAAACTACAAAAATGTTAAGACAAACATAAGATCCTACAATAGTGCCATATCCTTTGCATCCATGGGGGCAACATTAGCTGCTAATGTACCAGGACATGGTCCTTACTGTTTTAAAGTCCAAGGACAAATTTATCATCGCACTTCCCATTTACATCCAGAGGAAGGAAATAAAAGAAAATTCGCTCAACTATATGTCCTAGATACAATGGAAGCTGTTGACCAACGTATGCAGATGGAAGAAAATAAAAAATGCTTACCCACTGTTTTCATAGAGCTAAATAACATTATGGACAACAATCCCTACAGTAAAGCGTATAAAAAATTGGCAGAAGTAGAAAATGAACAACTACTTCATTCACAAACACATCAATTACCAATGCCGAAGGTTAATATGGTGCTTAAAAGAGACAGACATACTGATAAACGTCGTTATAACTTGCCAACAACAAATGAGGTTGCAATGGTGTTTCACAATGATGAAGGAGAACCACCATTTCAAAGAGACATTCGAATATATCCTAGAAATGAGGACCAACCGTTTATTAATATGAGTATCTTAAGTCCAAATTTAGATCCAATGACATATCCCATCTTTTTCCCACACGGAGAAGCAGGTTGGCAACCAAAATTAACTCTTCCCAGTTACCCAAATGCTAAAGCCAGAATCCGAAATAATGTTTCTATGCTTGAATTTAAAGTAGCTCAAATTGCCATTCGCAATGTATTTAATCCAATTTTATGTGGTGGGAAACTAACACAACAATGGATTATTGATTCATATTTGCAAGTTGAGGCAAATAATTTAAACTTTATCAAATATCAACAAGATAAACTACGTGTAGAACAATATTCTGGACTCATGGACTATGTTGCTGACGTGGCTACAAGCAGAGACATGACAGCTGGCAAAGCCATCATTTTACCATCTTCCTTTCAAGGATCTCCTCGGAATATGAGAGAAAGATACAATGATGCTATGGCTATTGTGACAAAATTTGGCAAACCCGATCTATTTGTGACATTTACATGTAATCCACAATGGCCAGAAATTACACTAAATCTACTTCTTGGACAAACTGCTTCAGATCGACCAGATTTAGTAGCCAGAGTTTTTAAGATTAAATTAAATGAATTAATACGTGACTTCACTATAAATCAGTTATTTGGCAAATGTCTTGCTTATGTATATACCATTGAATTTCAAAAAAGAGGCCTTCCACATGCACATCTTCTAATAATACTTCAAGAAAAAGATAAATTAGATACTTCAGACAAAGTGGATGCAGTCATTGTTGCTGAACTACCAGATCCAGAACTATATGGTAGACTATATGAGATTGTTACTCATCGCATGATTCATGGACCCTGTGGTGACCTTAATCCACAATCACCATGTATGGAAAATAATAAATGTTCCAAAGAATTTCCAAAAGATTATAGAGACAAAACCTATGCCAATTGTGATGGATATCCACTTTATAAAAGAAGAGAAGGAGATAGTGCCATTATTAGTGGAAAAAAAGTGGACAATAGATATGTAGTACCCTACAATCCACATTTACTCATGAAGTACAACGCCCACATCAACGTAGAAGCCTGCACTTCCATCAAATCCATTAAATATGTCTACAAATATATTTACAAAGGTTACGATGCAGCTACTGTAGTCGTCAAAAGTGCAGACAACCCTGAAAGTAGTGAGTTAGTACATGATGAACTTGCATCTCATGTAGATGCTCGCTATGTCAGTGCGCCAGAAGCTATGTGGCGGCTTTTAAAATTTGAAATGCATGATAGATCACATGCAGTATATAGGTTAGCAGTACATTTGCCACAACGACATTTAGTCTATTTCCATGCTGGAAATGAAATGAATGCATTGGCCCAAAGTGAAGATCGTCACACTACACTAACTGCATGGTTTGCATTAAATTCCACTGATGCTGAAGCAACACAATACTTATATATTGAAATTCCATATCACTATGTTTTTGTGAATGGATTATGGAGACCAAGAAAAACCAGAGGCAATAAAATTATTCCAAGAATTTACACAGTCAGTCCAAGAGATGTGGAACGTTTTTGCTTACGGATATTACTTTTAAATGTTCCTGGAGCACAAAGTTTTGAACACTTAAGAACTGTTAATGACATTGTATATGAATCCTTCCATTTAGCTGCAAGACATAGAAACTTACTCGCTGATGATACAGAGTGGGAAAGATGTTTAGAAGAAGCAGCACAATGTCAAATGCCACGACAGATGAGAGAACAATTTGCTTTTATTTGTATCTTCTCAAATGCTCCAAATGCATTAGCTTTGTGGGAGACTTTTAAAAGTAATATGGCTGAAGACTTTATGCGACGATACAATGAACCCATTGCACACTTAAAAGCGTTAATGGAAATCCAAGAAGTCTTTTTAACTCATGGATTAAGTTGTGCAAGTTTTAATTTGCCTGATCCAGGTCTTATAGATGACATTAACTTTGAAGACTATGACATTCAACTACAAGCAGAAAGAACAGAAGAAAGACTTGCAACTTTAAATACACTACAATTGCAAGCATTTCATGCCATTAAAAATGCTATAGATGATGACATGGTGACAGAGCGTTATTTCTATCTTGATGGACCTGGCGGATCAGGAAAAACATATTTGTACAATTTATTAATGAGTTCAGTACGAGCCCAAGGAAAAATAGCAATGGCGTTTGCCACTACTGGAATTGCTGCACTTTTATTAGAAGGTGGAAGAACTGTTCATAGTGGATTTAAACTGCCAGTGCCTATTTTAGAAAATTCTGTGTCAGATATTCGCATGACATCCTTACAAGCAAAGAAATTGAAGAAATGTAAATTAATTATAATAGATGAGGCCACAATGATGTCATGCTATGCTCTCCAATGTATTGACCGTTTGCTTCGTGAAGTCATGGAGAATACTTTTCCATTTGGTGGAAAGGTAATGTTGTTGGGTGGCGATTTCAGACAAACATTACCTGTCGTTGTACATGGAAATCGAACTGACATTATCGAAACATGTATAAAGTCAAGTATAGTATGGAAACATTTTACCCATCTTCAACTGCAACAAAATATGAGATCAGAAGGCCAAACTGATTTCAATGATTGGCTTATTAAAATTGGAGAAGGGAGAACAGAAAAAATACTACATTTACCTGATGACACTGTAGAGATCCCACCTCATATGATTTGTCAACAAGATATTATATCGGCTATATTTGAAGGGAGCATAAATAACGAAGAATATTCCGAGCTTGCCAACCAAGTCATACTGACGTGTAAAAATAAAGATGCATTAATCCTCAATAATGAAATCTTAAAAAAAATTTATGCACCACAAAGAAATTATCACAGTGCTGATTCTGTACTTGCTGATGACAATGAAAGTCAGGCTAACTTTTCAACTGAATTCATAAACTCTTTAACTCCTTCTGGAATGCCACCACATATTTTGCAGCTAAAGAAAGGTGCAATTATCATGTTACTGCGAAATATGAACCCCAAAAAAGGCCTATGCAATGGCACAAGATTAATTGTTCAACAATTAAAGGACCATTTTATAGATGCTGAAATTTTAACTGGGACCCATAAAGGAGAGAGAGTTTTCATACCAAGAATAGATTTAGCACCAAGTGAAAGTAGTCTCCCTTTTATACTTCAAAGAAGACAATTTCCCATTATTATGGCATTTGCCATGACCATTAATAAATCACAAGGTCAAACTTTCAAATCTGTGGGTATTTTCTTGGAAGAACCAGTTTTTGCACATGGTCAATTGTACGTTGCGTTGTCACGGTGCAAAAATCCACAGGCTATTAAAGTTTACATTGAAAACAATGAAAGTCAAGGTGATTTATTAGAAGATGGACGTATTTTTACTAAAAACATTGTCTACTATGAAGTACTATAACTTTGAAGGATACAAATTAACGATGCCAAGATTTTTTTAAAGCATTGCAAAATACATAACAATTGGTTGTTTAATTCAGTCATAATTAATGGAAGTCATGTTTATGAATGATTTGCCTCACAAAATACTTGCCTTGCATTGTTAGTAAAAATTATGTTAAAATGTTAAGTCACTATGTTAATGTTTCTAATGTTACAAGTTTAAAAAATATATTTTCAAGTTATTTCATTCAACAGATTACAAAGTGGATGTTAACAGGTCAAGCACCTTTTAAGTCACAATGTAAATATTGTCTGTTATCTTAAGATTACTACCTACATTAATGTTTATCGCCAGTTTATGTGCTCAGTAATAAATTACTTTAATTACGTACGTTTTAAGAAGAGTTTTACTGTATGCCTTCCTCTACATTCAATGTATATTCAAGTTAACAATTATTGTGATAGAAATTGAATTTTAATACTGATTAATTTAAATGTCAATTGTTTTTACATTCAAATGTTAATACTTTTAATAAAAAATTAGGTTACAAAATGTATTCACTATGTTCCTGTTTATAATGTTCAAAATTATACAAATGTTTTGTTAACTTCTAAACTTACATAAAAAATAAAGTTCAAGTTTAAAAATATATACTTGGATGGTTATTGCTTACATATAGTTTAAACTTCATGTTAAAATTCGCAACGTTTAAAGAAGGGTTTTTACTTTTTGCTTTCCTATTCATTCAATGTATATTAAAGTTAACAATTCTTCAGATACTAATTACATTTTAAAAAACCATTACATCAACATTTTACAAAAATACACGTTCATATTAAAATACTTACAAGTGTCAAAAATATATGTTAATAACTAAACAACTTGACAAACATATACATCACATTGCCGTCATTTTTTGACGGGCAAGTCGCTAGTAAGAAATAACCATAATGTAACTTGATTATGCATAACTCCTAAAACTCTTTTCTCCATCCCCATTGGCATACCGAATATGAAACAGTCCACAGTAGAGGAGGGTTCCCTGATATGATGTATGTCTAATGATGCACTATTGATTAACAATGAATAAACTCTAACGTGCCACGCTTTCAGTTACAGGTAAGCAAGCACACATTCCCATACACATCATAAGTACTGACAATTCAAAACATCAATAACATAGATAAATGTAGGGGATTATATGTCCCACAATGTGAATGTATATATGCTCCACATTTGTATATGAAAACCTCAACACACTATAGACCAGTCATCTGATCATGAAAATCCACAATCCAATAGGGATCTATACAATTCATATCAGTCTTGAAATCTGAACATACCTGCAGATATGTAACGAGAATATATGTACTGCATGAGATGAAAATTTGTGATCACTAATCATATTTTAACTCAATGTTGAAAGCAAAATGATTACAGTGGATATTTGGTGACTCCAATAATCACATCATATTGCCATTACAAAACTGCTGCCCTGTGTCAACTCATCGTTTTTACCACATGGACAAAGAAAAACAAACTTGTACAGCAACAAAACAACTGCTACATCAATGAAGGCCTACCTTTCATCATCCAGAATACATCCCATACGTAATACATAAGTAGTCAAAACTGATAAAGATCCACAGTGCACATGTCCTGGTGGAACAAATCTCCTTGTGGATGATCTTGGAGCCACGTCCATGGTAAAACACCACATGTGGCTCTCCAATGATGCATTAATGTGTAATAGGTGTGATATTCCTACATCATTAATAATTAGAAATATACTCCCTCATCATCTGTCAGATGAGTAGTTTGTTTCATATTTTAGAAAATAACAGTCAAAACATATGTTTGAAATTACCAGCATGTTTTGTGATGTGATGAAGTAGGCATAATGTTCCTATTAACATGTTCCTTGTATATTTCTTACAGATAGCAAAGATGTTTCACATTCCTCACAGACAGAACAATGCATTATGATGAACATCCCAACATTCCATGACCATGCTAATGTCACGTTGCATCATGTATGTTCATGTACTAAAATCATTCATGTGTTGCATCCGGTGAGATATGTGATTCTTACTACTGATTAGCTAATATATGTAAAGCTTCAATTGCAGACTACAATGCAGATGTCATGTGACATGTCACATGATGTTCTTTGCATATCCACAGCATGTGAATGCTCACATACTCCATATAGATTTATATGTACCTATTGCTTTAGACATGCTATTCTCTCCTCTACTTGGACTATTGTGAAGGCTGCATCATACTCCCTTCCACATCTCTTCTTCAGTGCTGATTTGATCCTCCATGTGCATATGGGGAAGAGTAACTCTAGGCTTGGAACATAACCGTTAATGAGGTTACATTAACCTGCAGTTATGTATATGCAACAACAGATAATAGAGATGCTCATGCAGAGAACATAATTCCCCTCAAATTGGCCAGTTTGTTGTGAGTGAATCTCTTGAATAATTTAGAACACACTGATATGGTCCTGGTCAGGTCCCCATCTGAGTGTCCAAACTTAGTTATGGAGAGGCTGCTCTCATAGCAGATTAGCATTGCCAGATAAATTACCTATTGGGGTGATAACATTGATTGAGCACTTATACCTCTGCAGTTGCATAGGATTGTCTGTTGGACACACAAGCCTACATGTTACTTCTCCCCATAAGTATATCTTCTTATTCTGTATTATTGTTTTTGCTTATTGAATTTTATAGTTCTCTTGATATATGTAATAATATGATGTAACTTATATTGCCTCATGTTGGATGATACACTGTAAATCCCCCTCAACTGATCATCCATATCAATGTCATTCTCCCGCCTCCATTCTATTTCCATATCCCTTTTTCCCTGTGTTACTAGAACTCTGTATCCTATCCTACCCACCTCCACCTTGATACTATGCATACCTGTGATAATTTGTCACTGTGTGACTTTGTTGCTATGTTTATGTTATGATTTATGCCAAAATTAAATATTATTTATCAGCTTTGTTTTTTGTGTTAGCCTCACTAATTTCCGTAACAACAGTTAAATGACCCTGAAAGTCAACAGATGTGCTCATCACCATCAGTTAGGGGTGTAAATATTCTGTTCAATATGTGTTTACATTACTGCAGAATGATCATGAATGTAGATGAATACTATCATTCTAGTTAATCCCTTAAAGTCATTACAGACAGCTCTACATGTATATTGACATGACTCATGATTTATTTAGTATATGTACCATATTTTTCTGTGTATAAGACAGTATTTTTTACCAATTTTTGTAAAATCTAAAATAGGGGGATCGTCCTATACACAGAATGTTGCAATTAGATCTGGTACTGTAATGCTGCATCTGGCCACTAGATTTAAGGCAGGAGTAACAACACACATTTGGAAATGCATTGGTTCCAATTAGAGTGCATTACACTGCAAGTGTGCATACAAAATGTGTATTATTTAAGTTTTTATTGTGTTACACATATATTTAAGGGCACTTTCTGTCCTGATTTTCACTGATTTCCATTCCAGCCCAATATCCTTGTGATCACATCACTTATTACTCAGTCGAGATGTACAATTGCCTTTTTCCAGTTTAACACAGATATGGAGCTGGAATGGAAATCAGTGAAAATCATGTCAGAAAGTGCCCTGAAATATATGTGTATTATAATAAAAACTGATAAAATACACATCTTTAAGCTCACAAACAGTGTAATGCACTCTAATTGGAAAAAGCATTTCTAATCCATGTGTCTTTTCTCCTGACTTAAAACATCGCCATCTAGTAGCCAGATGCTGCATTAGAGTGGGATGCATATCGCAAATGAGCTGATCATCTTTTGTGTAATATGTGTTTGGCATGTGTGTGATGCTTGTGTGCATATAAATGTGTATTTTATAGGTTTTTATTGTATTACACATATTTTTAAGGGCAGTTTCTGTCATGATTTTCATGGATTTCCATTCCAGCTCAATATCTTTGTGAGCCTGTGTTAAAACGGAAAAATGCAATTGCACATTGCAAATGAGTAATAAGTGATGTGATTACAAGGATATTGAGCTGGAATGGAAATCCGTGAAAATCATAACAGAAAGTGCCCTTAAATATGTGTAACATAATAAAAACGTATAAAATACACATTTGCATATTTATTTATTTCTAAATTTTGACGAACGTGGGACTTAGAAAAAGTAAAAAAATATGACATGACACGCGGGACTTAGAAAAAAAAAAATACAAGATAGGAAAAATACGAAGTTAATGGCCAAACCGCACAAAGCAAAAAACACGAAACACACAAAAAATAAAAATACAACAAAAACATCACACGCAGCACGGGGGAACAGCCAGGACATCTGGGATTGAGGTGGAATGCGAATTTAAGTCCATTTCTGTGAGTTTCAGCACTCGAAAATCGCCTACGCGAGAAAAAAAAGGCGGCCCAAAAAAATGAAACGAGGCAACACGACTCGGCACCACGCAAAACAACGCCAACCGTGTACCACTTTACGAGACGCGGCACTTAGATAAACAAAGTATGAGATTGTAAAAATACGAAGTTACCGTCCGAACCACACAAAGCACGAAACACACACAAAATACAAAAAAAAAAAATACAAAAACATCACACAAAGCACAGGGGAACAGCCAGGATGTCTGGGAGTGGGGTGGAACGCAAATTTAAGTCGATTTTGGCAAGTTTCAGCACTCTAAAACGACTAAGTGAGAAAAAAAATGTCGCCCCAAAAATTTAAAATGAGGCTACACGACCCTGGACAGCGCAAAATAACGCCAATCTTGTACAACTTTCACACAGGAACCTACGAGGTACAATATTACTAAGGACGGCAAATGCTCGCGAACCGAATAGCACATAGACAAACGACGCTATTTTACATTCCTAACTTGCCACTAACTACATTACACATCTACAGTAGCTCTACACAAATAAAACAATGGTTTGCCCTCACGCTCTCAGCCTATTTCTAATGCACTGTTACAACATTCATAAAACTATATCTGGATTCTGTAGATTCTGAAGCATGATACGGTACAAACACACAGAAACAGTGATAACAGTATAACATCATAATACCGTATATACTCGAGTATAAGCCGACCCGAGTATAAGCCGAGGCACCCATTTTACCACAAAATACTGGGTAAAATGAGTGACTCGAGTATAAGCAGAGGGTGGGAAATGTGCTGCCCACTGTGTCCCTCTTGTGCCCTCTGTGTTCCCCTCTCTCTCTCCGTGTCTCTTCTCCCCTCTCCCTTCCCTGTGTCTCTTCTCCCCTCTCCCTTCCCTGTGTCTCTTCCAACCTCTCCCTTCCCTGTGTCTCTTCCCCCTCCCTTATCACCATCCTCAACCCCACTCCTCAACCTCCCTCCTCATCCTTAACCTCCCTCCTCATCCTCAAACTCCTTCTCATCCTCAACCTCCCTCCTCATCCTCAACCTCCCTCCTCATCCTCAACCCCCTCCTCAACCTCCCTCCTCATCCTCAACCCCTTCCTCAAACTCCCTCCTCATCCTCCCTCCTCAACCCCCCATCCTCAACCCCCATCCTCATCCTCTCTCCTCAACCCCCCATCCTCAACCCCCCTCCTCAACCCCTCCTCCTCATGCTCAACCTCCCTCCTCATCCTCAACCTCCCTCCTCAACCTCCCCATCCTCAAGCCCCCATCCTCATCCTCCCTCCTCAACCCCCCTCCTCATCCTCAACCTCCCACCTCATCCTCAACCTCCCTCCTCATCCTCAACCTTCCTCCTCATCCTCCCTCCTCATCCTCAACCTCCCTCCGCAACCCCCCTCTCAACCCCCCCATCCTCAACCCCCTCCTCAAACCCCCCATCCTCATCCTCAACCCCCCATCCTCAACCACCCTCCTCAACCTTAACCCCATCAACCCCCCTCCTCAACCTCAACCCCCCTCAACCCCAACCAACCTCCTCAACCTCAACCCCTCTCTACCTCCCCCCTCAATGCCCCTCAACCCCAACCCCCCTCCTCAACCTAAACGCCCCTAAATACCTCCCCCCTAGCCCCTCACTTACCTGCTTGTGCTCCGGCCTCCGCTCCTTGACCCGGCGCGCATGTGACGTCACATGGCACCTTTTCATTAGCATATACCGGGTGCCGGCACCCGGTATATGCTAATGACGTGGCACGCATGTGACGTCACATTTCGCGCCGGCGCTGGGTCAAGGAGCGGAGGCCGGAGCAGAAGCAGGTAAGTGAGGGGAGAGGGGGAGGTATTTAGCGGGGTTTAGGTGAAGGAGGGGGGTTGAGGGGGGTTTAGGTTGAGGAGGAGGGAGGGAAAGAGACACGGGGGGTAGAGAGACACACGGGGGGGTTAGAGACACACGGGGGGTTAGAGACACACGGCGGGGTTAGAGACACGGGGGGGTTAGAGAGACACGGGGGGGTAGAGAGACACGGGGGGGAGAGTGACTCGAGTATAAGCCAAGGGGGCCCTTTTTTGCCTTAAAAAAAGGTCTGAAAAACTCGGCTTATACTCAAGTATATACTTTATTTGATACACAGAGCACATGTTAATATGTATACGACCATGCATACACGGGTTAAATGATTAAATGTTAGACAGCATCATAAGGATAATGCATAGCATCTACTAGGGTCATATGTGGTCAGGACACCACAGTAACCATAATCGGATGTGACATAGGAACATCATATAACACTCCATTTCATAGAAATAACCATTAATGCGCATCAAGTTTCCATATGGTTTCCATCTGCCATATTAAACAAATCATGGATGGATGATACAAATCAATTCCACACACAGTTTGTTTTCATACATTACTGCTGATTCCGAAAAAGATGATAGGAATCTGGCAAACATAAAGAGGAGGTGTAAGAACTATCATAAGCTGTTATTATAGTACAGTGTCTTTGCTCTGGACACTACAATAAACCAATTAACATGAACATCATCTACTAGCAGTGATAACCATACCGATTCTCTCCTGTTCAATCAGCCTTCCCAAAATATGTTGAGGATGTGTAATACAACAAAGTATGCTTCACTTTGAACACAATCTTTTAGCAGAGAGTACTATTAGTATCTACATGGAATAGATGTGCCGTGCTGATATTACATCTCACTGGTATATGGGTGGTACCAAGGCCAAACAGATTAAACTGTTCACATTACCCCTAAACACATAGACATTGATCCTGACTTCAAACAACGTGTTATGCCATTTTGTTTCTGGATGACATGAAATACATGAATCTGCTTTCATAATGTTAATGGGATGAAATGCAACAAAAACGTATAACTACTGCTTCGGATTAGAGGATTCCTTTTGGGACCGTGCAACTCTACAGCCGGGACTCTATTCATTGTAATTGAAACTCACACCAGTCGTGTTCATTAGTGAGGAGATATGTAGTCATGTATTTAATTTCAGATCTAACTGCAGTGGTGAATGACACTGATCAAATTCCTGTTAGGAACTGTGTTTACTCACATGATGGTATTGCACTGCTCGAAGATGAAGAACATGCCTTCATGGTCATGAGATTTGGCCATTAACACCTACAGAGACAAGAACGAGATATCGATCATAACTATATTCAGATTAACTACAACAGCTCATGTCAATGTCAATGCACATTGAACATCAATTGGTGAAATGTTAAACATAACCAGACATGTACACACTCTATAGCCAGCCAATCGCATGTCGGCATCTATACAATCAGTATTCAGTGAGGAGTGATCATGAGGAGGACATGCAGCTCTTGCCTCCTCTGCCATTTTCCTCTTCACCTTCAGCCGGCTGTCATCATACCTGTGTGTTGACAGACTTGACATCTCTGCAACCCCTAATGCAGCAACAGCTGTAGCTATCTCACTCCAGGCCTGTGCCTTCTGGCTAAGCCGCACATACCTCCCACCATGTATGATACTATAGCGGGCACGGATATTCCTGAGGAGACCTCCACCCTGGGATCAGGTCCCTAACCCTCTGCCCCTACTCCTTGTGTGCCTACATCTGGGGGCATATCCCATCACCCTCCTGCTCTCCTACACCTGTACCTCCCTGACCTGGCTCTCCCTTTCTCCATACCTCTACCTCACATTCTCTCCTCACTCTCCTCCTCTCCTCACTCTCCTCTTCCTGGTGTCCCCCTCTCTCCTCCTCTCCTCTTCTCACTCTCCTCCTCCCCTCCTCTACCCTCCTGGAATTTATGATATATATATAATGATAAATCAATATAATATATACGTGTATGTGTGTATTATTTGTAGTATAGTAATTGTATGGGGGGAGGAGGGTATGTGGGGCTGTTGATATGCTGTGGGCTATAGCTATTTATAGCTATGTGTACATATTAATCTATGTGTGTGAATTATGTGATATCAGTAATTATGTGTGTTGTAAATTAAGGTTTAATATATCTTAAAGGTCAAAATATAAAAATCTCACAAAGCTCCTTCTCTCTCTCTCTCTCCAAAGCTCAGAAACCCACCAATATCTAGACCTGTGTGTTCACTTGCTCGCCTACAGCACAATCAATGATTTACATTTTTTGGTCCCTTTAAATCCCCTTTCTGCAGCATTAATTGCTGTTCCCCGCATTCTGTTGGCTGTAAGGCCTGCATTGCACTCCGTGATTACGGGTTTGGATTGGAAATGCAGCCTGCATCTATTCCCCTAACAGCATGCAAGCGCAGGAGGGGTTTACGGGCTTGCAGCTCTGGCCCTTTGGTTGCGGCCTTGTTAAATGTAATCGCTCTGTAACTCCAGCAGATTTCAAGCCCGTAGGCATACGGGCTAGACAACAGCCGCTGTGGACTTGGAATTTAATGTGGTCCAGGTGAGGCCCCCAGTTGTGACCAACAATGCCCTGGTCCTCAATCTTAACCAGGCTATCCATTTGATAGTAGATTCATATGCTCTTCTATCTAGATTGAGGCCCTAGATCAGTTGAAATGGGCTTCCACCAAATAATTACTTTTGGTGGGCTTTCTTGCTTAAATAGAATTTCTTGCTACTTCTGATAGGATGAAATATGTGTCAATCATATTTTAGCCAAATGTAATTATGTAGTATACATGACCCTGCTCATTTATGAATGGTAAATGACTAGCTGTGACAATCTATTCTTCTTATGGGGCTTGAGAAGGCTTAGTAGAGCCAACCCTACCCCGCTGTATCGTTTTTGGTCAGTTTGGAATCCCCTCTGTAAGTCAACAGGACCTTAGCCAGAAACTCCCCAATAACCACAGACCTTTTTGGCAGCAGGAATACAGCTGGGCTGGAGTTGCTCAGAGTAACAATCAGGATAAAGTTAGAAAATAACTCAAGGATCCACACCATTATCCATGTTTTCCAAAAGCAACTGATTTATTTTGAAAATACTCACACATTTAAAGGGAATAGGCCACAAGGGGTGTATACAATACAACAATTACAGGTGGTGACAGATAATTACTTGAAATTTACCCCACAGGGAGTCTTGCACCTCTAATAAATGTAATGCTGTCTAGACCCTGAATAGATCACATGGGAGATGGGATTAATATAAAAGGATAAAAACAGATAACAATACAATAGAAGTTTTAGTCCTTCCTGCTTAGTCTGAAATGCAAGAGTGCATAGTAAATCACAGTAAGCCGAAAAGAGTCCAGCAAATAGTCCAAAGTCCAGGGCTACCATGACACTAGCTATTCAGAATTCGTTGTACGGACACTTAATCCTGCAACATTTAATTCCGCGACAGTTAATGCCTGACACTTAATCCCGCGATACTTCATCCCGCTGACACATTATATACTCACAGCTTCAGCTTATACAATAGTATGATCGCATGAATAATTCTGATCGTTGAAGAACTAACACGGACCAGATTGGCTGAAATTAAGAAAATGGCTTAAAATGGTATCACTTTTGGTACAACGTCAAAAGGCAAGCAGTCTTTACTACACAAGCAATATGATTTTGTCAAACATAGGGAGTGTACAAATGGGTTTACCTGTCATACATTTAACTTTTTAAATTTATAGTTCTCTATTTTACTTTACATGTAACCTGCAGATTTCTGATTTAAATGCGTTAAATCCCGGGTACATTCGTTTTATTTTTTCTTATTTCTTTCTTCTCTGCGGGAGGGATTAAGTGTCGGCGGATTAAGTGTCAATGGGATTATCTGTCGGGGGATTAAGTGTCAGGCGTTAACTGTCGCTGGATTAAGTGTCGCGGGATTAAGTGTCACCAAACCCAGAATTCACAGTTTATAATAATCTGTGAATTCTGATTGACTATACAATCACTTTTTTGTAAATAAGCAGGTTATAGTTTGAAGGGGAATCTTCAGGGATAGCATGTGGGAAGGGAAAATCCCTAAGGTTCCCCCTCTTTCATGGTGGGTATTGAGGGGAATCATGGGAATGCCTAGGATTATTGTAGATAGTCTATTAGGTGGGAATCCCTGAGCACATGCTGTGGTGGTATTGATGTTAGGGAAATATTACACTGCAGAAGAAAAGAACACAGCACACAAAATAAAACACATGGGTATAGTGATTATTTCACACAGTTTTATATCATAAGTGTACGTGCAAGTTTGCCTTTACTGTCCTGTTGGCCAGCAATCAGGGACACAAAAAAGGAAACTGCAGTCGCTTGTCGCAGATGTGAGCCAACAGTATATTTTGCAAAGAAACAAGTTATTTTTGCTATCCCAGCAATTTAAAAGACAAACTCTTAATTCGTTTCTTTTAACATCTGGATATAATACAAGATTATATTAGCAGGTGGTTAAACTCTAGGAGCCTCATTCAATTGCGAGTTGGCCAATTGAATAGGGCTCTATATAAGCACATAACATATTTTTTATACAGAACTTTTTAGTTACTGAACTTCTATCCAAAATCAAGGTCTTCACTAAGTAAAAACTTCGGTCAAAAAATATGTTATGTGCTTATATAGAGCCCTCTTCAATTGGCAAAATTGCAATTGAATGAAAACCTAGGTATATATGAAATTTCCCTCACAATTGACCACTTAATTGTATAGGATATGAGTAATAAAATCACCCATCCGACACAATTAAGGTGTTAGGTTGATAATAGCATCATATGTGACACTTGTATGCTTCTCAGAGGCATTTTGTGTGCCTCTACAGGTGGGTCTCTGTACATGTAGGATTTTTAGAAAATCTCAATGTTACAAGGTACGTACGTTTAGTACTCATAGTGCTGAGATTTGACTACTGGGCTTTTGAAAAAATCTACGGGACAACTACACATTGGTTGCGGTTTTTACACATTTTACATATTTAAAGGCTAAGTCAACTTTACTCGTATATTTCCCTACAGGGTTATGGAATGGAGCCTTATATCTCTTATAAAGTCATATATCGCACCAAACAAAATAAATTTGAGCAACAAAACCAAATATTTTCTCATTCCACCATCTCTCTAACTATTTAGAGACATGATGCTACCTGGCTTAGTCATTTCCTTAGCTCACTTTTACTTGCCTGTCTCTTTCCTTCCTTGCTTTCACCAAAATTCATTCCTCTTAATATAAAGTCTCCCACCGCTTTTTACATCGACTTTGGAAGTCTACACTTCCTACCTTTGTATCTTTGGAGGTCTTAGAAGTATGCAGATTTGATGGGCTATGCAACAGCGGCAAAGGAGTTCTGTAGTTGTAGGCAAGGACTATAGAATATGTCTTTTATCAACATTTCTTAATCTGCTTCAGTCAACACTAATACATCTTCCTCTGCGAGTGGGAGAAACCAATTGTCTGTTAATTAAATACTTTTTTAGCAACCTCCACATACACACAGAACAACCTTCCAATTTCTCCAAATGATATAAGTTTTTGAAGTCAGAGGCACTATATCAATCTTTACTTTCATGTAAACTGCACTTGTAAAATCCATAAAATAGCAATCTATACAAGCTCTATACAGATGGTAATGTATAATAAATATATACATACATCACACAGCCCTTGTGCATTACTTTTTTCCTTGTAAATAAATAAATAATCTTTTATGTTTTAATGCTTTAGCAACAGGACAAAATATGTTTTGAATTTGTTGAAGAACATATAGAGTGGGACATTAAATATAAATCTGAAAGTGCATTAAAACACTGAAAGCTGGTTACAATTTGATGTCTGTGGTATATAGTACAAAAACGGGTAATGAAAACTTCTAAAGCGGCACCTGTTAAATGTCTCCTCTCTGCTTCAAATGTATCTCATTAAAGATTTTTAAGAGAGTGGTAATTGTTTGGGCAATGGCTAGTAAAATTAGAATTCTTTTACATTTACTTTCTGAGAGCAAACATTTTTCCTGAGAACTTTAGAAAATGCTGTGAGGATTGATTCATGTTTGTTCTTAGACACAAAGGTTAGCCTTGCATATACAGTAGATGACAAACACAACTTGTGTTCATTGCTTTACAGTGAAGATGTGAACAATATGACAATCCAGTGCTAGAAATGGCAAAAACCTGTTTACAAGATGACATTGGGCCCTATTTTGTTAGCTGCTTGCAAATGCCTCAAACTCTTAAATTTATTTGCAGTCGTTTTTTTCTTTAATTGTTTAGATGTATTCTATCGACTCAAGCTCGCAATTTACCTCCTTAAGTCTAAGCTCTTAAACCCTGCCTTTTTAAGTAGGATTTCCTAGGGTGTGATCATATGAGTAAATGAGACCGTCATTATGGAGTCAGTAAAACATGGAAGTTAAACGGAATCTGCAATCGAAAGCTAAGACTTATTTATTGCCAATAAGTCATTTTTGCCAGTTAGGCTTGCAATCAAGAAATCTATAAAATGCGTTAGATCATGTGTTTTAGTCCATGTGGGTTTCATGATATGTATTAAGCCCTTGAGATCAATATTACTCAGAAATAACAGTTACAGTTTTGTCGTGCAATTAATTCTAATATGTTTCCACACTTTACCATGCTTTTAAAGTACAGTATTATGTGTTTAATTGCTGCAACGGCTATAATAAGTGTTTGAAAAATGCCTTGCTAGTCCTATTTAATACCCTATTTAATTTGATTTAAAGCTCGTAATTGAGTTCTAAGGGTGGCTTTGAATCTTTGGCTGTCCCATAGTGATTGTGGACGGGAACTTGTAATCGGTTTACGAGTCGCTAATAGAATATGTGTCAATATTAAGAGTGTTTAATTTTAAGTGTTTAAAAAACGTACAAATTGGGAAATATATTAGGGCCCAAAGAGCTCAGATTTGCAGAGAAATATACGGCTAGATTGCATGCCCCCTGTAAGACTTCCAGTAGCTATATATCAGCCTATATATCAGTATGCTGATTCCTGAAAGAACTTACGGATACAGAGCTAGATGGTTTGTCAAGCAAGGCAAATAACTTATGAGTACTTGCATGGCACCTTATGACTTAAGCAGATGAAAGTGTTAAGTTAAAAGAACACAGAAACACAGTAATTACAATAGCAACCCCAATAAAGTTAAGGAGCATCAGTAAATATTGTAGCAGCTAATTAAATTTTTATCAGAGCTAAGGACTGGCAGCTTCGTCATAGCAACTCCAGTAAAGCTAATGAACATTAGTAAGGACTGCAATACTGTGGCCCCCATTAAATTGTCCAAATTATTGCTAGTGTAGCCTTTAATGCAGCCCGCAAAAGTTACTGCTAATAAATTGGCCTCTTTTATCAGGCTGAAAAGCAACAGCGGTTGTCAAAATTGGATCTCCCAAGTCTTTGATCTGTCAAGCTCGCAATCACTAAAATCGCAAATTACTTTTAAATTGCTACAATTTCTCAAGTCGGCAATTGCTTTTACACCCGTAAATGGCAAATGTAGCCAAAAATCCTACGAGGACTGGAGAGGACTCGCAAGGGGGTTAAACACTTGTTCGCAACACTATAAAAGCATATAATAACTCAATACTGCACTTTAAAATACGGGTAAAGCGATATAAGACATTCAAATTAATTAGTCTCAAGCTTGCAAATCTGCAATAAAAAATAGTTTTTGGGACGTTTAATTTCCGTGTTATAGCAATCTCGGGAATCAAGGACTTAATACATATCAGGCCACCCACATGGACTATAACAGTTTCTTAATTCGTTTTTATTGATTTTGAAATTGCTAGGTTGCAAGCCCGATCGCATATCGGACGTCAAATCACTAATTGATTGACGTTTACATGCCATGTTTTACTGACGTCACAATGATGGTCTCATTTACTATTGGCTGTTTCTAAATTGGTAGTTTTGAGTTTGCTCAATTTATCATGATCATGCCCTGAAATGCTACTTACTGGTGCATGGTTTACGGTTTCGGCTTTCGGACATGTAGTTGTGGGCTTGTTGAATTTAATAACACTTAAGCTAAAATCTTCCATAGCAACCGGGACCATATCATACATAGCGATCACTCGTAAGAGTTTATTCATAAGGGAATTTAATAGCCTACCCTCAATGGAGTTATTACAGGAGTAATGTAGTTGTTATTACTACAATGCCTTTTTGTATCAGTTTAAAGGTCTAGAGAAAATATAATTATTGGGCCACTGAAGTCATTAAAATTGCTCTGTACCATCATATAGAGCAGTTACAATCAAACAGAAAATGGATAAAAACATTTTCAACTAAAGCTAACGTTGCCATCCAAGGGATAATGTAACTGGAAGGAAATGACAATACTCTCTGCCACCAATGCTAAATAGTTTGCAAAAACTACCCTCTAATTAAGTTAATTGGTTCTTAGGTGAAATCAGAATTTAGAGAGGTGCTTACTAAAAGCCTCATTCAATTGACCAATTGTAAGTTACAGTAGCCCGTAATGGAGGACGTAAATGAATTTGCTATTAAATCAGTGTTTTTTTGCGAGCCACAAACGGCCTACGTGTTACAGGCTTGAAAACCTTGCGGTTGTTACAACCGTAACTTACACCACATCTAAGCCTTTGATCTTCCATGTCCGCAAGAGTTATAATCGCAAATTGCTATTCAATTGCTACAATTCCTAAAGCCCGCAAATCTTTTCACACCTGTAAATGGCAAATGGAAAAGAAAATCCTATGAGTACTAGAGAGGACCCACAAAGGTGTTAAAGACATATCTGTAGCACTGTAAAAGCAAATAAACATCAATACTGAACTGTAAATGATGGAGAAAGCAATGAAAGACATTAGAATGAATTGCACAACAGTCTCAAGCTCTCAAATCGGCAATACAAAATCATTTTATTAGTTTCATTTCGGGGTTATATTAATCTCCAGAATCAATGAGTTAATACATATCAGGCCACCCACATGGACTAGAACACTATCGGCATTCATTTTTATTATTTTGTGTTTTGCGGTTTTGAAAATCCGATCGCATATCAGACTTTTAAATGCTAATTGACTGACATGTAAACTCCATGTTTTACTGACGTCATGATAATGGTCTCATTTTCTATTGGCTGTTTCTAAATGGGTAGTTGAGGCCTTGCTTAATTGATTATGTTCCCATCGTGAAATGCTACATACAAGTACATGGTTTATGGTTTCGGCTTTCGGACCATAACTTGCGGGCTTGTTCAATTGAATAGCAGTATAATTGTAGCAAAGTGCGAGCTCGCAGATATATGGCCTATATACCGCGAGATGAGGGCTTCTAATTGAATGAGGCTCTAAGTCTTTAAGTTGCTGAGATATGCATAATTAATTTAGGTAAATTATGTTCATGAAGTAAAGAACAACTGTAGTCTAATATTTCAAATATATCCTTGATAACAGGTATCCATTTTAAAAACTGTTTTTATAAGTAAAATCATAAAAAAGAAAAAGTTATGCTGTATTGGAATCACTCATTTTGAATTCTACTGATCTTTTAAAAAATTAGATGGAGCTTTGAATGCAGAAAAAGCTTCCATATTCTAATATGGAAATGTGGCAGCTAAAAAGCCAATACTTTCAGAAGGACTAATGGAAAACCTGTACATATATAGGGACAAACTTTCATGAGAGCAGCTGAGAGAAGAAGCTTGGTAAAGTATATATAAAAGTCAAATATTCAAAGGCTGTGAATATTGTTTTATTTTTGCTTTCTAAACCAGTTTGATCAATAACAAGTTTAATTAATCACCAGACTATTAAGAAAAATGTGACCACAACTTTACTTTAAAATAGATCCATAGTAACTTTGGTTGCTGGAGAGCAATGGCAAAGACAAACTGAGACTATTTGTTTAAAGAGAATACAAAATCCTCAGTGTTTGTTCAGTCCTTTGAAATCCTAATGAAATGGTCTGTTCTGCCATCGCCAGCTGCGAAACACATTTTGGACTCATATAAATACATATTATTTCAGGCATTTATGAAAAAATTTTAGCATCATAAAATGACCTCTTCTTCAGGGGCACTAAAGTTCTATATTTCTTTCATAGAAATCTTACGTAAAGGATTTGAAGAAAATATGTATTTTTATCTAAGGTCTCTTCCATCTAACTTGGCAAATAGAGAGAAGTAGCAGCCCCCATTACTACATAACCCTGTATTTAATAATATTTTTTTTTCTCATTTTATTACTTTTTAATAAAGATTTTGCCCATTGTAGTGTGAGGATTTGAAGATAACGTGATTGATGCTGTTTCAACAGCTTAAATCTTGGAGGCCGTGGTGTAGTGTTAGATTACTATGACATATTATAATTGTCCAACTACGAATCGTTGCAAAGGCCGCAGTTCGGGCCGCAAATGCAGACCCTCGCAAAGCGAGGGGCCGCTTTTGCAGAGGTGGAGGCTCCCACATCGGCTGCAATGAGCTGAAGGCTCATTGCAGGCCGCAAATGCGGACCCTTGCGAAGTGAGGGGCTGCATTTGCGGAGGTGGAGGCTCCCACATTGGCTGCAATGAGCTAAAGGCTGAATAGCAAATTAATTTACGCCTCAAAGCGCTTACAAACACCCACCCAAGAGGCACTTTACCAAAATAGATGTAACACGCAATCACTATATACGGACTTACACAAAAAAATACGAATCGCGGGATTTAGAACGGAAAATTTACAGACTTAGCATAAAAAATACGAGCCGCGGGACTTAGAAAAAAAAACATTACGACCTTGCAAAAATACGACCTTAACGGCCGAAGGCGCGCACCTGAAAAGGGGGGGCACCCAAGACCTTTGCAACTGAAATTACCCCTCAATTTAAGTCCAAATTCCCGAGTTTCGACACACGAAAATCCCCTGGCTGTCGAAAAAAACAAAAACGAGGCTACAGGACTCTAAAGACGCAAAACACCACAAAGTACATACGGCTTTTCCAAAAAGCCATACAAGGTACAAGATACACTCTTACCAAGGACGCTACATCATCCACAGCCGCGTACCACACACATTCACCATCATTTTACAACACTAACTTACACAATGCAGAAGTACACAGCTACCCTAACGGCTTTCCCTCGCGCACGCAACCTATTTACACTGCACACATTGCTGACACTTACACCTCAGCACCACAACAGTGCAATGTCATTGTCAGCTCTTCAACACAATGCTTCCTGCATATATTACTTCCAAATAGGTAAAGTATATTCATTTATTAATTTATTATTATTTAATTAGCATACAAAAAAATATACACAAAAAAAATACACTCTCACAATAAACACAAAAGCCATTCACCGCGCCACTCGCAACGAGCGCCAACACTGCTCATAGCACACAAAGTCTTGCAATAAGCACAAAAAGCAGATCACTGCTGACCAAACAATAACAGCAAAAGCGCCTAACAGAAAAAAAAATACAACAACTAACAGCCTCGCAATGAGAGCCGAAGGATCTCGGACCCCCAACAAAAATAATATCTGGACCAAACAGCATTACAATTTTATTGCTGTCATTTTTGACGGGCAAGTCGCTAGTGTTATAATATTAGGTATATGTACCAAGATTTGACATACTTGAGAGTTTTCAAACACTTCTATCTAATAAATACGGCCTTGGCTCCCTCATCACGTTGCTTATAAGATTTACGTTCTATTCTGATTCCAACATTAGACCTAGTTTTCTTACATTTTAATAAAAAGCTTGATCTGGTTAATCCCAGGCATGCTTACAATCCGTGATTTTGTTTGCCACTACCACACCTACTTATCTACTGCCACAATGCTTCTTGGTCTACATATTAATTCCCCAGGAGGCAGATGAGATGGTCTGGTACACCCATCTTTTTAAGAACTTGCCACATTTGGTTGTGATCCACACAATAAAAGGCTTTAGGATAGTCTACGAAGAAAAACTAAATGCTTTCTCTAAAATCCAGCAAACATTGGCAATTTGATCTCTTGTGCCTCCGAAAAGCCTGACCTGCACAGTCTGTAGGATATTAAGCATAACCTTATTGGCATGTGAAATTATTGCTATTGTTCAAAGACTAAAGTACTCTTTGGCACTGCCTTTTTTGGGATTGGGGTGTATACTGACCTTCACCAGTCAATACTTTTAAAGTATGTTGCTGTAAGATTTTGAGCACACAAACACACACTGTGATAGCCTAGGATAGCACACAAATGATCTGCCTCTATGGGGGTTCTGTGTGTATAAGTTTTGGTACTCAAAAAGGACATACAGATTGTAATTTTAATGGGACAGGTCACCGTAACTTGCGGAATTTGATAATTTTTGCCTATTTAGATCTGTATTCTTGCAGTGATGAAAAAGACAGTGATTTTGATTGACATATTTCTATATTACGGCGCAACTTTCACCATAATTCCCTGCACATAGTGTTATGATCTGCTTTCTTTATTTTGATCCCTTCACCAAGACAGCTAATATCTCTAAAATGGCCTCACTCAGTTGCAGCATTTAAAAATATGAACTCCGGGGAGCAAATCCGGGGAATTATAGACCAGTGACCCTCACTTCTGTAGTGGGGAAGTTTTTCGAAAGGGTTAATTAGGGATATTATACAAGAATATGTCTATTTGAACAGGATTATAAGTAGGAGTCAACATGGATTTATGAGGGATAGGTCATGTCAAACAAATCTAATTAGTTTCTATGAGGAGGTTAGTAGGAACCTGGATCACGGCAACTCAGTGGATGTAGTCTTTTTGGATTTTGCAAAGTCTTTTGATACAGTGCCACATGGGAGACCATTGTGCAAACTAAGAGATACAGGAATTCCGGTAAATATCTGCTCATGGATTGAGAGCTGGCTAAAAGACAGGGAGCAAAGGGTTGTTGTAAGTGGGACATACTCCGATTGGACTAATGTGGTAAGTGGGGTTCCTCAGGGTTCAGTATTCGGTCCTCTCCTTTTTAACATGTTTATTAATGACTTAGAGGTGGGATTGGAGTGTGGTGTCTCCATTTTCGCTGATGACACGAAATTGTGCAAGATAATTAAATCAGATAATGAAGTGCTTTCCCTCCAAAGGGATTTACATAAAATTAAGGAATGGGCATCTAAATCGCAGACGAGATTTAATACGAATAAAAGTTATGCATCTGAAAAGGAATATTAGCCATGTAATTTATAATCTTAATGGAGCAAATCTAGGTGTATCCGATATTGAAAGGGATTTGGGAGTGCTTGTGGACAACCACCTAGGCAACAATGCTCAAAGCCAAGCAGCAGCTGCAAAGGCAAATAAAATATTAGCATGCATTAAGAAGGATATAGAAGCAAGGGAAGCAAATATAATTCTGCTACTATACAAATCTCTAGAACGCCCTCATTTAGAATATGGAGTACAATTTTGGGCATTACTTCATAAAAAGGAAATTTTAGAACTGGAAAAGGTACAGAGAAAGGCAACAAAACTAATAAGGGGAATGGAGGGGCTAAGTTATGAAGAAAGACTAACCAAATTAATAAATAATAAACTTATTTTCTCTAGAAAAAAGGCGTCTAAGAGGAGATATGATTACCTTATATAAATACATCCAGGGTCAGTATAAAGATTTGTCGGGGGAGCTTTTTGTGCCAAGAGGTTTTCAACTGACAAGAGGACATCCCTTGAGGTTAGAAGTAAAAAGATTCCACCTCAAAGAAAGAAAAGGGTTCTTCACAGTAAGGGTGGTTAATCTGTGGAATTCTCTACCAAAGGAGGTGGTGACAGCGGATTCGATAGATAACTTTAAAAGGGGACTAGATTTATTTCTAATTAAAAAGGGTATTCAGGGTTATCATGGATAATTAGAGAGACAGTAATGATCCAAATTTTTTACATTTCCCCTTGAGACAATTGGCTAAGTCTCGCTTGTTTTTTTTTTTTTTTCTATCTGCCTTCCTCTGGACTAATTAATAATAATAAAAAAAAAAAAAAAACATTAAATATATGATTAATAATTAATTAACAACTAATGAATTAATAGTTAATCCGCATATTGCAGATCAGAGGAGATCTTAAAAGGTTGAACTTGATGGACTGAAAGTCTTTTCTCAACCTTAAATACTATGGGCCTCATTCAATTGTGATGTGGCCAATTGAATAGGGCCCTAAAGAAGCACATAGCATATTTTTATTAAAGAAGTTTTTAGTTAGTGAAAACCTTTCTTTTGGATAGATGCTTGCTAACTAAAAACTTCTTTAAAAAATATATGTTATGTGCTTATTTAGGGCCCTATTCAATTGGCCAAATTGCAATTGAATGAAGGTCTATGTAACTATGTAACTATGTAACTATGTAATAGTTAAACATATGCAATCTAAGGTTTGTCTACAGACACAGTGCTGATTAACAGCTTCTGTCTCAATGAACGTTTCACATATTATGGTTTAACTGCTTACAGGAATGTAATCAGCCAGCAGTTAAACAGGTATTATTATTGTTTATTTGTAACCCGCCAACATATTCCGTAGTGCTGTACATAAGATAAGTTCCAGGCAAAGGTAAATACAAATTAACACATAGCAAAGCAAGGAGGGCCCTGTCTTTGAGTTTGGAATCTAGTGTCCATGGTGCTTTCCCCGCACCTTTTTAGGATTGAAACTCACAGACTTACAACTTAAAGGCGTATTGTGTGGTAAAGGAGGGAGAGAGAGGTGATGAGAATGTTAGGGTGGAAGTTGATACGCTTTTTTAAAAAGATGCGTTTTTAGTGAGGTTTTGAATGTTTTGAGGTAAGAGGATAATCTGGTGGCGCGTGGCAAGGAGTTCCAGAGATTAGGGGCAGCAAGAGAAAAGTCCTGAAGGCGAGAGTGAAATTAGGTAACAAGTGTTGTAGAAAGAAGATGGTCATTAGCAGAAGGAAGAGGGTAGGTGGGGGAATATTTGGAGATGAGAGTAGAGATGTACGGGTGGTGCGCTATTGTTGAGGGCTTTGTAAATTATGGGTCATGATTTTACATTTTATTCTGGAGACTAAGGGAAGCCAGTGGAGTGAATGACAGAGAGGTGATGCCGACACTGAACTTTGTGTACGGAAGATGAGTCTAGCAGAGGCGTTCGTTATGGATTGAAGTGGTGGGTAGACCAGCAAGAAGAAAGCTGCAGTAGTCAAGTCGAGTGATGATGATGAGAGAGTGTATTAGGATTTTATTTGTGTCTTGAGTAAGATAGTTGCGAATTCTGGAGATGTTTTTTAGATGGAGAAGGCAATATTTTATTAGTGACTGTATGTGAGGGGTGAAAGACAGGGCGGGGTCCAGTAGAACCCCAAGGCAACAGGCTTTGGAGGTGGGAGAGATGATGGCATTGTTGACAGTGAGAGAGATGTGAGGAATCTACACTGTTACAGAGGGAGGGAAGATTAGGAGTTCAGTCTTAGACATGTTTAGTTTGAGATGTTGGATGGACATCCAAGAGGATATACTAGAGAGGCAGTTGGAGACGTGTGTTAGAAGAGAGGGAGATTGATCTGGTGCTGAGAGGTAGATTTGAGTGTCATCTGCATAGAGATAACACTGAAGCCCAAAATCGCTTATTAGGGTACCAAGTGAGGATGTGTGGATGGAGAAGAGTAGGGGGCCTAGGATTAACCTTGGGGTATGCCAACTGACAGGGGGTAAGGAGAAGAAGAGGTTTCATGAGAAGGAGACACTGAATGATCGATTTTGTAGGTATGATGAGAACGATGAGAGAGCAGTGTCTTGAATACCAAGGGACTAGAGGATATGGAGAAGGAGTGGATGGTCGACTGTGTCAAAGGCAGCTAAGAGATCTAGAAGAAGTAGAATGGAAAAGTGACCTTTTGACTTGGAGGAGAGCAAGTCATTAGTGACTTTAGTGAAAGCTGTCTCAGTGGAGTGTTGGGGCCGGAAGCCGGTTTGGAAGGTGTCAAGAACGGAGTTAGAGGAAATAAAGCTGGTAAGGCGGTTATAGACGATCCGCTCCAGCAGTTTGGATGCCAGGGGAAGTAGAGAGATAGGGCAGTAGTTAGATACAATGTCATAGTCAGATGAGGGTTTTTTGAAGATGGGTGTAATTATGGCATGTTTTAGAGAAAATGGAAACATGTTAGTATATAGGGAAAGGTTGAAAATATGTGCGAGAGCTGGGATTAGTGTAGTTGAGAGGGGAGGGATAAGCTGAGATGGAATAGGGTCCAGAGGACAGGTAGTGAGGCAAGTTGATAATAGCAGGCTGGAGACTTCTTCCTTTGTAGCCGGGACAAAGCAGTTCATGGTGGCTGTAGGATTGGGGAAGGGAGAAGACTGGGTGTTGTTGGTTAGTTGAGAGGGTGGAGTGTTTGAGCCACTATGAGCGGAGAGTTCATTGCAAATGTTTTGAATTATATGCATAAAATGGTTGGCAAAGTCTTCAGCTGTGAGAGAGGAAGGGATAGGAGGAGGTGGTGGGTGGAGTATTCGAAGTGGCGAACGGACGCTTGGAGTTAGAGGGCAGAGTTGATATTAGTGATGTGAAGTAGTTTTGTTTGGCAAGGTTGAGGGCAGAGGAATAGGAGCGTAACATACATTTGTAGTGAAGGAAATCTGTGTGCGTGATTTCCTCCATAGTCATTCAGCAGTGCGGGAGTGTGTAGAGTGTCGTGGTTGTGGATGAGAGTGAGGGCGTCTGCGTGTGGTTATGGGGGCCAGAGTGTCAAGGGTGGAAGAGAGAGTAGAGTTGTAGTATGAGGTGGCAGTGTCAGGGCAGTTGAGGTTGGTGATGTGGCTGAGTGTGCAGGGTCAAGTGCTAGCAGGTTTCTGTTCCTGATGGTGGCAGGGGTTGAAGAAGGGTGGTGAGAGGAAGATGTGGTGAGGTTGAAGGTGAGGAAGTGATGGTCAGATAGCGGGAGTGGATGGATGACTGGGTAGAAGGTTGTGCTTAGATTGGTGAAAATAAGGTCAAGAGAATGTCCAGCATGATGAGTTGGAGAATCTGTTAGTTGTGAGAGGCCAAGGGAAAAGGTGAGTGCAAGCAGTTTGACTGCTGCTGGGGAGGTGGGAGTGTCAACGACAATGTTAAAAACTCCAAGTACCAGTGAAGGACATTGGAGGAGAGAAAGTGAGGGAGCCAGGCAGAAAAGTGATCAAGAAATTGAGAGGGAGTGCCTGGGTGGTGATAGATCACAGTGACACGTAGAGAGATAGGTGAGAAGAGGCATGAAGTATGAAGTTCAAAGGATGAAAATTGGAGGGAGGGGACAGGGGAATGAGGTGAAATGTACAGCGAGTGGAAAGCATACCACAATCATATTTGTTACCAGGTCTAGGTGTGTGGATGAGGTGAAAACTACCATGAGAGAGTGCCTCAGGGGAAAAAGTGTCTGAGGAAGAGAGCCAGGTTTCAGGGAGTTAGTAATGAATAGGTCGTGAGTTAAAGTGAGTTTATTGCAGATAGACCGTGCGTTACATAGGGTGCAGGAGAAAGGTAGAGTAGAAGGTTTGTGACAAGTGATGGATTTCAGATTCTGGGTTTTGCTCGCCTTTAACCAGAGCATGGCTGACTGCAAGTGAAGATGAGTGAGGGGCCTGGGTTAGGGGATATATCTCCTGCAGCCAGAATCTTCTGTTCTTTCACACAGTGAAGAGCATTGATTATGAGGTCAATGGCCCTGTATGTGATTCATCCAGGTTCACGCCTAGATGTCAAATAGTTAGGAAGAAACAGAAAACAGTGTTTTCTTCAACATTGTCAACATATATTCCTTTCTTTTCTTGTTTCTCTTTTTCAACTTCAGAGAGTTCTGGGTCCACTGATGAGCCAGAGCTGGGAGAGTTGACTCCATTGGAGCAGGAGGACATGGACTAAGCCCCTGCCCAGCAGGATCTGGCACAGGGGGAGGAGGGACCAACACAAGCCCCATGCCCCGGTGATGATGAGGAGGAGTATGATTCATCTGGGTAGTGTGGCAACTTGCAGGACCATATGCCATACCTGTGGCCTTCGACCCCACTGTCCCCCTCCTCCGGCAGCTATAGCCATCAACGGGGCACACTTTTTGGAGGGATGATAGGGGCATGCCCCCACCTTCTCCTTTCCCCTGCAGTACATCAGCCTGGTTCCCGCCACCAGATACACCACCACCACCTCAATGTATCCAGGCACCGACCAGGCCACAGCCCCTCCTCACTGTTTAACATTTCCCCAATTGATGATCACTGAGGAATGCTGTTGAGAAGAGATGCTGCAGTCCCTATATTTTTAAGGCCTTATGTTTAATGTTGTTGTGTTTTTTTTGTGTTTTTTTGTTAGGCACAATTCAGGTCCATGAAGGTATCTTCTGCATCTGCATTGTGGAGGAAATGTATTAATTTGTAAGATTTTCCCAGTGCCTCTCGGGTGGACATTGCTTCAATAACAGCCCCCTTAACATGTAGCTCCCACTACATTAAAGCTATAATATGTCCAGATATGTAAGACAAGATTGTTTTTAGCTTGAATGTAGACTAATACTTCAATGGCGGTGGGCTTGCAAAGTCTCACAATGGCATGTTAAAGACAGCCAGCATTAATATATGAACTAATGAAGCATATGATCCTGTCCTCACTATCAGTATGAGAACAGTTCCTTGTGTTATTGCTGATATCATGAGTATCATTTACCATGTGCTAACACCTGTATAGCTAATGGATGTGATATCAATGTTGATTTACAATAATATTAACATGGCGAAGGTGATAGTACATCTTGACCACTGACGGTGGTCACAGCTAGCATTTATTGTGAGATGGCACATCATTATTAATGGTTATGGCCAGTGAGTTATCCTGAGAACTAGCTAATGGTTAGTAATGCTTGCAAATGGGAATCAGGTGAGTTGGTATATTGTTACAGTTTCAGTATTTAGCACTGTACTGTACATGCATGTTTTTCTTTTTTTTTTAGCCTCCGCCTTTTTTTTTCTCCTTCAGATTTTTGTTTTCAGAACACATTGTATGTGTGGAACTGGATTGGATTGCACAGTCCAGATGTTTTTTGCATCCGTTTCATTGAGCAGATATAGACAGGTTGTAAGTGCTATGCACATTACTGGTTTCTTTGATTAACTAGAGCGATTTCTGATTATCCTTTTTTTCATAAGATTCCGGTTGCAGTGGTGTAGTGACCAAATGTGACTCTGGTAGGTACTATGCATCATGCTTATTCTAGACTATGACATTACCCCTTCAGGTATCCCCATTTTTTGGGGGTTATGTATTGGGTATTGTGCCAGACATAGCGTTTTCTTTGATGGCAGAAAAGTTAGACCAGAGCACCATCCTCCATACATTTTGGGAGTCTCCCGCATGCCTTTTTGCAAACGAAATACGTGCCATTTTGTTTTTTGCTGAAAGTAATGGCTTTCTTCTGGCCACTCTGGCATAAAGCCCAACTCTATGGAGCGTACGGCTTATTGACGTCCTATGTACAGATACTCCAGTCTCTGCTGTGGAACTCTGCAGCTCCCCCAGGGTTACCTTAGGTCTCTGTGCTGCCCCTCCTCGCCCGGTCCAGTGGATGGCAGTCTCTTGACAGGTTTGCTGTTGTGCCATGTTCTTTCCATTAGGTTATGATAGATGTTATGGTGTTCCTGAGGATCATCAAAGATTTGGATACTTTTTTATAACCTAACCCTGACTTTTACTTCTCAACAACATTGCCCCTTACTTGTTTGGAGAGTTCCTTGGTCTTCTTGGCAGTGTTTGGTTAGTGGTGCCTCATGCTTAGGTGTTGAAGCCTCGGGTCCTTTCAAAAAAGGTGTTTATATGTAATGACAGATCATGTGACACTTAGATTGCACATAGGTGGACATCATTTCACTAATTATGTGACTTCTGTAGGTAATTGGTTGCACACTTTTTATGAGCTTCATAACAAAGGGGTGAATACATACGCACATGCCAATTTTCTGTTTTTCAATTACTAAAAAATAGTTTTATGTATATATTTTTCTAGTTTTACTTCACCAACTTAGACTTTTGTGTTCTGATCCATCACATAAAATTCAGATTAACAAAACATTGAACTTAAGACTGTAATGTAACAAAATAGGTAAAAAGTCAAGGGGGGGGGGATACTTTTGAAAGGCACTGTGTGTTTGCGACCCTTCCTTATTGTTAGAGTAGAATAGTGTGGTGTATGTTCCCCTGTTCCCCTTCTGGATCGCTACCTTGTGGTGGTGAAGGGGCTTGTGTACTTCAATGAAGCTGTGAGCTATACCATGTAGGTGGGCAGGTTGAAAGATCAAAGGCTTAGCTGGGTCAAAGTTCAGATTTTGGCAACCGCTGTTGTTTTCCAGCCTGTAACCCACAGTAAGCCCTCGCTAAAAGAGGCCAATTTAATAGCCAGAACTTTTGCGGGCTCATTTACGGGCTTCAGGAACTTCAATTTGGTAAATTTAATAGGGGCCATAGTTTGTATATCCTACTGAATCACCATCATTATCCTAACAGGTGTTATGTAAAGTATCTTCATAAAAGATTTACTTTATAGTTCCATGGAAATTCCAAGTAGGAGACAATCACCCTTTATTTCCATATTTTTTTAATTATTTTTTTGAGGGATGAGGCTAAATGTAAAATAGCTAAGGCTGCCACTTTAAAACAACTTGATTAAAGATTCTGGAAAAGAATGAATAAATAGGCATAGTTAATCCCCAGTCACCCCTTGGTCATCTTCTGGTGTTTCTAAAGGTTGAAATCTGTATTTATTGATTCTGATCTTAGATAAATAGAAAATGTTTTAGATAATCTGACAAACTGGTCTGAATCTCCATTGGCCCAACCATGGCCGGGTTTCTCAATATGGAAAGAAGGAAGCCGCCTACGGGTTTATCCCTGAGAGTGTTACCTCATTTGCAAATAAATTCATGTAGATTATGGTGTATTCACTTTTAACACATAGCTCCTCCTTTCTCAAGCCAGGGACTGTGAGCATGCTTTTTGTTTTGGGATTAGGGAGGAGATGGGTGAGAAGTGGCAGGCTTTCAATGTGCAGCACCACAGTAAAACAAACATCCCAATGGTAGCACATGGGAAAGTTCACTTTATCTACACCACTCTGCTCCTCTAATAATAGTACATTTACCACTCACTACCTGCTATTACGACCAAGCTCCCCTCCTCCTTTAGTTCCTGACAACACCATAATCAGCTCACTGATTGACTTCCTTAAGCAATACTGTATGCCCCTACTCCTCTTTTTTGTGATTCCACAGAATGGCCAAGTAGGATTCAAACCTCATATCTAATTAGCAAGTAAAAACTTTTGAGTTTTGCACTTGCCAGTAAGAGGAATTATGCTTTTTTCAATAAGTCAAACATTTTATTATATGTTATATTGATTTACCTATGTCTGTATCTGTCTGAATATCCACTTCCTCATTTTTACAGCCCACTGTTTCATTTTCCACCTGAGAAAGAGTGCTTTTGGAGATTTATTTTCTTGGAGCATTCTTACCATATATTTACATGTGTACCTGTAATAAACTTTATTACACAACTTACATTAAAATGAATAAAAATATCTTAGAGAAAAAAGATAATCTGAAGTATGTTCTTAAAAAAGGAATTAGGAGGAAAAAGGAGTTCAGCATATGCTTGTAGCAACAGCATGGTTACTGTAGGCAATTCAATTGATTTTATTTTCCAATTTTTTTTTAAATAAATAAGCTATACATTTAATTATATTATCAACAGTTTCTTGTGTGTTGTGAATGTCATTAAAACTATAGAACATATTTTGTCTGTACGTATTGGTGGGGCAACATGGGAAACAGAGATGCTCATGCGCTTATGCACCCAGGGTGTAGATAAGCAATTTGTGACTAAGGTGAAAATATGTAAATCTGGCCCTGGGCCCACCACAGGATACACTGAGTTTGGAAGTCCCAAAAATCATGTATTCCTGTAATGAATGACAATTTAGTTAAATTATTAGTGTCCAATTACATTCTGATGAATTGCTTCTGTAATATAGTAATTAGTTACCAGAAGTACCAACTAATCCATATGTATTCAGAGATAGCTTAATACTATATGATTTATTTGATTAAATGTAAGCAGTGGACAATCAAAATGCATAGATGGATGCCGTTGCCAATCATGCAAGTCTTACTGATTGTCTCAAGGAGTAGTCACACTTAGTTTCAAATAAATGAGCTGTAGCTGCAGAAACATTTTACCTGCAGTCTGAGAGTAAATAAGGATGTCATGTGATTGCAGAAAACAAAATGGACCCTGGGAAAATATCAAATTGTAAATATATGTGTGCATTGACAGATTCAGGCTAAATAAAAGTAAAATGCAGAGAAATGTAGCAGAAAACAAAATCCTTTTAGCACAATGCAAAAAAGTGCTAAATAAAAAGTATTCACATTTTGAAAACATTTCATCATCCAAGCAAGATGCTAAAGTTGTAGGTTACAACTCATCAACCTCTAACATAAAGGCCCAGCATTGACTCATTTCTGTGGCTCTTTTTTTTATTGTTATTAAAGAAAGTATTTGTTGAGAAATGCTAAGTAGCTTTTGAGTATAGGTGTATTTTAATAATTGGTTTTGTAACAGAGTTAATTGATTATATTATTGAAGTCAATCAGACTGTTGTAGGGAATATGATTAAAATATATTGATTAACACCTACAGTCCAGAATGCAGGTGCTAATTAGTCTTTGTTCTGTGACACTCCCAAAAGGGTAAGGATTTTGGTTATAAGAAAGGTTAAATAAGTTTATACATTACCATGTATAGGATTTCAGGGTAACACCTGTCTCATTTTAGGATCTCTTCTCAAGATAGTCTGAGTTAATCTGTTTTTGTGTTATTGGTTCTTTTCTTTTTAGGGAGAGTTGGGAAAAAGTTTGTACATAGACAGATATAGTAAGATATCTTAGATAGAATATAAGAGGGGCATACGTTTATGCCAGAGAGTGACAGTAATAAATTGTACACAGCAGTAAAGACTAGAAAAAACAGACAACCAGGAAAGACCCCCAAAAAATACCCCGATCCTTCTCTCTGCCTATTAGATAAACTATTTCTTCCTCATCGTCACACCGTTGTTTCCACCAATTACTGATAGCCTCCTCCCTGTTCCCCTGTGTATGCATAATTATAATGTGTTGATAAACACATTGGGCCTCATTCTATTATCGGCCGTAGGAGATGTGGGGCCACAAGGACCTGCCACAGGCTATTTGCCTATTCTATTCCATTCCGGCCAGGGACTCTGGCAGGCTTGCGGCCGGCGCCTTGTTGTCCCTTGCGGCCGCACGCGCCGGAGGCAAGCCTTTGATCTTAAACGGCCACAAGAGTTTTGGCCGCAAGCAAATCCCGGTTGCTATTCAATTGCTCCGGGAACCCTTTCTGCAAGGCTAAAACCGAGCCGCAGCTTACTTGCAGCAAAAAGGTCCCGCAGGCACACAATTAAGCACATAATAAAGCTATAATAAAGCCATCCTGCACTCTGAAAAGACTATAAAGTGATTGTAGGTGTTAGCATTCATAGCACAACATTCCCCTACACTCAAATCCGTAAATAATTTTTATTTTAATTTATGTCAAATATCCGTGAAAAAAGTCCAGGGGGCTTGGAGCACCTCAGACCCGCCCACGCTGCGGCCGGAAAATAAACAGTTAATGAAATCTCGGATTTGGGCTGATGTGCAAGCTTGAGAGGGGGTTGCTATTAATCCTCATGTCCCCCATTATGATCCCTAGCATTTACAGAGCTTTACAGTGCCGTCTTGAATTTATATTTGCTTTTAAAGATTTCTGAGCTTACGGCTGGTTGCAAGATATGTGGCCGGCCGTAAGGGGATATCCAAGGAATCGCAGCTTTGCGGCTGATTTACGGCCGATAATAGAATGAGGGCCATTGTGTATATCTGTTTCTGCCCGCTGTCAGGGTTTTTACATACATAAATATATTAAATATATTATTTCTTATTAATATCCTTCTTAATTTTGAATTAGTACATATATAAATTCCTACAAATATAGCTGTGTTTCATATCATCGGATAGAGTATGTCTTAAGCTTTTCATATCAATATATTATTTTAACATTTATTTTACATAATCCTTTTAAATTTGATTTTACGTTTATACATATGGAAATATAATTTGATGCCCTGAGTTCAGTACATGCCGACCTAGATGTTTGAGAACCATCCCGTTTATTCAGGTGAGATAAAAGTGAGGTTGATTAGAAGGATACAATAGGAATAAACTGAAGTGTTTGTATACCTGAAACTTCAATTGTATAGGTTACTCATCCAAAGTTTCTTTCAAACATGACTTAGACTAAAGACAACGGTGGTCATTAAGGATTCACCATTCTGTTTGATCTGTGTCAGTTCTCATATTAAAACAATGGAGAAGCAAACCTTATTTTATGAAACTCAAATATATTAGACATCTACCCAAAACTTACACACAGTTGTATTTAAGAAATTTAAGGAAAGTCTATATCAAACATTCCAGTTGTCTCGATAATTACATTTCCTACTAAGAATAGCCTTCAGCTTTTTCCAAGGTAGAGAAAGATACTTGTTAAGAAATTTCATTGGATAGCATGACTATTTAAGCTGGTGCTATTTTCAATATAGAGATCCAGACAAACACTCACCCTGGAGAGAGATAGATGAGGATACTCTCTTGGACAAACTCTAGATAGCACAGCTAACCTGGTTCCTGTTTTTAATATTTCCTGTAATATCCGATTTTGTGGAAAAGGACTGGCGTTTGTACTTCATATTCAATTCATTCAATCTTTGGTAATGTATAGACATAACTAAATGTTTTTGTAATATAAATGATAATTAATATATACATATATATCTAGACTATTTTCTGTTTAAAAACTCCTAATAAGAGGATATCCTATAAACTTTATTGTTATTATTTTGATGTTGCTATATTGACTTCATCCATTTAACTATTCTATACCAAATGTATTTTATTTATCTATCTAGATAGATAAAATTAGTTATATTATAAAAAATACTTTAATCATTACCTGTTATTTTCTATATATCTATTTTCTCTGGTATCATTGCTAATATACCTAAGGAGTTACCAAATTATTTTAGCACCTGATAATATACATTGTCTTTGTTTTAATAATATTTCCAATATTCCTATAAGTGATTAATACAAAAAATATTAGTCCAATATTATTATATAGTATTATTGATGTATGAAAATAGATTCAGTCAGATATTCTAAATTGTCTATGTTGATTGATTTAGTGTTGATATTAATAGCTAAAGGAGATATTAATTAATTGTATCTCATTGTAATCTTAATATTATCCTAGAAAGATTTTATTGGTACTGTATACGATAATATAGCTTGTCTTCCCTACTAATTAATCATATTACATAGTTACATAGATAGTTACATAGTAATTGAGGTTGAAAAAATACTTTTAGCCCATCAAGTTCAACCTTTTAAGATCTCCTCTGATCTGCATTATGCGGATTAGTAGTTAATTGATCCAGAGGAAGCAAACGAAAAAAAAAAAAAAAGTGAAACTTTACCAATTGTCTCAAAAGAAAAAAAAATGAATTCCTTCCTGACCCCAGATACTGTCGTTTGGAATCCTCTCTGGATCAATACCCTTGCTCTAATTAACCAGGATAACCCTGAATCCTCTTTTTAATAAAAAATATATCCAATCCCTTTTTAAAGTTATCTTTCGAATCCGCTGTCACCACCTCCCTTGGTAGAGAATTCCACAGATTAACCACTCTTACTGTGCAGAACCCTTTTCTTTCTTTAAGGAGGAATCTTTTTAGTTGTAACCTCAAAGGATGTCCTCTTATCAGTTTAAAACATCTTGGCACAAAAAGCTCCCTTGACAAATCTTTATACTGACCATAGATGTATTTATATAGGGTAATCATATCCCCTCTTAGACAGCTTTTTTTCTAGAGAAAATAAGAGTAACTTGGTTAGACTTTCTTCATAACTTAGCCCCTCCATTCACCTCATTAGTGTTGTAGCTCTTCTGTGTACTTTTTCCAGTTCTAAAATGTCCTTTTTATGAATTGGTGCCCAAAACTGTACTCCATATTCCAAATGAGG
>CM050165.1:332935323-333107823 GCA_027410445.1 Discoglossus pictus
TCCCTAGCATTTACAGAGCTGTACAGTGCAGGCTTGAATTTATTTTTGAGTTTTTATATTTCACAGATTACGGCCGGTTCCAAGATATGCGGCCGGCCGTAAAAGGAGATCCTTGCGGGGCCGTATAATAGAATCGCGAGTTAACAGAACCCCCGCAAGGAATCGCAGCCTTACGGCCGATTTACGGCCGATAATAGAATGAGGCCCATACAGTTCAATGGCCATGGAACCAAAGTCTTTCTGCATAGGAAAATAAAGTATTTAAATGCCGGTCCATAGTCAAAAGGCAGGAGGCTGGCAAACAGTCCTCTCCAAGACAAAGTGGCGAAGGGCACTTCGTCACAACGGTCTATTTAACATTTTGGGCATTACTCTGCTATGTTACCATGCTATAAAACATATTTACCATCGGTATTGCATGACTATTTTTTTACTTAAATTATACTTACTAACCAATATTATTCAACACAATAACATGGAATTAATATCACAATTAATATGTAGTGTATTCTTCACTCTCACGGTAATTACCCATGCAATACAGTCCCAATAAAATGTGTGCATGTTTCTTTTATTGGAACTAAGGGCCCTATTAAATTCTCCCTCGTAGTTCTCTCGGTGCTCGCAAAAGGCAGTTTTCCTGCTGTTTGCGAGAACCGAATCTCTCGCAGCCTGCTTTACGATATGACTGCGAGAAAATGGCCGAGAATAGGCTCCGAGAGAGCTACGTAGCCTTAAATCTATGCACGAGTCTCGCATATCGTAAGAATCCCTACGTGGACAAAAAGTCCACGCAAGGGATCCGAAAGCCTCTACGTGCTGCCTCGGAACAGCCCGAGACAGCAGCGTGAGGCTCCCCCCTGCACCCTATACACATCCCCATGCTGCAGGGGTCTCTATCAGGACCCCTGCAGCACCCCCACATTAACCCCTTGCAGCGGGGGTCCCCGATCTGCATAGATCAGGCCCCCCGCTGCATTTAAAACTTTTAAATTCCCCGCCGCGGCTCCTTAAAGGGGCCGCGGCACACTATTAGCCAATCCCGGCCGCGGCCCTTAAAATTAACCCCCCTCTATGCTGGGGGTCCCCATCGGGACCCCCGAAGTGTCCCCACATAAACCCATTGCAGGGGGGGTCCCCGATCTGCATAGATCAGGCCCCCCGCTGCATTTAAAACTTTTAAATTCCCCGCCGCGGCTCCTTAAAGGGGCCGCGGCACACTATTAGCCAATCCCGGCCGCGGCCCTTAAAATTAACCCCCCTCTATGCTGGGGGTCCCCATCGGGACCCCCGAAGTGTCCCCACATAAACCCATTGCAGGGGGGGTCCCCGATCTGCATAGATCAGGCCCCCCGCTGCATTTAAAACTTTTAAATTCCCCGCCGCGGCTCCTTAAAGGGACCGCGGCACACTATTAGCCAATCCCGGCCGCGGCCCTTAAAATTAACCCCCCTCTATGCTGGGGGTCCCCATCGGGACCCCCGAAGTGTCCCCACATAAACCCATTGCAGGGGGGGTCCCCGATCTGCATAGATCAGGCCCCCCGCTGCATTTAAAACTTTTAAATTCCCCGCCGCGGCTCCTTAAAGGGACCGCGGCACACTATTAGCCAATCCCGGCCGCGGCACTTAAAATTAACCCCCCTCTATGCTGGGGGTCCCCATCGGGACCCCCGAAGTGTCCCCATATAAACCCCCTGCAGCGGGGGGCCCCGATCGGCACCGATCGTGACCCTGCTGCAATTCAATTTTAAATTTCCCGCCTCGCGGGTCCTCAAAGGACCGTAAAGGTCCTGAAAGGACTCGCACTAAAAATAATAACCCCAGGCAACTATAATTACCCCATTAACTCATGATGGTCAATCCAGACCACCATAAGGCCTAAATTAACCCATTAACTCATGATGGTCAATCCAGACCACCATAAGACCTAAATTAACCCATTAACTCATGATGGTCAATCCAGACCACCATAAGACCTAAATTAACCCATTAACTCATGGTGGTCAATCCAGACCAGCATAAGGCCTAAATTAACCCATTAACTCATGATGGTCAATCCAGACCACCATAAGGCCTAAATTAACCCATTAACTCATGATGGTCAATCCAGACCACCATAAGACCTAAATTAACCCATTAACTCATGATGGTCAATCCAGACCACCATAAGACCTAAATTAACCCATTAACTCATGGTGGTCAATCCAGACCAGCATAAGGCCTAAATTAACCCATTAACTCATGATGGTCAATCCAGACCACCATAAGACCTAAATTAACCCATTAACTCATGATGGTCAATACAGACCAGCATAAGGCTCTATTTAACCCCATCAGTCCCATAAGGGTATATTATTACCATTATGGGCCTGTTACAACCCAACATTAACCACATAAGTGCCATGATGGTCCTCAAGGACCATCATGACACTAACTACAAACACTACACTATAACCCCCAATAAACCATTTAATCTAAACTAACCCCCCTCTACACTAATCTATTAACACTTACACTACCTACCTACACTACCTACCCCCTAATAAACCTCCCCAACACTCTAATTACAAAAAACAAAAAACCTACAGTACAAAAAACAAAAAAACCTACAGTACAGAAAACAAAAAAAAATTACACACCTGAAAAGGAAAGACAGATAAACACAATACAATAATACATATAATACATTACATACATTACATACAATACATGACATTACATATAATATATTAAATATAATATATTAAATATAATATATTACATATAATACATTACATACATTACATACAATACATGACATTACATATAATATATTAAATATAATATATTAAATATAATATATTACATATAATACATTACATACATTACATACAATACATGACATTACATATAATATATTAAATATAATATATTAAATATAATATATTACATATAATACATTACATACATTACATACAATACATGACATTACATATAATATATTAAATATAATATATTAAATATAATATATTACATATAATACATTACATACATTACATACAATACATGACATTACATATAATATATTAAATATAATATATTAAATATAATATATTACATATAATACATTACATATAGTCCTAATCAAATACCCCCTATCTATCTAACATACAATCTATTTAATTTAAAATAAATCCTAACTATATCAAATACATCCCCCTATCTATCTAATATACAAAAAATCCTAACTACATACACAGACCCTTATTCTAAAATAAAATAAAATAATTACAGTCCTAACTACATACACAGACCCTAATTCTAAGCTAAAATCAATAAATTAAGACCACTTACCTTTAAGATGTTGCTTCAGATCACTAACCTATGGGTCAAACAAAAAAAAAAATTAGTACAAAACATTAACATCAAATAAATAAACATTATATACATTCTACATATTCAACTCACCTTTACAGCATGTCCAGTCACTGTTAAGCTCTTCCGGCGCGGCCCTGTTAAAAAAAAAACACAATACATGAATACATGAATACAATATATAAACAATAAATAAAATACACAAATAAACATCTAAATATACATTTCACTTACCTACCCGCGATGTCCCCGGCCTTCTCTCCTTCAGCCCCGGCTGGGCCGCGGAACCATTCGCGCTCTAAAAAAAAAAAAGAAAAAAAACTAACGGAGGTCTGCACTGGCAGACCTCCCCGACGCTACTGAACCTCCCGGAGTCGTTTCCGGGAGGAAATTGGCATTGGCGGCTTGTGATTGGCTGAAAAAGCTGTCTATCAATTTCAGCCAATCAAAAGTCGTCAATGTGTGAGCCAATCAGGATGGGATACACCCCAATATCCCACCCTGATTGGCTAAAACACTTGTCTATCTTTATGGGAACCAATCACAACGCTCAGATGCCTTCAGCCAATCACTATGGGATACACCCCCACGGAGTGATTGGTAGAAGACATCTGCGCATCCTGATTGGCTCCTACATTGACGACTTTTGATTGGCTGACAGCTTTTTCAGCCAATCACAAGCCGCCAATGCCAATTTCCTCCCGGAAACGACTCCGGGAGGTTCAGTAGCGTCGGGGAGGTCTGCCAGTGCAGACCTCCGTTAGTTTTTTTTCTTTTTTTTTTTTAGAGCGCGGATGGTTCCGCGGCCCAGCCGGGGCTGAAGGAGAGAAGGCCGGGGACATCGCGGGGAGGTAAGTTAAATGTATATTTAGATGTTTATTTGTGTATTTTATTTATTGTTTATATATTGTATTCATGTATTCATGTATTGTGTTTTTTTTTTTTAACAGGGCCGCGCCGGAAGAGCTTAACAGTGACTGGACATGCTGTAAAGGTGAGTTGAATATGTAGAATGTATATAATGTTTATTTATTTGATGTTAATGTTTTGTACTAATTTTTTTTTTTGTTTGACCCATAGGTTAGTGATCTGAAGCAACATCTTAAAGGTAAGTGGTCTTAATTTATTGATTTTAGCTTAGAATTAGGGTCTGTGTATGTAGTTAGGACTGTAATTATTTTATTTTATTTTAGAATAAGGGTCTGTGTATGTAGTTAGGATTTTTTGTATATTAGATAGATAGGGGGATGTATTTGATATAGTTAGGATTTATTTTAAATTAAATAGATTGTATGTTAGATAGATAGGGGGTATTTGATTAGGACTATATGTAATGTATTATATGTAATATATTATATTTAATATATTATATTTAATATATTATATGTAATGTCATGTATTGTATGTAATGTATGTAATGTATTATATGTAATATATTATATTTAATATATTATATTTAATATATTATATGTAATGTCATGTATTGTATGTAATGTATGTAATGTATTATATGTATTATTGTATTGTGTTTATCTGTCTTTCCTTTTCAGGTGTGTAATTTTTTTTTGTTTTCTGTACTGTAGGTTTTTTTGTTTTTTGTACTGTAGGTTTTTTGTTTTTTGTAATTAGAGTGTTGGGGAGGTTTATTAGGGGGTAGGTAGTGTAGGTAGGTAGTGTAAGTGTTAATAGATTAGTGTAGAGGGGGGTTAGTTTAGATTAAATGGTTTATTGGGGGTTATAGTGTAGTGTTTGTAGTTAGTGTCATGATGGTCCTTGAGGACCATCATGGCACTTATGTGGTTAATGTTGGGTTGTAACAGGCCCATAATGGTAATAATATACCCTTATGGGACTGATGGGGTTAAATAGAGCCTTATGCTGGTCTGTATTGACCATCATGAGTTAATGGGTTAATTTAGGCCTTATGGTGGTCTGGATTGACCACCATGAGTTAATGGGTTAATTTAGGTCTTATGGTGGTCTGGATTGACCATCATGAGTTAATGGGTTAAATAGAGCCTTATGCTGGTCTGTATTGACCATCATGAGTTAATGGGTTAATTTAGGCCTTATGCTGGTCTGGATTGACCATCATGAGTTAATGGGTTAATTTAGGCCTTATGCTGGTCTGGATTGACCATCATGAGTTAATGGGTTAATTTAGGCCTTATGGTGGTCTGGATTGACCATCATGAGTTAATGGGGTAATTATAGTTGCCTGGGGTTATTATTTTTAGTGCGAGTCCTTTCAGGACCTTTACGGTCCTTTGAGGACCCGCGAGGCGGGAAATTTAAAATTGAATTGCAGCAGGGTCACGATCGGTGCCGATCGGGGCCCCCCGCTGCAGGGGGTTTATATGGGGACACTTCGGGGGTCCCGATGGGGACCCCCAGCATAGAGGGGGGTTAATTTTAAGTGCCGCGGCCGGGATTGGCTAATAGTGTGCCGCGGTCCCTTTAAGGAGCCGCGGCGGGGAATTTAAAAGTTTTAAATGCAGCGGGGGGCCTGATCTATGCAGATCGGGGACCCCCCCTGCAATGGGTTTATGTGGGGACACTTCGGGGGTCCCGATGGGGACCCCCAGCATAGAGGGGGGTTAATTTTAAGTGCCGCGGCCGGGATTGGCTAATAGTGTGCCGCGGCCCCTTTAAGGAGCCGCGGCGGGGAATTTAAAAGTTTTAAATGCAGCGGGGGCCTGATCAGTGCCGATCGGGGACCCCCGCTGCAAGGGGTTAATGTGTGGGGGCTGCGGGGGTTCCTATGGACCCCTGCAGCAAGGTGTTCATGTGAGGACACTTCGGGGGTCCCGACAGGGACCCCCGCATTGAGGGGGGGTTCATTTTAGGTGCCTGGGGGGGGTTTGGAGTACCCCCCACGGCAATGCTTATGTGGGGGACTGCCGCGGAGGTCCCTTTTAGGACCCCCGCAGCACTTGATGAGGAGTGGGAGCCTGCGATATCATCTCGCAGGCTGTCACTCCTCATGTACATTTACGCAGTGTAGATACGTACGGCCCTGCTGCGTAGCTCATACGTTGCTCGCAGCAGGGCTAATTTAATAGCATTGTAAGTTAGAGAAACTTTGCAGTACGTAGGGCTTAAGTAGAAGCCTCTTATTTACGAGGCTGGAATTTAATAGGGCCCTTAGTTTCTCTCTGCTGATGCTGAGGGACATCACATGGTATTGTGAGCTTTGGGATATATCATCCTCATTATCTTCAATGTAAATCATCTGCTGAAATGAAGCATGAGGGGAGATAATATTAATAAAACTGTGGTAAAGTTAATTAAAATGCAGCACTGTCTGCCTGCTAGCAGTATTGATTAGCCATGTTGTATGTATGTACTACAAAGCCACAAACAGAAATTGGATAAATATATATATATATATATATATATATATATATTCAATACACAAACATGTCTCACTTGAACTGCAGTTAGTAGGGCAAGCAGTCCTTATATATCCTTATATTGAGTTCTCAAATATATTTCTATGATTTTCATTACACTTTGAGTACATGATACCAAATAGTTACATAGTAATTTATTTATTTTTTTGCGTTGTTCAGTCATTTCTGATTCTCCATGACCTCATGGACCGTAACACACCAAAATATCTTTATGCCCATGGTCATGCTGATCCACTTGGTATTCATGGCAGAGATACTGGAGTGTGTTGCCAGTTCCTTTTCCAGTGGGCCACAGCTTCTGGTATTCCTAGGTGGTTTCCCATCCAAGTACCGACCAGGCCCAACCCTGTTCAGCTTCAGGGTGCTGTGACCTCTTGCTTCCCTGACTTGGCGTGGAACCCAGGCCGACTGGGTTCAACCAGGGAAGCCTAGTTACATAATAATCTAGTCCATTCGATGTCTAGAACAGTCATGTTCAAGTTTAATTCCATTTAAAAAGTAGTTATTTTAGTATGACAAATGCAAATTTGTGATCTTTGTATGTGAAAAGTAATAATAATGTATTTGTAATTTTGATCATAGTGTTAGAAAATAATTATTCAAATAACCTGATAATTGTGGGGAACCCGTTAATGTTTCTTATAGAACCTTAGCGTTCCACCAACCAGTTGCTGAAAAATTGTAATCTGGACTATGACCAATAGGATGTGTGAAAAATAGATAAAATAATAATTTATCTTTATATTTTAGGGATTCATAAAATTTAAGATGAAAACAGCAAGGCACTAAAGATGCCCTGGGAGAGTACAGACTAGTGGTGAAATAGGATTTTTAGGAACAAAGAATAGAAGTGCAAACCTCCACACTCCCCTTAATGATCTTACTAGGGAAGAGACAATCAGTTAGCTGAAGGCTGATACCCAATAAATGAAACAATATTACATTTGAATAATAATCAATGCATAATTACGATAACTGGCTCCTATTACTAGACTATTACAGCAGTCCTTTGAGTTTCACAAGGTCTGTGATGGAGATAGTTGATGGTTGCAATATCTGTTAATGTATCTCCCCCGCTATTGGTTGACTGGGCTATTACATGACTTCATACCTATTAGTACTGAATATTGATAAGAACAATAACCCAAACAAATGCATTTCTGAAGTAGACTATTTGGTACAGTTATTGGTCTTTATTTCTACTTCTCAATAGTCTCAATAGAATTTAGATAAAAGTCTGGTCGTTAGATTCTCTAGAATAGTACTTTTAAGTTTTGATGTGGTACTTCATCAACTGAATTATCATTGTAAAATTTGAACTTATTGTACACTTACATTACCTGTTAGCTCATCTGATCCACTTACCAAACCATGAAGGATATCTATTAATGTACTTTCTATTGCCTGTCGTTTTAAATTATACCATTATGGCTGGAACGTCTGTTCTTTAATTATCTATTATTATTATTATTATTATTATTATTAATGTACAGGATATTGATGTGCCGCTGACATTTACAAGTGCTCAGTTCTCCTATTTCACTGACATTCAGCATGTGAATACCATATTTGCTCCCCATTGTGATTTTAATGTAACTGAAATCTGAAGATGTCTTGCTTATTGTGTTGTGCAGCTCTGTGCACCTGGCTATCAATATTGTGATATGTGCTTATGGAATTAGAGACTTAAATAGACGTATAGACTTAATAGACTTAAAGACTTAAAGGATTACATTTAAACATGTAAATATAAACATAAATAAAGTTTTAAACATATCTAGCCAGTTATAGAAAAGTAAACAAGCATGTAAAGTATACTCTGATTTCTTGCAGTTTTCTTTGGTTCTTCTTTTTAAAAGGCTTGTGATACCACACAGTCCATCATAGCCAGGCGTAACAACATAAGGCTGCTAGACAAAAAGCAGTTGAAAATTCCTGTCTTAATTAGGTCTCCTCCGTAGATGATGTAAACCAGTGAATACAATTACATTCATTTATTACCACCATTAATTTGTTACAACCAAGAAATCATTAGTGGGACATGCACATGTTTATTTTTCTTACAAAGCTTGGTTTTGATGCTTTAGCTTTGAAGCTTATAACCCAACAAAGCCGTCTGCAGTTCTTAAGCACTGCAGAGAAAAATAATAAGACACCCACAAAGTTGTTTATATTCCAGGGGCAAGCATGGGTACTCAGACTGTGATGATAAAAATAATTGCTTTGAATTTTGACCTATGGTTCTCATTGTTGGATTGAATGTTTGTGCCATGTTGAAAATCATAAATGAATGACCATGAGCTGTACTAATATATTACCCAAAGCTATTATTTTGTTTATATAAATGTTTCATGTGAACACAAAATACATTTATTCAAATACCTCTACCCTGGTGGGATATGCTTTGTTTTTGGATCCAAGTAGTTCAAAATCTGCCATGTTGTTTAATGATGACAATGCAAGTTGTATTGATATAGTGTGTCATGAATAACATGTAACACATTATTATAATTTATATTATATGCGGATATATATTGCAATACATAGCTACATGTTCACAATGTGTTGAATCCAGTGTCTTACTCTGTTTAAATCTGTAGTTTTGTATACAGATTTAGACTGATGGGTCAGATGTGGAATATGTCGGGTTTGAGTAGTATACAAGAACATTGCTGCTGATTGTGGGCCTCATTCAAATGCGATTTGGCCAATTGAATAGGGCTCTATATAAGTACAGAGAATATTTTTTTTACAGAAGATTTTAGTTGGTGAAGACCTTGCTTTTGGATAGAAGTTCACTAACTAAAAACTTCTGTAAAAAATATGCTATGTGCTCAGAGCCCTATTCAATTTGCATTTGAATGAGGCCCTGTGTAAGGAGTTTCTAGTATTGCCTGCTGAGGTCCCGCTTGTTTCTGCTCTCTAGTGTTGCTACTGGGATTAGCCACTCAGGGGAAAGTTGTTATTATTATCTAGTTGCTAACTCTGTATTCACAAATTCAGAGAAAATGTTGTAAAGCTAGTTTTTTTTAGAAGGAAATAATTTTGATTCAACCCCTTGTATTGAAGGCTACGTTTGAGGGCTGTTTGCAGGAGCAGGACTTGCTGTTATTCTGCAGAAGATACATATCAGATACCAAATGCATGCTCTAAGGCTCAAAGCTCTCATGTAGTGCTCAAGTTAGGCAGAAAGGAAACTTTCTACACAGAGACTTAAATAAAATTATATTTTCTCTAAACATTAGTTTATGGTCATAGTTCCAAAGACGCTAATGCTGTTAGCTTGTTACATACTTTACACATTGAAACTTTTCCTAAAACAGAATTGTCCAGTTAACACTTACATGATCTTTCCAATATATTTTACAATGTTATAGTACAATAATCATTGTGAAGGAGATTGCATCTGGGAATTTCTGGATGTGAAAGTTAGTAGACAAATGTAGAGAGTAGACAAGTGTGTTGGACAAATTCCCATTAGTGAATCCAGCCTATAAACAGTTAAAGTAAAAAGTATAAATAATTCATTTTATGAAATAATTTCTATGTGGTTATGCCTGATTCTCACAAAGAAGCTTTGAGCTTTGTTATATAGGCCTATGGAGGCAGTATAATGTATTGCTTAAACTCAACTATAATTATTCATTTATAGATTTGCAATAGCATGGTGAGCCATTCACACAAACCTGAATGGAAGTGTGAAATGTTATTTGAGGTTTCTAATCCCATGCAAAAAATATACAGGCGGTCCCGGGGCTACACAAGATACATTCCTGAAAACATCTTTAGGTTGGATTTGTATGTAACTCGGATCTCCGAATAATAATAATAATAATAATAATAATAATAATAATGATAATAATAATAACAATACTATAATTACTCATAAATGATAATAATAATAATACACTGTAGTATTGTAGTAATAATAATAATAATAATACAGAAACTATTGTGCTCTTTCTTTTAATTCAAAGAATCTGAACATAAAAACAATCTCATACAAAAAGCCTTGGGAGCCCGTGCTTAAGTTTGGGTCATCTGTAAGTTGAGTCGTCTGTAAACCGGGGACCACCTATAGCTATATAGCTATAGATTTGACTAAGCTAAATTTGACTAAGCTAAATTGGAAAAAAAAAATCAGTGGCAAAAGTATCACATGTTTTTCAGTAAAACAGAATGTGGCAGATAAATGGCAGCCTCCTTCACAGTATTCACCACAACTTCCTTATAAGTGGGGTTTCTCAGGGTTCAGTATTAGGTCCTCTCCTTTTTAACATATTTATTAATGACTTAGAGATGGGATTCAACAGTATTGTCTCCATTTTTGCTGATGACACTAAGTTGTGCAAGGTAATTGAATCAGATAATTATGTACTTTCCCTCCAAAGGGATCTGCATAAATTAGAAAAATTGGCTTCTAAATGGTAGATGAGATTTTATATCAATAAATGTAAGGCTATGCATCTGGGAAGGAAAAATAGCCATGCAATTTATAATCTTAATGGAGCAAATCTAGGGGTATCAGATATTGAAAGGGATTTGGGAGTACTTGTGGACAACCGCCTAGGTAACAGTGCTCAATGCCAAGCAGCCTCTGCAAAGGCAAATAAAATATTAGCATGTATTAAGAAGGGTATAGAAGCAAGGGAAGCAAATACAGCTATACCTCATTTAACACTGTAGATAGCTTCCAGGCAATAGGAGTGCTAAGCGAAACAGCTCTAAATGGGGCAGTTTAACATAGGGAAGATAGGGATAGGGGAACTCATGAAAAAAACACCAATTTCAATTGAAATTTTAACTTTTTTGATTTTGTATGAACTCTAAAGAAACAGCAAACATAACACTAACACAAACTGAACATTAGCAGAAATAGAAACTTAAAATTATTTTTAGCGAATCAGATCGTTCAAAGGGGTCCGGCAAAAACAGCGTTATAGCAGGGTTTAGCATTAAAAGGGGCCTGGCAGGAAAAACATCTCTATAGTGAATTAGCTCTAAATGGGGTAGCTTTAAGCGGGGTATAGCTGTATACTTCTGCCACTATACAATTCTCTAGTACGCCCTCATTTGGAATATGGAGTACTATTTTGGGCACCACCTCATAAAAAAGACATTTTAGAGCTGGAAAAAGTACAGAGAAGGGCAACAAAACTAATAAGGGGAATGGAGGGGCTAAGTTATGAAGAAAGACTAACCAAATTAAACTAATTTTCTCTAGAAAAGGGGGATATGATTACCTTATATAAATATATCCAGGGTTAATACAAGGCTTTGTCAAGTGAGCTTTTTGAACCAAGAGGTTTTCAACTGAGATTAGAAGTAAAAAGATTTCACCTTAAAGAAAGAAAATTCTTCACAGTAAGGGTGATTTATCTGTGGAATTCTCTACCAAAGGAGGTGGTGACAGCAGATTCGATAGATAACTTTAAAAAGGGATTGGATATATTTTTAAATGAAAAGGGCATTCAGGGTTATCCTGGATAATTAGAGAGGGAGTATTGATCCAGAGAGGAATCGGATCACCAGTATCTGGGGTTAGGAAGGAATTTTATATTTTTTTCCCCCTTTGAGACAATTGGCACTTGGGTTTTTTTCAGTTTGCCTTCCTCTGGATCAATTAACAATTAATCTGCATATTGCAGCTCAGATGAGATCTAAAAAGGTTGAACTTGATGGGCTAAATGTCTTTTTTCAACCTTGATTACTATGTAGTAACTGTGTAACTATGTAAAAGTAAAGATCCATAATGCTCTGTAACTCTCTACCCACTTTCTTACTGAAGTTATTGTAATTGTGCATATGCTGCAAAGGACAATGAAGAATAATTGTTAATACTCAGTTGCAACTCATAACATACTTCATTAACATGATATGACCATATTCTCTATGTATTCTTAAATCAATGGTCAGCAATTGAGGAGGACATGACAATAATCCTACCCATTGAATGTTTAAGAGGCTTGGTACAGAGCATGGAAATCAGGATTAGCAGTGTGAAGTCCAACTGTCTGCTTCTAAACTAAGGGTGAGGGAAGAATATCAGGTACTAACAGCCTTATTAAATTGCGATTTGGCAAATTTAAAAGGGCTCTATTTAAGCAAATAGCATATTTTTTTACAGAAGTTTTTAGTTTTTCTATCCAAAAGCAAGGTCTTCACTAACTAAAATCTTCTGTAAAAAAATATGCTATGTGCTTAAATAGAGCCCTTTTAAATTTGCCAAATCGCAATTTAATAAGGCTGTGAATGTTGTCTGAGTCATCCAATGGGACAACGAATCCCATTTTCTCTTCCTTCTCTGTTACTCCACTCTCCGATAGATAAAAAAAATTGTAGAATACACTTCATCAGGCGTCATCATCAGTGACATTGGAACAATGAATTACTAGTAAACATAGCTCAGAGAATATCAAAAGGCTGCAAAGAAATACAGAGCCTTATTTTGCTGCATTGCAGCTCCAGCAAAGCTTAGTGAATCTATCACAAACAATAACATGAATAGACAACAGATTAAAATGATAAAACAAGGAATTAACTGGGGAAAGAAAACCTAGCCAGCAATCAAAGTGAAGTGACAGTATAATGCATGGCTATTTTTAGTCTACTAGAGGATTAATAAAGAAAAAATATTGCACCACCTCATGAACTAATATTAATAAACTCAGAATTGTCCCCTGCTGATTACACGTTCTGCAGCAGTCAGAACCAGTACAATTCCCAGAACAGGGTGCCACAGCCTCAAAATAGCAGTTGTAATGAATTTGGCAACCTTACCTGTAAAACAAATCTGTGCAACAGTGCCATTATTATAATATCCTGGTTTTATAGAAACAATGCCCTGTACAGATTCACCATTGGAAAACATATTTCTTTCCCACATAATCCTTTGTTTCCAAGGTAACACACCAGGAGTCAAATGAGCTTGCTGTAAATAACAACTAAGTAAAATAAATGAGATAGATGTTGTGTTAATTTGTCTGGAAACATGTTGTCCTTATTAAGTACAAAATTGCCTTAATCAGTGATAATAGTTATTAATTAAATTGTTAGTGAACTGTAAAGACATCCTCAAAATGTAAAGCTATTTTTCTCAATACTGTATATATAGCAAAGGGAGTTTCGGCCTACACAGACTGAGCACAACCTAGCCATTGGCCTATACAAACTGAGCACATCCTAGCCACCATTTTGTTTTTATTAAATACTCAACAGGCCTTGTGCACTACAACTCCTGCCTCACGTATTGAAGTCACTCTTATTTTATAATTGTATGTCACTTTTATATCTTTAACCCCAGGGCCCTATTATTGTGCTGTAGATGTGTACAAAATTGTAATCTTTAGCTATTGTATTTCATCTACCTTCCCATAATATCTAAAACTTCACACTACACATAAGCAGACAAATAGAAAACATATCCATTAGCCCTTTCATATTTCTCCAGGCCGCAACATGGAATGGTAACCTAGCAACGTGTTTCAACGCTTTACTTGCAAATGTGGCGTGTGGGTACTGTGTGAGGCTGCCTAGGGAATGTGGGCCCAGTTTTACATGAATGTCTGGCGCTCTGGCATAAAATGATTAAAGATGTGAGATAAGAACCATTAAGAATGTTCCAAGGTACAAAACCTGAAAATGACACCCAAAGCATCTGTTATTCTTATTTACGTTGTGTGAAAATGCAGGTATTTGGTCCCTTACATATGTGAGCATGAGTATATAGAGCTGTGTGTGAAGAGTGCTAAGGAATCCTTTAGAATGTAAGTTTGCGAGTTTTAATCTTGTGAGGTGCTTTAGGGAAAGCACGGTGTATATCAGATTGAAAGCTCAATAACAGGGTCTTCCATTATTTTCATTGTGGGGTATTGTTTATACTTGTACCTAACCCCTGTATTGCGCTGCGGAATATGTTGGCGCGTTATAAATAAAGGATAATAATAATTATTATCTGATGTAAATCACTCAAGATGGCAGATCTCCTGTACAGTTAAACAATTCTTGCCTATCTTATAGATTTATTTACATCAAATACTTCACTGTCAGGATTTCACTGTAAATGTTTTACTACCATAAGAAGTTATCATATCAAAAAGAATATCCCTAAAGTCATTAAACTTAAAATTTTGACAAATTTACTTCAGATTCCTTTTATTTTTAGTTTCCAAAGCAAAGAAATCCACCAAAAAATATTTAATATCGCTATTTACCATTACAGTTAAAATAAATAGCAATTCAGTACGTGCATCAGTGGTATGTTTAGACTTAAAGAAACACTGAAGTTACTTCAAGCACTATGCACCATCATATAGAGGGTGGAAAATCATATGGAAATGTTTAAATGTTTTAAAATGAGTCAAGAATTGATTTTGCTAAACACTGATTCTGTTTCAGCTTTATTTATTTATATACAGCCTTATTAAATTGCGATTCAGCAAATTTAAAAGGGTTCTATTTAAGCACACAGCATATTTTTTTTACAGAAATTTTTAGTTAGTGATCTTCTATCCAAAAGCAAGGTCTTCACTAACTAAAAACTTCTGTAAAAAAAATATGCTCTGTGCTTATATAGAGCCCTTTTACATTTGCTGAATCACAATTTAATATGGCTGATAGTCTTAGCTTTACTTATGGAGATGTGGCTGAATGGGTGCTTTTAGGATTGTAGGTTAAAATCCCTGCACTCTTATTTTTATCCTATCAACCAATTATATATAAAATTTTATCTTGTGGCCGAAATAAATAAAATGATTTATAAAAAGAAATAAAGTAAAGTGTAGTAGGGGTGAAAAAGAGCCACATAATTAACACTTACATAAGATTATATGTCCAATAAAGTTCTCTTGTTTTATGGTGGGGATGGGAAGGCAAAATATGGGTAAGGAAGAGGAAAGGTAAAAGAGATAGGTTTTCCAAATAAGGATGAGAGGAATAAGATGTTAGTGTAGTGTGAGTCTTGAGTTTTGGATGAAATTATATTTTACCATAAGGAGGTAATGATGGCAGGGCTTGTTTAAACCCAAATAAATATATATTTTGTCACTATACTAGGTAGAATGTCATCCATTCTAGTTAGTAGAGTTGAAAATTAAATATATGACTAATAAATAAATATTCATGCAAATATGCCCTTAGCATGTGCAAATATGCAGTAAATTTACACACTAACAATGTTACTGCTGAAGCCCATTGAAATTGTCATACGTTTTAGACAGGTTAAAATGGTAAAAATACTATTTTCACATTTGAAAATTAAGCAAATCAAAGGATATCAAGAAAAGAAAATTAATTTTAGTTAATTAATTTAAATGTTGATCTAGTGTACCATTCAGTTTTTTTTAAGGTTTACAGTCTATTTATTATGTCTTAACTTTTAAATAATTAAACATTTAATTCATTGTACCAGTTCTACCTAAATTATCTTTAAAAAGCACTATGAGACAATCATTTTCTTCAAATTCTGTTGTCTCCTTTCTTGTTCCTCACCATGGTCGTCTTCTCTCATACTATAACCATACAAAGCAACATTTTAACAGCTTACATGCCAGTAATTCAATATTATTATTTATAATAAAATACACTTGTTCATTGTAATTGTAATAATTGTACTAAATGGATAGATAGATAGATAGATAGATAGATAGATAGATAGATAGATAGATAGATAGATAGATAGATAATGTTTGCCTTTTTCTCCCCATAGTCACAGAACTATACAATTGCATAAAAGAACAATAAATTAAAAACAGCAATAAAAATTAAACTAATATTACAACATATTACAACATGAGAAAAAAAATTAAAACATATAATGAAATTGAATAATTTTAATTTGTCACAATGCATGTTGAAAAAATCATAAAGTGGACAAAAAATAAGGATAAAGCAAATACAATAGGTTATTGATAAAAAATATTTCATGAAAAGCTATCACTATCACATGGGTCTGTATATCAATGACTTATATAAAACAGAAAGTAAAAGAATAATTACATCTCTGTGGGGGGTTTTCAGTCAGTGAAGATACATATTGCAGTAAAATGGTGCTGGTAATACAGACATAAACTACATATCTCTGTAAAAATCTAATATTACCCGGGATCAAAAAATTGCTTAAAGTAGATAACGAGAAATGAGATAAAAACATATAGTAATTTGCTGCCTACATCTTGCTCTTCACCCATTTTACACCAGCAGTCTCCCACAAATGAGATTCATTTCCTTACCTTTATACAGCAAGGCAAGAAGAATAGGACTCATAAGTTTTTTTTAAGGTTTACAGTCTATTTATTATGTCTTAACTTTTAAATAATTAAACATTTAATTCATTGTACCAGTTCTACCTAAATTATCTTTAAAAAGCACTATGAGACAATCATTTTCTTCAAATTCTGTTGTCTCCTTTCTTGTTCCTCACCATGGTCGTCTTCTCTCATACTATAACCATACAAAGCAACATTTTAACAGCTTACATGCCAGTAATTCAATATTATTATTTATAATAAAATACACTTGTTCATTGTAATTGTAATAATTGTACTAAATGGATAGATAGATAGATAGATAGATAGATAGATAGATAGATAGATAGATAGATAGATAGATAATGTTTGCCTTTTTCTCCCCATAGTCACAGAACTATACAATTGCATAAAAGAACAATAAATTAAAAACAGCAATAAAAATTAAACTAATATTACAACATATTACAACATGAGAAAAAAAATTAAAACATATAATGAAATTGAATAATTTTAATTTGTCACAATGCATGTTGAAAAAATCATAAAGTGGACAAAAAATAAGGATAAAGCAAATACAATAGGTTATTGATAAAAAATATTTCATGAAAAGCTATCACTATCACATGGGTCTGTATATCAATGACTTATATAAAACAGAAAGTAAAAGAATAATTACATCTCTGTGGGGGGTTTTCAGTCAGTGAAGATACATATTGCAGTAAAATGGTGCTGGTAATACAGACATAAACTACATATCTCTGTAAAAATCTAATATTACCCGGGATCAAAAAATTGCTTAAAGTAGATAACGAGAAATGAGATAAAAACATATAGTAATTTGCTGCCTACATCTTGCTCTTCACCCATTTTACACCAGCAGTCTCCCACAAATGAGATTCATTTCCTTACCTTTATACAGCAAGGCAAGAAGAATAGGACTCATAAAGGCATCTGCTCTTGCATCCCTTCTTACATGTCCTAAATAACCTGAGAAAGGCTGATTCCCCCAAGAGATTAAAGAAACTCTGTCAACCTAAAATCAACTTGTTGTATGTAGATTATTCTTAAAGAGCATGAAAAACTGTATATAAATTGAATTGACTATTTATTTCTAAAGGGGACCATTCTTGAGAAATGTAGTATGAGATGTGTTGCATTGCTATGCAACTAGTTGTTTTGATGTGCTAATTATAATTACAGTCTGCTTGTCTGTCCTGTGCTAAAACAATGACCCCCCTATGTTCTCATTTATGATTTAGCCTACTGAGTTACATATTAGCAACAAAAGCAATGCTGTATTTCTCAGGAATGATTTACTGTGCATAAAAAGGCAAGTACAATGTACCAACAGTTTTTCATGCTCTTTAACATTAAACTTAACTTCCTGTTGGAGTGACAGTGTCCTTTTAAGCTTTCATTCCTCACCTCGGCACCTATGGCGATGCAACCATTTCTAGTCTTCACTACTCTTGCCATCAGATTCAAAGCCACATTTCTCTAAAATTTGCCCTGGTATTTCCATACTATTTATATTTTTTTAATACAATGACAAGATTCATCCTTCCACTAATTTGTGTTTGACTTATCTCTATATTAAAATATTCTCAAAACCAGGAAATGCTTAGTCATTTATATTAATTTATCTGTGTATGCTTTTTGAGTTAATTGGTACCATTGTGAACTTTGTAATGATATGTAATATGGTCGAACTTTAATAATAAAGAACAATAATAGGTAAGAAACTTGCATTTAGCAGTGAAACTATTATACATTAAAATCTGTGCTAGGTTGATATTTTTGCAAAAAAATATTACACTGTAATGAATTTATATCAAGGTTTGAACTAGCTCACCCACCTCCATTCCACTGACTGGAAATAAAAAGTTGCAGTATAATTCATTATAGAATTTACCATGACATTTCAATAAAAAATGAAAAGTCAAGGTGCAGTTGGCAGTATTGTGTTAATCAGCATTTTCTACAGGACATAAAAAAAATTCAAGCTAGACATTTTAATTTGGTAAGTGCATAGTTTTTCTATCAGCGTTCTTTAATCTCGACAAGATACCAGCAGGCAGGATGCCCGGGTAATACAGCACAGCTACAAATTTCAAACAAGACTTTTTCTAAAGATAAATCAATAAACTATTTTCTAGCTCAATTTTTTTTTTCATTTAATGGATGCAAAGGCATAAATCCATTCTGCCATTGTGGTGTCATTTTGCTGTCCACTGTAAATTTCTTTTCATTATAAACATTGATCTTTAGTTGACTTTAAATGTTTTACTTGTTTGAGAAGAAAAATAAAAACTAATGAAAAATAGAATGCATAGAGAACCGCTCAATCTTTTGTCATGAAATGCTATACACAGAGGAATTAAGGTCATGATCCACAGATTGATGAGCTAGAATGACAAATTAGTTGTGATGATTTACAGCACATTCAGAATGGCAAGATGGATGTAGATGTGAACAATGTTGACACCGCTCTCACAGAGCATAGTTTATAGAGTTTTATTGATTGGATGACATAATGTAAACAGTAAAGTGAATGCTACTGATTATACTGTGGTCATTGGAACCCACCAGGTCCCACCAGATCCCATAAGATCCCTGTTAAGAACGGTATGTGGTGTCTTATGAATGGGTCACTTAAGAAGAGGGATCAAAGTCCCTGAACCATTTTGTAGGATTCCATGGAATTCTGTCAATATTTTATGCTTCTGCATAAGGCAGATAAACACTATGTCAGCTTTATACACATGGAAAATAATAATGGTGATATAATGAAAACCAGCTAGTATTGTCATCCTGCGATCACTGACACAAAGCTTGAATCTCTCTGAAACCATAAATCAGTTTGTTTCTTTTTAAAGTTTAGTGTACTGTGTCCGTAATCCATCTCTTCAGTCTTGCAGCTTTAAGAATATGTGGAACACAGTGGGAAAATATATTTAGTATAGGGTACTATATGTAAATTGAGAACTAATCCTTTACTTAAAACATATAGTATAAACCCCTTTAACTGGAAAGTCAAATAACAATGAATTATTGTTGTCATATTCAGGGGACTGTTGGACTATTGGGACTGGTGTTGCCCTGTTGGCATGGGGTGGGTAATGTTGCTGTTGGCATTATTGGGACATATATATGACTTATTATTGTAATGTTAAGTATGAGAATCTCCATAGCATGTTTAGTATCTAAATGCTGCCTTTTCCACAGCTAGTTTAAAAAAAGTATCTAGTAATGGGGTTACCTGGTTGTGTGGGACTCCCATGTAAGGGGGTGCAGCAAGATGGGGAGTTAGTAAACAGCCTACAGGAACATCCCAAATGTTTGGGGATAAATACCTGATCAATAAAGTTGTGCAGTTTAAACATACATCAGCATTGTGTATGGTTTATTCTGGGTATGTAGTAATTCTACACAAGGGAATTATTGCTATGGACCCTGTCTGATACTCTGCTCCTAACCACTGGGGTTAGTACTACGGAGATAGCTTCCTGAGCTTCTGTGTTGCTGGCATCCTGAGGCAGCATGGCGCCTGGATGATAAAACCCTGACAATCTAGGGGGTTCCTGTAAGCCATAGGCAGGAAGGTTTTGGGGTGCACCTGGCCTCAGGGTCATCACAATTGTTAATTAAATTTCCCTTTAAGTGAGTGTTACACAGACTATTGTTAACATAGGTATTGAAAAGTATATGTTTGTGTTTTCAGCACTTGCTCTACTTAGCTGTGCCAAAGACTAATTGCTCTTTCTTCTTACTAATTATCTTCCCTTCATTGTTTTTCTTCATTCATTATTTGGTCTTTAAAAAGCCCTAGTTGTAATTTAACATCAATACTTTTCTCAAGTTAATTAAAGCATTATAAAGCTCTACATGCCTGTTAATTGTTTGTCAACTGCAGGTCTCAGTTATTATAATTATTAGCCTTTATTTACCATCTTCTATAGCATTGTACAAAAGGGTTAAATAATACTATAATACATATGTATATACTTATACAGACAAAGTGGTAGACCATGCTTGTTATAGTTTACAATCCAGAGAATGGCCCACGAACAAGATGGATCTCAGTCTAAATAGATCTCTGGTGGGTGACTGGTAAATCTCTGATCCCCATTGACTAATAATATAGGCATAAAAAACAAGAAGAAACATATCTAAATTGTGACTGAGAGACAATTAATATTGTTCTAGAGTGGTAGACATTTTTAGAAGTACCATTGAAAAAGTAGGTCTCATGTACTGGGCACCCTTGATCTACAGCAATGTATTAATTTTGGTAGACACAAGAGGTAGCTGCTGAGTGGTTAGTGGATCATATCCTGTGTGGTTATCTGTAATGATATGCACTAAACAAACTTTAGTTCATATGGATAACTTTCTTAGTATTATTGTATCCAATAATGAACAGGTAAAAAGTAAACTGATATCTATGTGACATTATTGTACAGAAATACAGAATAAAAATGAGGTTCAAACATATTATATTCACCTTATTCTATTCAGATTTAAATTTAGATGTGCTTAAAATATACTAATAACATTGATAACTCAGTTTCTATTAGTTTTTTTTAAATAATGCTAAAATATAGATTGCATTAATTATTGGTACTAAAAAATTATGTTTTTAAGAACAGATTTTTTTTTTATTGAATGCCCTGTTTGTGCTAAGTGCTGGGGTGCACAGTGCTGTGCTCCCCCAAACTGTAGGCTGGGGGCAGTATCAAAAATAATAGGACCCCTACGAACTAAAAGGTCCTGGCCAGGGGGCCCAAAATAAAAAAACATTGTGCTTACTGCTATTATGGGGAAGGCAGAGACAAACCTTCCCTAAGCCCCTTACCCGCTTGTAAAGTAAGAGAGGGGAAACCTTAGTCAGGCTTATCCAGCCCCTAGCCTGACCAAGGTTTACCCTCTCTTACCTTTCAGAGGAGGTACTACACTTGATCTTAGCCAAAAGAGTGAGATGCGATCACCTTATCCTATTCAGATTTAAATTTAAATGTGCTTAAAATATTGCAATAACATAGATAAAACCCAGTTTCTATTAGATTTGTGTTTTTTAAATAATGCTAAAATATGGATTGCATTAATTGTTGGTACTGAAAAATCATGTTGATTAGCATACAATATCAAACAAGAAAACACAGTTTCTTGTTTCAGACAAATGTATATTATATAGACCAGTGCTGTCCAACATGTGGGATGGATGTGGCGCATCTGCTGATTTCTGTGGCTCTCACTACCAGGGATAATCTCCCCACTGATGCTACTGATGATACTATGAGATTAGCTGGTAGCTCAGTGTTTTCCAAATAATTTTCAATGGGACCTTCCATGTTCATTTTGTGTAAGCAGAAGTTCCCTCTTTGGAAAGTTTTGTGGACCATTATAAGAATTGTTGCTACCAAAAAATTAAGTTGATTAGAACAGTGTTGTCCAACATGCCTGGGATGGATGTGGTCCACCAGCTGAATTCAGCGACCCACTTACTGCCACAGAGAAAGTAATATTAATAAAATAAAACCTGTAAGGCCATCTAAACACTTGGGATGTCTTATACAAATTCCGAAATGTTTCATTATTTCACATAGAATTTCTCAATATATTAATTTATACATTTAGATATACATTTCCTAATATTCTTATTTTAATTCCAGCTTCGCACTCACTAGTTAATAAAAAAGTGACCCAAAAACTGCCTTGCCTTCCGACTAAAGAAGTTGGACAGTATTGATATAGAGCAATGAATAAATATTGATCTAATTATAGTATCTCTCTTTATTTTACAGAATAATAAATATCCTAGAGCTCCAAGGGACATGTGGTTTATCCATCATTTGCAACAACTGTAGGAGAATATGACATTATTCTAACCTGAATGCTGAACAAAGTGTCTTGTGAGCTGTGTCATATGGTTCTAGTCCTATTCTCTATTGTATCTAAAAATCTGTGAAATCATGAGTGGGTTTCTTTCGTATTTGGATCCAAGACGAGTTCCCTGGGGAGCAACATGGAACGCAATCAATGCAAGGATTTTACGCACCAAGCCTGTGGAGTCAATGCTGGAAGGTGGTGGTGGATCCGCTCCTCACAGCACCAAACTTGCACGGGTACTTACAACTTTGGACCTTGTATCACTTGGGGTCGGAAGCTGTGTTGGAACTGGGATGTATGTAGTATCTGGACTGGTAGCTAAAGAAATGGCGGGACCTGGAGTAATTGTATCTTTCATTATAGCAGCAGTTGCATCTATTTTATCCGGTAAGTATTTCCACTTATTTTTAAATAGATTCCAAAATGTATCAGTTTTGTGGGCTGCAAACAATTTACGGTTTAGGGGCTTGAAAACTCTGCGATGGTTAAATCCGGAACTTACAACCTCCCAAAGCCTTTGATCTTTCAATTCCGCATTTATTTTTTATTTGTTTATTTTGAGGGTTTGCGAGTTCCATCACATATCGGACTCCCGAACCTAATTGATTGACATGTAACTTCCATGTTTTGCTGCTGTAATGATGGCGGTCTAATTTTCTATTGGCTGTTTTGCTTAATTGATCATATCGTCGCCCTGAACTGCTACGCACGAGTGCATGGTTTCCGGAGTCGGCTTTCGGCCCGTAACTTGCTTTCTTTTTCAATTGAATAACACTGTAATCGGAGACGAATGGGAGCCCGCAGCACGCCTGCAAACATATGACCACAATGCCGCAAGATGCAGGCTTGCAATTGAATCGTGCTCATATTTTCCTAGCATTCATTATTAATTAAAGTTTGTGTGTTTTATGGCTTACATAGCTTCTATATTTTTTAGTTTGTTGCATAGATCACAAACATGCACTTTGGTTTTCTCTTCCAACACACCCACATGCTTATCTACCTCTCATATAGTATTATTTTACTATATCTTTCATCTGAAAAATACCCTGGGGGGAAGTGAAAACCAGTTACATATCTGATTATTTGATCTGATTTTTATTCTCAGATATTGTATGTGAAAGATGCTGTTTCAGAAAATGCAGTACCTGCTGCAAATAAAACAAAATGAAAGAAATGGTGCCAGCAATAAGCAATGACCTTTCAAAATAGGATTACACTAATCTAGAATTTTCCCTCACTAGTCACCCTCTACTGCTCAGATTTAGTTTGTGTTATAGTAAAAATAACAAGCCATGTTTATTCATGCTGGATACTAATCGGTAAGCATAACCAGCAACATATTTCTTTAAAGTCCCAGGAAATTAGCTTTTCTGAGTAAGAATGCACACAGTTACCTAGCTAATCTTTGTTTGTTCATTTTTCATTAAATTGTTATAATCTTCCTAGGGATAAATTGTATTCAAGAATAAATGATTTAAGGTACAATTAAAAGAAGTTTAATAAAATAATTATGTCATCAGGTAAGGTGATAGGTAACTGCCATTCTATCCTGCAAATAAAAGCATGCAAACCGTTTTGCAACGTAAAACACAAATGATTCACCATCCTTTAGCCCTGTGTTTACCAAATTCTGTTAAATTAATGCTTGGGGTTTTATTTTGTATAGCCAAAGGCAAATAGTGTTCCTTGGCTGCATATAGACATTTATGTGCATATACCAACATATTACAGTTTACTCACTGTATCTTCAGGCATCCTGCTACCCCCTGAAAATGACCTGGGCCTTGTGGGCCTTGGCAGAAACACACTCCTGGAGCAAATTGATTTTGTTGTTAATTTTTGAGATTGTTGACACACCTTTTCACATTTAGATTCAACAAGTTATTTTTTTCACCCTGTTTCATTTGAGAATCCCTTCACATTATTTATGTGTAGTGAAGATCCCCAGCAGGCCAGTTGATAAAAGAGGCTATTTCCCCTTCTGGATCTTAAAAAGTGTTTATTTGGATTTAAAATAAAATCCCTTGATCCAGGGTTTATCCAGTTTCTGAAGTATTTATACTAATCTTTCTAGTATTGTCTCTTCCTCTTCAAAATGACCACCAACATAGCTATGGATGTACTGACTTCTTGGAAAGTAAAGCATGATTCTACTAATGATTGCTCAGGTCTCGTTGGGCCCCTATGCTAATCCCCTATATCACAGATAACTTCATGTTTAACAGCAAAGTAAATCTCCCTAGCTATGTCAATCACCCGTCCTGGAAACATTGCAAGAAAACTTCTACAAATGACTGCGGCAAACCGGAGCCAAAAATAACAGCAAACTTTTCCTTTGATTTTTGCACTGTTACTCTGTTAGACTTTTGCACCAAAACCCTATACCAATAAGAATTTACGGATCACTCCCAAATAAGGGCGGTGTCGTAACGACAACAAATTGAAGAAAATATTACAGGTACCAAACACCACTCGCAAATGGTTTTAAAATCATTGCTGAGTGCCACAGCAGCAGTTAAAGAGACAGTATAGGACCATAAAATTATAGAAAATGATGAAAGTTCATCATTATTTGACACATAACATATGTTTAATTAAAAAATATTATATTTTATTATTATCTGTTTCACTATACAACATCAAGGGTAATAGACAGCCCTGTACTCAAGGGGTTAATACATATCAGGAAACCATGTGAACTAGGAACAAATGCGCTAATGCATTGTCTATCACATATAATAGTTGTCAAACTGCGAGACGTCGTCACGCTTTGCGTGGTGCGTATGCATCGCTCATTGCTTGCGAGCCTCGCGTAGCGAGGTGAGCTGTTAAGGCACTAAAACTTTCATCACAAAGGCAATGAGCGCTAAAGCGAGGCAAGCAGTGAAGGCAATGAAACACGCGGGACTTAGAAACGTAGGATCGCCTTAGCCTCCAAGTACTTGACAAACGCGGGACTTAGAAAAAAAAAATTACAAGACGCAGGACTTTGAAAAAAAAATACAAGATACCAAAAATCCGAGGTTAACGGCTGAACCAAGAAAATCCAAAAAACACAAAAAACACAAAGAAAATAAAAACAAAAACATTATGAAACACTATTCCTTGATTTTTCATTCAGTGTCATAAGTCCTTGTGTCAGGAGCAGTGTGTATCATCACATCTGTTTCTAGGCAACTAAGTAATGATCAATATCAATTCATCTAAATGTGTCTGCAACAGCACAAGTAACACAGCAAATCACACATTGCTACAATGTCTCAACACAATTTCTAGATTTGGGCAACCTCTGCAAAACTGTAAAAAATATAATCACAATTTCTACAAATATAAAAAAGGAATTTAACAATATTGCAATAAAATTATTTAGGAATATTTGCCCTTATAAAAAATATACTTTTACAAATACATACTTAGAAACAGTTTCAAACAGAGTTATATATTTAGGTTTTGTACTGCCCTAGGCGAGCTGAAATACATGTGCTTCCATTAGTACTCCCCCATTAGTACTCCCCCATGAATTAAACTGTTATGTCACTATCCTAACAATACCTATCTATAGATGTTTTATTGGTATTTGTGTTTACTATATATAGATATATACTGACAGAAAGTGTAATATTGTTGGTCCCCGGGTTAAGGACAAGATCCATTCCTGAGAATATTGTTAAGTCTGATTTGTATGTAAATCAGATCCCTGATGAATAATAATAATAATAATAATAATACTATAATGGTTCATATGGGGTAATAAGTACTAATACAGTGTAATAAAAATAATAATAATACACCTGTACTGTAATAATAAGTTACATAAACTACCCCCCCCCCCCCGTCCCGTCCCGTCCCGTTGCTACACCCATGTTGTAATTATATTTATAAACATATATTTATCTCCCCACATTAAACGTATTACATTCTTAGAAAAAAGTCTAGGCTTTGAGGACACAAATTACTACCAAGACATTGGCATTTGTTTATCTACCAAGCTGCAATGACCTCACATAGCTGGGTACAAGGAGAATTACTGGTAACAGCATTGTGTAAGCTTTACACAAATATGCAGTAACAGCATTTAAGCACGCCAAGTTCATTCTTCATCTGCACAGGGATTACTTTAATTCTGAGCAATGCTGCCAAGTTCCAAATTAGAAATGAAAGCTAGGTAATGGGGACTTTGTGTTCCATATCTAGATGAGTAATGGGTTCATATTAATGTGGTCATATTAATTTTGAGGGGAAGCATCAAGTTGGTATCAACTCAATCAATATTTTGGGGAAGTATTCCATTTGAATATGTATTTATTAATTGCATCATATATATAGTGCCTTTATCCAAGGACTACATATTTATAAAAATGACACTGTTTAATTTTGCAGTATAAGGGAGGACATTTTAATAAACAGACATAAAATATAAAGTGAGGTTTGCGTTGTTGCTAAAATTGTGCAAGTGGCCAAAGGTAAGATCGGGATATTGGATGCAACTGAAAGATTGGGAGAAGTAGGGTAAAGGATCAAGGTGCAAAATGTGTGTTGGTTTGCAGACAATCCAACATGAAGTGAGAGTTTGTTCCAGTGAAAGGACGCATGGAGAAAAAATCATTGTGAGTTATTATCTACTAGCGAATTGCCCGTCAAAAAATGACGGCAATGAAATTGTAAGGTAGCTAATGCTGTTTAGTGTGTAATAATGAAATATATAATACATTAATAAATGATTATACTTTACCTATTTTAAAGCATTGTGTGGAAGAGCTGTGAATGTGTTTTGATGTTGCTGCAGCATTAGTGGTGTGGATCTGCTGTGTAAGCGTGTTGAATGTGTGCAGTGTAACACTGTGCGTGCGCGAGCCCAAACCGTTAGCGTAGTCGTGTACTTCCGCATTGGCGTAAAATGGCGAGTAATGTGTGGTATACGTCTGTATCGGAATATCCGTAGGTGTTTTGTGGTGTTTTGCGAGTTTCTTGTGGTGTTTTGCGAGTTTAGAGTGCTGTAGCCTCGTTTTCGTTTTGTTCGGCGGCCATTTTTTCTCTCGCTTCGATTTTTTTTTAGTCTCTAAACTGTTTTATTTCGAGTAAAATCGAGGTGTAAGTTGTATTTTTGAGGTGCTGGGTGCTCCCTCTTGGTGTAGGTAAGTTTTTTATGTATGTGCTGTGTGTATGTTTTGTGTTTTACATTTTGTAATGTTCGCGAGTTGCGTCCGAGTGTTGCGAGGCCATAATGTGTGTGAACGTGTGTCGTATGTTGTTTGCGAGTGTCGTAATGTGTGTGTCGTACTGTTTGGGTTGCGACGTGAAGTTTGCGAGGGTCGCAGTTGCTGGCATGGAGCGCCTTTGCGAGGGCCGCGACTCGCGTAGCGAGCCCGCAGCGTTAGCAACAACTCGTACGCTCACAACTATATATGTGATTATGTACCAAAAATAAATGAAGGGGGGGGGGGGGGGCACTGCCTACTATTGCAAATCAGTGGCATACCAGAAAATAGTAGAAGAATATATATGAATAAAACATTCAGATTTTAACCCCTCATCTCATGGGGTATTGATGTTGCAATTAGGATGGTCCACAGTATGGCCCTCTGTATGGTCAGGGTTCCTCCTGTCATAAGAACCAACTAATCTACTGGGAAAGGTGGCTGCCCCTCTAATGCTGAATATGATAAAGCTTAAGAAGGTAATTTGAGAAAACACACTCACCAATAAAGATAGGGGGATCCAGGACCATACAGAGGACCATACTGTGGATGTTCCTATGCACAACATCTATACCTTATGTGATGAGGGATTAAAATTAGTGTTTTATTTATATATATTGTTCTACTATATTCAGATACGCAATTGATTTGCACTAGTAGGTGATGTGCTTTGCCCCCACCCCATTGTGGTATATTACTTCAGCATGGAGCGAGCAGAGCGCTGAGGAGAAGCTTCACACCATTGTTTGTACTGGGGGTGAAAGACCCTTTGGACATTATAAGTCAATAAACAGAGAGTCGAGATATGGTGGGAAAGTAAAATTACCTGGAAACATAATGTACAAGGTCAGATTCCCCCGATCTTTTAGTGCACATGGGACTGATACTTTTTGATCCTGGACTATCATGTGGGTAAATATTAGCATCACTTTGGTGACTGTATTATTATTGTACTTTGACATTCTGTATTTTGGAATTTAACCTCATTCCTATTTTGCTTTTTACACAGGTGTATGCTATGCTGAATTTGGAGTCCGTGTTCCAAAAACCACTGGCTCTGCTTATACATACAGCTATGTCACAGTCGGTGAATTTGTGGCATTTTTCATTGGGTGGAACTTAATCTTAGAGTATCTAATTGGTACAGCAGCAGGTGCAAGTGCCCTAAGCAGTATGTTTGACTCACTCGCCAATCACACCGTCAGCCATTGGATAATAAACAGAGTGGGAACATTAAATGGATTGGGTAAGGTTGTTTTATTTTGCTTGTACAGCAGTGGAAAGTTATTTTTCTCATCTAATTTTAACAGTTCCATTCATTATAACATGTAAATTGAGGCATAGGATCCTCAATAATTAACTTATTTATCTAGTGTTATATTATAAATATGTAATGGGAACGTTTGGCTTTGTACTAGAACAGAGGTTCTCAGATTAGAGTACTTCACTACTGATACTACTCTGTTATAAACATAGAAACGTTGATTTGAGGGCAGATAAAAACCAAAAGGTCCATATAGTGTGACCATTACATCTACCTAAAGCTTGGCTTAATTAGATGTTGGATGACCTTATGCTTATCCCAGGTAAACTTAATTGTTTAAACTGGGTATGTCCCTATCATATCCACTGGAAGGCAGTTAAACTTGTCCACTATTCTTTATTCTGTACACATTACCCCTAATTCTTCCAAATTTCAAATCCAAATAATGACCTCTTGTTCTTGCTTTCCTTTTTTCTGGACGATGTTTCCCTCTTGAATTTTATTAAATCATTTGATATTATTGTTCTTTCTTATCTGCTCTTCTGATCGATGTTTCTATCTTTCTGTCAATTCTGACCTCTAAGCTATACATTTTCAGGTCTTACATTCTTTCCTTATAGCATGTGGCACATGTTCTTACTTTTAAGAATTGGCATTCATTATTTGACCAAGGTTTACATTAGAAATGTTTTGGTCATTTCCCCACCTGTTGGTAGGAAAAAACAGCCGAAACAAGAAACTGTCAAAATAATTAAATTAGGAGTGTGAAACTAAATGAATCCAGGTGCACAAACCCAGGACATATTCTACCTGGATATGGGACCCCACCTGCACCTGGAACATGACTTCACATGGCAGTGGAACCTCCTCCGTCAAAAACTGTTTCCTGAACTTTTAAATAGCCAGCTTGGCTAATGCCAGGCTCGGATTTACAAGGTGGTCACTTTTCTTATTGCCCTAAGACAAAGAATTGTGACAGGAGTAATGCAGTCAAAAATGCAGGAAGAGGCCCTTAAGAATGCAGTCTGGCACAACAAAAATATATATGGTACACAGACTCTCAGTCCACAGAATAGCAGGTTGCTGCATCTATGAAATTGGCCAGGTACTCTCTCATGCTCAGTGCACCATGGAGAGCACCTCTCCATTTGGGTCTCTTGTTCTTTTCAGCTGGTAGGTAGATGGTGTCTGGGCATGTCACAAGGGCAAGGAAGTGCACTGTATGGAGAATGCAGCTTTTTCCTCAGCATGCCTGTTTAGCATTCTGAAAGTATGTCTAACAACTTAGAGGCTGGGGTGGAGGAGAACTTCTGGACCAACATTGTGAGCCCCTGATCCTCCAACAGGTGTGGTTGAAGTGCCAATATGTGGCTTGTGGTGCTGTTGTTGTGAGTGCCACTGTCACAGACATACTGTTGTGTTCTGTGAACAGACTCAGCCTAATGTCACACCACCAGGCTTGAGACATGTAGTGGTTAGACATGTAGAACCTGCCAATGCAGCATGCACCCTGATATAGGTTAAACCCATGTTCCTGGGTTCTGTTCTTGCCAGACGTCCTCTAGGGAGAAGCTGGTGATGAGCTCCCACAAGACTGCTAATGCAGAAGGGCGTGTTGCTCTGGCTCATTTCGTCCAGAGCTTTGAGAATGCAATTGAAATTACTGCTGAGCAGCACACATACGTCTCCAGGTATGCTGACAGTCTTGGTAAGAAGCTCACTCTCTTGGACCTGCTGCAGGAGCATACAAATTAAATAAGCTAATTATGCATTCCTGCTCTTGGATACAGGTAGAGTAGACAGCCTAGGATAATGGCTTTGACAGAGGCTGAAAAAACTCTAAGAATAGGGACAACACTGCACACAGTGTCGATGTGAAATAACTGAAGAAGAACCTGGCTGTACATTATTGCCTCTCAGAAACTGAACACAGTGTATTAGGGATGGTTTGATCCTGATTGGCCTTTTACAGAGCCAATCAGAGATTACGAGTTATAACCCTACCTGTTAACACTGATATAAGGTCAAACCATATTAAAAAGCATCTATAAAATAAACTAAAAAACTAAACAAAGACATGAAGCTCAAATGAATCCTGGTGGAGTACTGCATCTACAGCCCACTGGGAGGTAAGCTCAGACATCCTACCAGTGGACAAAGCCACGACTTACTCTGCTCAGGGATGTCTAGGTGAGCTCTAACTAGGGAACTATAGACTAGTATTAGTACACTTATTTTTCAGGTGCTAATTTCTTGTTCAATACAACCAACATCCTACTTGCTTTGCCTGATGCTTTGTTTGCTCACTTTTAAATTATGAAATGTAATAACTCCAAAATCCCTTTCCTCTTCTGTTGCTGTCATCAAATTACCATTAGTATATTCTACATTTGGGTTTTTGTGTCCTAAGTGAATAATTTTTCAATTATCAGCACTGAATTTTGTTTGGCAGGTCAGTCTTTGATGCATGAGTGATAATGACATGTTTATCTATCTATCTAGCAATCTATTATTATTATCGTTTATCTATCTATCTATCTATCTATCTATCTATCTATCTATCTATCAATCAATCTGTATGTCTGTCTGTCGATCTATCGATATGTCTGTCTGTCTGTCTATCTATCCTTTTTGAAGTTTTTAATGTGTAACAGGTATATAAATGTTTATGATTTTCTCTGTGTCACTATATTTTCAGGTAAAGGAGAAGAATCATACCCAGATCTTCTAGCTCTGGGCATCGCTGTTATTGTCACAATTATTGTTGCACTCGGAGTGAAAAATTCAGTGGGATTTAATAACATCCTGAATGTAATTAACTTGGTGGTATGGGTCTTTATCATGATAGCTGGCCTTGTCTACGTCAAAGGCAAGAACTGGTCAAACGGACAATTCTTGGCCTATGGATGGTCTGGGGTAGGTGCTTTGACATTTTTTTAAAGATGTTATTAAAATTACATTTATTGCAATTTATTATACATTCTTGTTGATGTATGACATTAAAGTGCAAGTGTAAGTGCTTTTCATGTTACATTTATGTTTAGTTCATCAGAACAAATACATGTGCTAACAGCAGCAACACAAAACTTTAGCCAGAAAATATGATTAAAAAATACAGTTAACCTCATTATTGGCTGCTGCTGCTTTAACATTGCCCACCTCTCACATTGTCCTGAGCACTACATGATATTATCTTAGATGGAATATTTGCTTTCTTTTCAGTAGTACTCAGGATAATAAGAGGAATGTGGGTGGTACAGCATCAGCCATTAATAAGGTTTGATTTTCTGGCTAAAGCTTTGCTGCTGTTTGTATATTTTTTTAATATTGTTATTTATGGTAATCTAAAACATAGATTTAACATGAAAAGTGCTTTTAATGGCCCTTTAACTGGTCATCTCAATGAACATGTATAATCACTAATTGTTCTAGAAGGGACACTGTGATGCCCCAGCTTTCATGGCTTTTTAATGATCATTATAAACAACCTTTCAGTTTAGTGAGATTTAAAGAGGCTTCTTCTAACTAAATTATGGTGAAAGTTGCTTGTTTTCCTTTATTCTTTTCAAACTGTGCCACAGCCTGGAATATACTTCCCTACAGCTGCCGATATTCTACACAGCTTTAATGGCAGAGTATAGGGATATGTGCTATACTTTCTGCCACAGTTAAAAAAGGAGCAACATCCCAAAGCTGGTAATTTACTGTTCTCATAAAAGATCAACTTTTTAATCGCAAGAAATTTGAAAGTTTTTTATACTGGTCTTTATACTTCATGAAAGCTGGATCAGCACTGTAATAAACAGATTGTCAGATTAAGGAAGGGCATTAGAAGTGTGAACTGTTCATGTTGCATGTCGTATTACTACCAATAATCAGTAATATCTGAGTGCTATCTTTGCTTACTATTTTACTTACTATGCTTTTCCTATCAAAAAGTGTATTACTGTATATCCTTCCCTGTGTCCATCAGCATTGTGTGGGCATGATACTGTTACTAATTTAGCTAAAAAAGGAGCCTTAAGTGTTTGGCATTTTAAAGTGACACAATGGAATTTCCAAATACAGTATATTAACTGTAGTTGATACTCAGGGGTGGTGGTGCACAAATATTTTTTTGCATGAAGTGGGGGGCAAAAAATGTATTTCATTCGCTAGCTCCGCCACTGCCAACTACCATAATGCCAACTACCGTATCAATTGATTGTTCTTTAAAAAAAAAATCACAGTAAACTTGCATGGACATTTGCAATTTTACCTGTCAATCAGCCGTAATGATCCACCCACTAAGGACAGTCTGATATGTGTTGGGGAGATCATAGACAATAATATCTAGTTACCCCATGAGGTTCTGAATCAATTCATTTTATCGAGCGTAAAGCCATGTGAAAAAAGACTGGGGCCTGCTCAGATCCTTGGAAATAATTTATCAGATCTACTTAGTTAGTCCCTGAACAGGCCCAGTCTTTTCTTTTTACATAGCTTTACACTGAAGATAATAGAATAATGTATTCTGTAGACCGACCTTGCATGAACTTGTTTCAAAAGAAGTTTAAAATCATTTATATACTTTACATTTTATCAACAATATCCAGACCTTCTGGGAAGTCCACTTGGAAATTTCCAAATGCATTCAGGACACTGCTATCCAATCAGACACAGATACTAATATAAGCTGTGAGTTCAAGCTGTGTGCAATGAAAAGACTTCATGACAAAAAAAATGTGATAAGTGATGTACAGAGTCAGGCTGAATGCTGCTAATAAAATGTAAGTTATCTAAATATGTATATTTTTCATAAATAACACAATATTAATGTTTGCAAAAACATTAAGTTTTTGTATTTAGAGGATGGAGATTGCTGTTAGTAGTATCTGTACTAGAAAATATAAAACATAGCAAGTAATATAATAATTAGTACTTAGTACTTGGCAATTGGACAATTTCAACATGATATGATTGATTTTTCACTTTCACCAAAAAAAAGTGTAAATTGTTGCTTCATAGCTTAACCTGTCTTGTCTTATCAAGCAGTAATGCCATATCTGTAAACTAAGAAATAAAGATGTTTGCATTTTTTTAAAATACTTAGACCCTCATTCAATTGAACCAATCAGGAGATCCAGGCTCGCAAGTGGATGTCGCAAGTTATTTTGCTACTCAATTGGCTTCCGTTTGCAGGCTCCCATTGAGTTACAGGCTTTGAGCTGCTCCGAGATGCCCTCCAAGCCTTTGATCTTTCACGTCCGCAAGAGTCCCGAATGCTAAAATCGCAAATCACTATTCAATTGCTCCGTTTTCCTCTCGCTAACCACTCCGTCAAGCCCGCAATTGGCAAATACCTAACCACAGGCACTGGTATCAAGGAGGTCTCGCTAAGGGCTTAATGACAAATCGGAGCACTTTAAAAGCAAATAAAGAAGCAATACTGTACTTTTATTAAGAGTGTGTTACAATTAATAGCACAACATTCTCCAATACTTTATTTTATGGTAAATGTTCGTGTTATATCAATCACGGCAATCAATGTGAAGTCCTACATGCTTCAATCTCCATGCCCGTAGGACTTTGAAAAATGGAGGTTGGATTTCAAAGTCATACGGCCTTCACTTACGAGTTATGGGCTTGGAGATTGGTTATGATGGCGATCTCTGTTTCCATTGGCTGTTTCTACATCAAGCCCTCAAATGCTACGTCCAACGGCAATGGTTTCCAATTTTCCTAACTTATGGCCACGGCCAATTTAATAGCACCTTAACTTGAGGACGCTGCAGGTCCGCAGCAGGCCCGCAAATGTAAGGTAGATTAGGTAACTTACAATGCCTCAATTGAATGAGGCTCTTGTAACGATCTGCTCTTCTGGTCGGGCTTGAGAAGGCATAGTAGAGCAGACCCTATCCCGCAGTATTGTTTTTGGTCCATTTGCAATCCCCTCTTTAAGTCAGCAGGACCTTAGCCAGACACTCCCCAGTAACCTGAGACCTTTTCAGCAGCAGGAATACAGCTGACCTGGATATAGGTAGTTAGTTGACCAGAGTAACAACCATGATACCGGGAGAAATTAAGGATCCACACCATTATCTATGTGATCCAGAAGCAACTGATTTATTTAGAAAATCCCCATATATTTAAAGGGCATAGGACACAAGGGATGTATATAATACAACAGTGAGAGGGGGTGACAGATAATTACAGGTAATTTACCCCACAGGGAGTCTAGCAGCAGCAGCCTGTTTTACACCTCTAATAAACATAATGCTGTCTCTGACTGTCTAGACCCTGAATAGAGCACATGGGAGGATGGGATTAATTTAAAAGGATAAAAACAGATAACGATACAATAGAAGTTTTAGGCTGAAATGCAAGAGTAAGTCACAGTAAGCCAAACAGAGTCCAGCAAACAGTCCAAAGTCCATAGCTACTGTGACATCTCTTATTTAGTAAGCATTGTGTGCTCCCATTTTAGGAGAATCTTGTACTGTTTTTTGCTTCTCTAATGTAACAAGCTACATAACACAGTTCAGTGAGGAGCCCAGCAAGCAGTGATGTCTGTAGTTCACAATGCTTTGCATGAGGCTAGTTTTTACAGTTTTTTTTTTTTTTGGAAATCACTTTTCTTGCCCTAGTCAGCACCAACAGTAGATGGATGCTGGAAATTATGGCATTATTACTGCCCGTAATTAGGGCTCTGCTATGATCTTATCATAACCTGATCTAAAGGATCATAGGACATTATTTATGGTGTTTGTCTTTGTCCCATCCTAAACTCTCAACAGATGTATGACCCCTTTCTGGCAAATCATTCAGTACTGCTAAAGACTTGATAAAGAGAAGTCAATTCTCGAAAGCTTGTCATAATAGATGAATATGTTTGTCCAATAAAAAAGGTATCACCATATACTTATATACTCATATACTTATGTATTTATTTATTTATTTATATAGTAAATAAATAGTACATTTGTGTTCAAATTTGAAGGTCTAAAGCAAGTTAAAAAATTTTTTATTTCCTGCCCAGAATTCTGAGAAATGCAGTTATTACACTGCATTCTGGGAACCTGGCTTGGGACATGCAGATGGGCCCACACAAAGGTTTCACTCTTGTAATCCATTAGAATTTTAATCATGGCTTCCTTTAAGCATGTATTACATCTTTAAGCAAAGCTCAGGATGGATAATACACAAACCAGGAAACCGACCCAGGTACAGCTGTTTTCAAGGTTACTGCCTCTCACCAGCGTGGGGCCGGTTCCTAGCTTGTGTTCTAGATTTTCTGAGGATAGAAGACCTCCACAGTAGTACAGTAGTACAGTAAATAAATAGTACATTTTTGTTAAATATAAATTAAAAAAGTGTATTTCCTGCCCAGGGTTCCGAGAACTACAGTTATTGCACTGCATTCTGATGATCTGACATATAGAAAGGAGAAAGGGTAAGCTTGAAGTAGGGATCACACAGATACATTTGAGTGGCCTAGAGCAGCATAACACCTAAATATCCCCATGGCAGTATGGCTTTTTTCGTATTTGTATTTGTTATCTGTTAGGTAGACTGGTGGTGAACGCTGCCACAATGGAACAAAACAAAGCTTATATAATAAATATTAAAGTAGAGGTGGTGGACAAAATAACAGAAACACCACATGAGCAAGGAGTTTAATTTTGAAATAACTAAATTATAATTATAAATGCAGGTTTGAGTCATATTAGGTTGATTGCCAGTTAGCAGTATGTGTTAGCTATAAACGAGATCTGACAATTACCATTTTGATATGTGAGTTTTCAAGGAAACATGAGGCAGAGATGCTAAAGGAGCCAAAATTGTTGGTGCCTGAATTGCAGGAACATCTGTCACAAAAACTGCAAAATTATTTAATTTATTAAGGGGAAACATCTCCAAAATAATGACAACACAAGCCAAACATGGACAAATTGCATTAGCAAAGAGAAACACTGGTCACAAATCGAAACTCACGGACAAGGATAGATGGATACCTCACACGATAGTTGCTAAATGTAAAGCTTCAAAAATTACCAAGGAATTGAATCAGCATCTCTGTGATTCAGTCTCAACAAAAACCATATGTCATGAGCTTCATAAGCTGGAAATTTTGGCAAGGCAGTCGTTCAGAAATTGTTTGTATCCAATGCCAAAGCACAAAAACACCTAACCTGATGTAAGGCACACTTAGCTATGTAAAAAGTAGTATGGTCTGATGAGTCATCTTTCACTCTCTTTCCTACATCTGGATGTGTTTACATTTGGAGAAAGCTAAAGAATGCCTTCAGCTCAAAATGTCTGTTGTGAACAGCCATTATATCTGATGATTGCTTTACATGGTTGCAGAAAGGCTAAGAATATGGTGAAGTGTCCCCTTTGTGATGTTCCCATATTCCAGCATGACAAGGCGACCAGGCACACTACTGGACAAATTTAAGAGTGGCTTCATGAACACCAACTGCCTTCCATGGCCTCCATGGCTTCATCAGATCTAAAAAAAAACTGTCAACTGTCACAAACCGCTTTTTGGGGCCAGGGTGGAATTTCCCAGACCCCTACAACCAACGATCCTTCAGGGCCCAAAAATGTTTGTGAAGATGAGGGGACTTTTCTTCAGCACCAGAATATTTGATTTCCCTGGTTGTTCTAACAATTATCTAAGCTATCCTAAAAGACTAACATCACTGGTTCTGATTCCCCTGGATGAAGTGCTTAAAAATTGGCCTTGTCATAAAACCGATTCAAGGTGGCCCTCCTTGTTTCCACAACATCATAAACGCTATTCCCCTAAGTAGCTAGCTCACTTGAGCCCATTCTCTATTTTACCTTGTGATCTGATTTTTGTTATATGTATAATGTGTTTTCAGGTGTGTTTAATACATAGACTACTTAGACTTCAAATTACTGTCACTAATTTAGACATCATAGTTTACTAGGGTGTCAGCCAACAACTGAAACACTTTGTTTCAGTAGACAAAGGTCAAGAGTTGTCAAGTCTTTTCTAAGTGATATCTCTTTGATCCATTGCGGTACACCACTAAATTGTGTGTGCTTGAATCTGTCAACCAGCCCCAGGCCCTGATGCACCCCCCTCCCCTTAGGTTCACTTTCTGGATTCCCAGACGTCCAACTTCCCCAGTGGAGATACCACCTCAACCACCTGGAGAGCTCAGATGCTATACGAAAAGTCTCACCTTTTAATGGGGAAATCATCCGACACGTGGCTGGGGGAAGTAGACATCCTGGCACCCCTGCCTGAAACCCTGTAGCCCCATCCCCTCTCCTGTACTTTACAACAATCAGCACTCACCGAGCCATTTGCTTGTTCAGGGCTGGCCTATGTAATATTATTTCATTATATGTACGAAATGTATTAAAGTGAGATCCAAGGACTAAAGATTACGCTCTTTCTGAGACACATAGAAATTGTTTGTTTAATTTCGAGGGAAGGCTTTTATTATTTTTACTGGGCTATAATCACTTTGTATCCTGAATCTCCACTGCTATACTGTAATATGGGGACTGAAGAACCAGACTGGATCTGTGGGTAGGATTGGTCACCTTGGCCACTGAAGAGCAGATCCAGTGATCCTGTGTTGCAGATGCTTCTGCTGATGATCCTGGTATGATCGGTAGAATTCCTGTACGCAAAGGCAGGAGGTTTGGGGGTAAATCAGACCTCCCTCTCCTGGGTTGTGATATGAAATGCCCACCTCCTTCATTCCTCAAATATCTGGAGGTTTTTGTTCTTGAATAATAGTGTAATATCAAGCTCATGACAGCATTCCAAGAAAAAATTAAACTGTTCTGAAGGTAAAGGGTGTCCTTTTTATTAATACATTATTAGGTGTTTCCATTATTTTGCCCACCCCTCTAGGTGTTGAGTTCCTACTTGATAATGAAAGTCAGACTAAGGTGCATAATAATATTTGATGCTTTTTGTTAGGGCAATAATTATATTCATTGACAGCGGTGTACAGTCTGTAGGGGAGGACAGATTGAATTGTTTGTACAGTATGAAATGATCTAAATAATGTGTGGGAGATTGTATTACATTCTACATTACAATATACAGTACCATGGATTTAATTAGAAGTTTCTGTTTCTTGCTTAACAGGATATTAAAACACTGTTGCAATGTGAAGGTTGAGTTTGCCGTTTGCCTATTTTTATATACAGAAATACTCCTACAGCATTTGTGTTTAAATTAAATTGTTGAAATTTCTGAAATGAAACATAGTAGTTTTTAAAATGTGTCTTTTTCCTGCCTAAATTTAAGCATATTATCAGTGATTGTTTTAGCCATTTTTCCATATTAAACCCTTTCCATTTTCCATCTTCTAAAACCTAATATTTTCCTGCTTAATGGTGTCACTCTCTTGAAATCAGTTTGAATATGAGACTGAACAAGAACAAATAGTTTATTACACAATTAAGGTAAAAGTTTAAATGCAAGGTCAGAGGTGCTCAGTCCATTATTGATTTGTTCTATACCATGAAAACCTACTCAGACAGCAACATTTGCCCTTGCGCCTTTTACAGAGTAGAAATGTCCTGTAGCATATCAACCTGATTTAATTCAGAAAAGTGGTCCAGCCCCAAAATGCTAGCCAATTATTTTTTTGGAAGGAAGACTTAGCAACCAGACACATATTATCTGTTGGAACTTATCAGTGAGGTTTATCTAAGACCCCTAAGACACAGTGAGCGAGGAGTCCTTATCTGGAGCCCAGATTTCTCATAAGTTGTATGTATGTAATGTTCAGGATTCCTGAAGAAGTCTTAAACAACATAATGTATCACAACACTGCCTATTTTTTTTGTGATCTATACAAGTGATTTATATTTGTGATCTACAATATATTGTATCAAAACACGTTTGTATAGATTTATACTTTTTAATAAAAAAATGGTATTGTCTTTTAATATAATTGGTTTGATTTAGTAAAGTCGGTATGATTCTATATTTTTTGCTCTACTGCAAGTGGGTAGAGTTATAGTCCTCATTTCTATGCTTCTATAAATATACCCTTAGAAACTTGTATATGCAAAACACAGCATAATCTTATTTTATATATGGGGACAAGTGCAACACAAATATGTTTGCAGTAACCTACATTTTATTTTGTAAAGCTGTTGATGGTAGAGTTTAGAAAAAAAATCTTTAACAACCTTTTTGATGGCCTTTACTGTCATGGCCATAGGCATATTTAGTACAAGCCCTATGAGAGTAGTGAGATATTGGGTGATCCCACGCCACACACAACACCTGCTCCCTCTCCTAACCTCCAACCCCCACCTTGAGGTCCCCTATACTTCTATTCTTTCCCCCCACTCCAGCCCATAATGTCTACACTCTCTCTCATCTTCCTCTGACACAATCTCCTGTCCTTGTGACGCCAATTCTGCCAGTCACTCCCACTCTCTCGTCACTCCCTCTCCTCTCTTCATAAACCCTTAAAAACGAATGAGGTAATGAGTGAGGGTATAAACGGGTCCCAGGGAACAGCTGGCCCAAGTAACATCATGGATATACCTGCACAGAGCATAGGGGGGAGGGGGAAATGGAGAGAAGAAATGTAGTGAGGGATGAGGTTAAATTGAGGGTAGAGAGATAAAAGGAAGAAGGGAGAGATTAAGGGATGGATGGAAAGATAAAATGGAGGGAGAGATGGATAGGAGGCAGGGATTAAAGGGAGGGAGAGATGATGGGAGGGATAGAAAGATAAAAGGAAGGGTCAGATGAGAGGAGAGATAAAAGGAAGGACAGATAGATTAAGGGTGGAATGGAAAGATGAAAGGAAAAAAATGAGAGATGGAGAGATAAAAGGGAGGGAGAGTTGGGAGGGAGAGATAAAATGAAGGAGAGATAAAAAGGAGATATAAAAGGGAATAGGGTTGAGAGAAAGGAAAGGATAGAAAGATAACATGGCTGCAAGATAGAGATATAACAACTGAGAAATAGATAAGATGAAAGAAGGAGGATGAGGAGGAGGTAAAAGGAAGAAAGGTAAAAGTAGGGGAAGTGGAGGGATGAAAGGGATGAGAGAGAACGAAGTAGAGAAAGATGGGAGGGAAAGATAGAATGGAATGATGATATAAAAGAGAGATATGAGAGGAAGGGTTGCATGTATGTATATATTATATATGTGTGTAAATATATATATGGAAGCCAGGGCTTCTAACATTTGTATTGCTGGCTAGTAAAGGTTCTCCAAAGTGTTTATATATTTCTACTAATTAAAACAATTAGACAAGTGTACTGGCAATTGTTTTTAGAATATGACATTTAAGCAAAACAGAAATCTTAGAGGTGATTTCTCTTTAACAATTTGGCTCTGTCATTTTAGTGTAATTTTTTAATATCCCACAATATGTACCTGTTCAAGTAAATAAGCCATTAAATGTTTAACAACTCCATCGTTGTGAGTTAATCATAGTAAATACATTCACTGAAGCAATTAGCATGTAGAGAGTAATAAGGGCTGATGGCTCAGTAATTTCACCATCTAATAGCTCTGAATTAAATTGTGAATAATTCAGTGTGTCTTGGTATAATGGCATCTCTGATTACAGGGTCGTTTCATGATTTGCAGGTAATGAAAGGTGCAGCTACTTGTTTTTATGCCTTCATTGGGTTTGACATCATCGCCACCACAGGAGAGGAAGCGAAGAGCCCCAATACGTCCATCCCTTACGCCATCACTGCTTCTCTGATAACGTGCTTGACAGCCTATGTTTCTGTAAGTATTAATTTCCTAATTACATTGCATTAAAGGTACTCTGAACTGTGTTCTTTTCTTTTTTTTAGTTGTTGCAGAAAACAGAGTACGTGAGCATTTGCAGGGAGCTTGTGTTTTGTTGTCCTTTCAGACCTTCTGACACAAACACTCTTGTAAAACAGTGAAATATGCAACACATTTTACATAAGCTCAGTTATTTCACTTGGATTTTAGTACAAATGTGATGGATTGTAGTATTGATAAGTCCATTGACCTTTTAAATGGACAAAGGTTATCTTGATAAGACTGCTAATGTAAAACTTGGGAAATAAAGAAAAGTGAAGGGGGGCACTTGCCCAAACTTACCACACACTGGATATACAGTATGCTGCAAGTGGAGTGTGTTCAGGATTGTCATAAAATGCCACAATGTATGGTTTATTAATACATTTTTGTACACAAACAGAACAATACAATTTGAATTATTTTTATTGATATACAGCACCAAACATTTTATGTAGTTACCATAAAGGGGTTTTAAAGGACCAGTTTAAGTGCTTTTCATGGAAAATCTGTGTATGTGCAAACAGAAGCAAAGCAAAGCTTCAGCAAGAAAATATAATTAAAGGGATATGTAAGTGAGCTGGATTATGAGTTAATCTGATAGAGGAGAATTAGTAGTGTATGGAAAAAAAATTTGCATGAAAATCTACTAAAATTATTATTACTATTATCCTTTATTTATAACGCGCCAACATATTCCGCAGCGCAATACAGGGGTTAGGTACAAGTATAAACAATAACCCCACAATGAAAAATAATGGAAGATCCTGTTATTGAGCTTTCAATCAGATATACACAGTGCTTTCCCTAAAGCACCTCACAAGAATGAAAACTCGCAAATGTACACTCTAAATTGTGTGGGTGAGGTACAGGAGAGTGATAGATGCATAGTGAATAAAGAGTCTAAAGATCATAGGCTTTTTTGAATATTTGTGTTTTTAAAGAGATATTGAAGGATTTGAGGCAGGACGATAGTCTGTTGGAGCGAGGTAAGGAGTTCCAAAGTATAGGGGCAGTACAAGAAAAGTCTTGAAGACGGGAGTGAGAGGACATGATGAGAGAGGAGAAGAGAAGAAGGTCATTAGCGGAGGGAAGAGGGCGTGTTAAAATAAGCATTTAAACACTTACCTTGAAGTTAGAAAAATATCTTTTAATTTCTGTCAGTTGAAACTCAGGGTTAACAACCCTCCAAACCCAGGCTAAACTAGTATACAATGTGAAAAACATTTTTGGCCAATCAGGAGGAAGTAAAGACTGAAACATTTGTACGACAATCTGGCAGTTGGTGTCTGTATGTTTGTTTTTCTTCTCTCTGCCTGTCTCCTTATGGCAATTTCAGCTGTGACCCCAGCAACCATCATTTCCTTTAGAGGTCACACACTGTACCCTGCAGGGTACACTTTATGTAAGCTTCCTAAGGTTGTGCACATCCAGATATCAGTATCTAGCATATAAATATGCAAGTACATTCAACTTTTCAATATAATATATATTTTCTACTGATCAGAAGCTGTTTATTAGGAAATATTTGAAACCCAGCTCACTTACACATCCCTTTAAAAAACACAGTTTACCTCAATAATGGCTGCTACTGTACCCCTCCCTGCCTATTTCATTGTCCTAAGCACTACTGATAAGAAAACAAATATTTCAACAAAGATCAAATGAATTAGTCCTTAGGACAATGGAAGAGGTTTAGAGGGTATAGCAGTAGCCATGAATAAAATAAAGTGTGTTTATAAATGATATTTTGATGGTTAAAGCTCGCTTTGCAGCTGTTTGCATTTATTTTTAATGTTAATTAAAGGTGAACTAAAACATAGTGTTAACATGAAAGGTACTTACTCTGATCCTTTAAGGTTTTCAGAAGTATCCTTTGCTTATGACTTTAAATAACAATTTTTTTAATTCCAAATTACATGACAAAAAGGTCTAATGTTTAATAAAATATGCAATTTTAAAGGCTTGTTAGAAAATGTGATTTGTTAGTTTGCCTTTAACACAATATTTGCCAGGGATATTATAACATTATATCATAAATTGGAGGGGCGAGGAAGCAGGGCAATTCTATACAGAACATTTCACATATAATTTATGACAAGCAAATCATTTCAGTAGAGTGAACTGGTAGAACTCACGTTCTTAGCTTGAAGTTAGATGGAATGGTCTAGGGTTTATGTGGTTAATATGTGCAAGAGTATATCTGCTGGGGTACTAGGTGAACACACAATTGATTTTCATAATGCTTGCATCAATTCCATGTCTGTGCCGTTTATAAAAAGGCTGAAAATGAATTAAATGGTAGTTTTTTTAAATAAACAAAGAAAGAACAAACTAAATACATTCTAATTGATTGTGAAGAGATTTTCTTTATATGCAAATCATCTGTAAAAAAAGGGTAAATAATGACAGTATAACATGTGTATCATATATATATATATATATATATGTACAGTAAACTCCCCGTTATCCGGCACCTACGGGGACTCCCTATTGCTGGATATGTGTAGTTTCCAGTTAATCGTGAGTCCCCGAATTTAAGGGGCTAAACGACTCTTAAACACCCCAAAACCCGTCAAAATGCCTTTACAGAGGTATTAGCACCAAAACTGGGTCACTTAGGCCCAGTAAAAATAATTAGAAAGAAAGTTTGCATTTTTTTTTTTTGCATTCTCGAACTCCGGATAGTGCCGGATAGTGCCAGTTATGCCAGTTTAGCGGGAGTTTTTTGAAGCTGGGGAATTGAAGCCGGTGCCGGTTGCTTGAGAGTCCTGGTTAGTTGGGTGCCGGATAACCAGGATAATACTGTATATAACATTTCTTCCATATAGTCCCCACATCGGTACACCATAAGAAAAATGATGCTTCAAATATTTTCACTACAAACAAAAATAATAGTAAATATAATGGCAGGTAGTATTTTAACCCAATGTTGCATCTTATATAGTGCAGTATATGCTTAGCTGGTAGTGACCCTTTGAGTGTATTTTTTGTTTCAATACTGTTATTTAATTCATTAGATGTTATCTTCTTGCATACCTAACACAGATACAGTTTATTTTCAGCTTCTTTTTTTAGTTGTTATGAGTCTTTGTAACTATCTATTTAGTTATATTTGGCTGCTACGAGTGGAGATTGTTGGCAGCCTTGATTGCCGCTTGTTGTGTTTTAATATTTACTACATTACTGGCAGAGGAGCTCAGGCACTGACTTTCTGGGTATATTTACACAAATTGCCTGTCCTTAAAATTAAGATTCAGTGCAATATATGCTATATTTCCGGTATTCTCTGCAGGGCAATATCTCAGTGCAAACTTTAAAAGCTATAAATAAATAAAAAATAATTGTCTATATGATAATTTGCATCTTGAGAAGGGTGGATTAGGGGATAACATTGGGTACATTGTTTTGACCACTCCAGAAACAAATAAGCCGACTGGTATACTAATTAGTACATGAGAGCAGCTAATCAGTATTTGGGAGTCTTTCATTTGCATATAATTACAGCTCAAACAATCCTGAATGTTTCAGGGATGGTTCTGTTTAGAGAAAAGTACATACAATGTATTGCCAGATTATCGTGCTCTTTAAGAATAACATAAAAAGCAACCTGATTTTGGGTTGACCCTTCAAAATGATTTAATATACTGTTATTATCTGGTACAGGCTAAACACTAACCCCAAATTGATGGTTAGAGATATCTATGAAGTATTTATATAAGATGTACAAATGTATTGTAGCTAAATTCTCTAATGTGCTCTGTTTTGGACCCACTTAAGTACATAGAATCAGGGGTGGGGAAGTATTGGAAGCCTGGTAGCACATGCCCCTGATGTTTTATAATGTCTGGCTCCTAATTGTTTCCTCCAATTAGAATGTGTCTCTATGAACTGACTCCATTATTGGCTAATAGACATATCTTGTCTGGCCCCTAGAAAATCTACCTGGCTTCTACAGTATATATGTTTTATTCCAGTGGTACGCCACTGCTACGTAGAACTTTACATCCTCTAGATGTTGGATTGTGCCACATAGGCAGCTTCTCTCAGTTGCTGTCGTCATGAATGATATATACATATTCTCTATATCAGGGATAATTACTGTACCCCACCAAAGAAACTCGGTATCAAAATCAATTTGCAAAAGCCACTTCATAATTCCATATATCGCTTAATCAGAATAGACACCAATGTACATTGTAAGACTCATATCTTACTGCAAATAGAGATCCACAAAATATTGTAGGGAAGTAAAAGTTAATTGTGTGGGTGGTAGTAAATACAAATTCAGATAAAAAGTGTATAGAAGTTTAATCCATCCTGAGTAGCCTCAAGAATCCATAAAACTTTATATAGGATAATGTATCATTTTATTGGTTTGTTGAGATCTTTACTTTTTGACGGGAAGTAAGGTGATAAGGAAGACAACGGGTAATTTAAATGTCAATACAAATAAGTGTATATAGATTTCTCTTTTATGTATGTGTTTGTATGCATTGTTAGGTATGTGGATTTATGTATTATTCTATGATTACAATTGTTTTAGAAGTTTATAAATTTGTGGTTAAAATAGTATAAAATATAATATAAAGTATACTATCCTTCATAATGGGCCATTCTTTTCCTTTGCAGGTAAGCGTTATATTAACCTTGATGGTGCCATACAATATGATTGACACAGAGTCCCCACTAATGGAGATGTTTGTAGTCAATGGATTCTACGCTGCCAAGTTCATTGTTGCGATTGGATCTGTAGCAGGACTCACCGTCAGCCTGTTTGGCTCATTGTTTCCAATGCCCAGAGTCATTTATGCAATGGCTGGTGATGGACTTTTGTTCAGGTCAGTATTATGTATGTTACTAAGGGTAAATTAACCTCTGTTCAGTTGTGGCAGACAGCATTACTTGCCACGTAACTTACCTTTATAAAGAGGACATAAGTTAGCTGGAAGCTCTGTATACTGATTGGTTCATTTAGAAAGCACAAAAATACTTTTCAGCAAGGGTGTATTGAGCCTAGGCCCATGAGACTCAGAGCTAAGGCAGCACATGTTTAGGGGGCGGCAGGCTGACTTAAGATACCAGTGCAGTACCATGCAATATGCACACAAACTTCTCTATACAGAGAGTATTTGCTCTGTACATGTACCTGGTGCTTTCTTACTTACTGTATACTTACATAGACTCATATACACTTACAATTTTCTAAATAGGTGCATGGTAAAACTTATGATAGGGATATAGCAAGAGGAAGGGAGGAGAAAAACTGGGTTGATGGGCCTCACAAATCTAAACAGGCCAAGGACAGCAAAAAAACTGCTTTTCAGTGTGTTTTATTAATCACACCTTACTTGTGTGTGTCCGTACATCACTGTCTGTAAGGAATCCCTTATTGTTAAAAATGATATTGGGAGTTGTTTTTATTATACGGTAGTATTTGTGAGTTTCTACCTATGCAGAAATCTAGCTGTAATATTTTTCTGTTTTATTTGTAGGTTTTTGTCTCATGTCAGCTCCTACACAGAGACTCCAGTGGTGGCTTGTGTTGTCTCTGGGTTCTTAGCTGCCCTTCTTTCTCTATTAGTCAGCCTTCGGGACCTGATAGAAATGATGTCAATTGGTACTCTATTAGCATACACCTTGGTGTCTGTATGTGTCCTACTATTGCGTTACCAACCGGAGAGTGACATTGACGGTTTTGTCAAGTTTCTTTCTGAAGAGCAGACCAAGAAGAAGGAAGGAATCCTGGCTGACTGTGAGAAAGAAGCTTGCTCTCCGATGAGTGATGGGGAAGAGTTCAGCGGACCGGCAACAAACACATGTGGAGCAAAGAATCTGCCCTCCTTGGGGGACAATGAAATGCTTATTGGTAAATCAGATAAGTCAAATTATAATGTAAACCACCCAAACTATGGAACAGTTGACATGACATCCGGAATAGAAGCAGATGGATCTGAAAACATCTATCTTATCAAGCTGAAAAAACTCATAGGCCCACGGTATTATACCATGAGGATTCGACTGGGATTACCTGGAAAAATGGATCGTCCAACAGTTGCCACTGGTCGTACAGTAACCATATGTGTCATGCTCCTTTTCGTCTTGATATTCATTTTCTGCTCATTTGTTATCTTTGCTGCAGACTATGTGTGTGACAAGGCCTGGTGGGCTATCTTATTGGTCATTTTGATGGTACTGCTGATCATCGCCTTAGTCTTTGTTATCCTGCAACAGCCAGAGAACCCTAAAAAGTTGCCTTATATGGCGCCATGTGTTCCATTTGTCCCTGCATTTGCCATGTTGGTAAACATCTATCTCATGCTGAAACTATCATCTGTTACGTGGATTCGATTTGCTGTCTGGTGTTTTGTGGGTAAGTTATTTATTATTCTCAACAATTACTAAACAGAAAGCTTGTTGTTTTTGAGTAGATGTAATCTGTTAGATGTCTAATATACATATATGCTTGTACATTTTAAAGCTAACAAAGAGCAGAATTAGGTAGGAAAATGTCATAAAACTAGTTTTAATTAGCAAAAGAAAAAAAAATAAGAAATCTCTTGGTGCCTAGAGGGCATCTATGACATTTTGGTGAAGGTTGCATGTATGAGGGCATTTAAATTTTTGAAGGAGCAGGACTAGCAGTTATTCTTGTACATAGACTGCTTCTGAATATGTGTGGGGAAAGGTGGTATCAAATACTAATAATTCAATTAACAAATCTTTCTCCCTCCACTATTCAGTAGATAACTACATGCCCTCAGGCTCCTAGCTATTAGAAAATTCAAACAATATGGAAAATTCTAAATACATATAGAGTGTTCAAAAAAATATATTTTCTCTAAAAAATTTATGCTTGTGGCTTTAAAATCAGTTTTAAATATTTGAAATATTTCAGGAAGCATTTACTGTAGGGAAAAATTGCTAGTACAATATATAGCCATTTCTTAATGCACCTTAAATTAAATTAAGTTCCTGATGAAGTAACAGAGTCCATTTAACTAGACACAGAACTCAGATATTTGTTGAGCATGCATTTATTAACAGTATCCTATTTCTTAGAAACTCATCCCTCCCATGTTGATCCAAAGGAGACAGTTCCTAAATTTTCATGGACATCCTTTGTGCTATTATTTTATTCCTTCTGTTTTAATTCTTTGGCATACTTACCATATAATTGTATTACTAAAAGTATACATGCAATATAACAGTATACTGTTAGAGCCTGTCAGAGCCATCTGTTTAGAATGTACTCAGGCATTTAATGTGTGGTGAGATTTTGCACTGTTCATGTGCCATTGCAATGTCAGAGCATTATGCCATCACATATTATAGTTGTGGTAATTGCGAGTTTGTCGGTAACGCTATGTTAAAAGCTACGAGTTGCGCATGTGCTCATTGCCAAAGGAGCTCAATGCGAGGCCCGAAAGTTGCCAAATGCGCTCATTGCAGGGCTTGCGATAAAAGCCAAAGGCGCTCATCTCAAAGCTTGTTAAGTAGAGGGGAAAGAAACCATTGGCGTTCATCGCGGTTCCCGTAATGCTCGCAATGAGCACTGAAGGCGCTCATCGCAAGGCTCGCAGCACAGGCTCCGACTAGATTCCAAGTTACAGGCATAAAAATAAAAGCTGCCATTTTTTTTTAAGCCCATAACTCGGAAGTCGTTGTGAGATTGCCAAGAGACACCAATTAATTAGAAAATTAACTTACAATCTAACACAGCACGGGGGAAAGGCAGGGAGCCTGTAAGTGAGGTTGCAAGCTAATTTGATATTTAATTGGTGTTTTTGGGAGGTCTCAGAACCGCTAGGCGAGGAAAAAATAGTGACTGTAAAGCCGTAATTGTTTTTCAAGCCCGTAAATCAGAACCCCATTTCAGCCTTGGGGAAAAGGAGCACAGAGGAGGAAGAGGGGGGAGAAAGACACAGGGGAGGGAGAGGGGGAGAGAGACACAGGGGTGAGAGAGTGTGGAGAGCCTCGCAAGATGCAGGTTGGCTGACGTCTGCAATGAGCGAGGGGGGACAGGCTTGCAATGAGCACCGAAGGCGTTTATTGCAGGGCACTAAAGTTGTGAGTTAGCCAAGGCCTGCAATGAGCGGCTAAGCCGCTCATTGCAGGGTTAGTGATGAGTGGCAAAGGCGCTCAATACAAGGCCTGCAAGTTAGAGGGGGGAGAGCCTCGCATTGTGTGGCAAACAGCATTGCCAGGCTTCAAATTTTATTGCCGTCATTTTTACTATATATTACTATATATTAGCTGATACATGTTATAACAGTCTTGTGTGAGTACATGGTAAGGGCATGGTCCCATCCCCAATAAAATATCAATTAAAATGTTAAGCTCGGCCGGTGCACAGTGTACAGACTGAAGTGATGACAACAGCTGTGACATCATAGCTATGCTGCCCATTTGCTGGACCATTATCATGTAACTTGAAGGAGCCTGAGGCACCTATAGAAGCACCCCATTGACACTAATGACACAGCTGGTTGAGGAGTTCACTGGTTACAGTGGCTGCACCTTCATCTTGTAAATTATTCACATTTGTGTGGGAGGGTTTGAGTGCCTACTAAATCATTCAAAAAATCTTTTCAATGATGTATATCAGTTTGAAACATTTCTACCTGTTGTAGTTGCTCAGATGGTGGAGTGGAGTATTATGGAGTTCCATGTCCCTCTAGATGCTCATAACTAGTCTTGCAATGACTATGCCATAAAAAAACCAATTATATAGCAGCCAGGTGCAGAACAAATTGCTTATTTGCATTTCCTTTACCCTTTCTGCAACAAAACATACATTTTTAAGAATTCAGTAAGTTGTTTTAATCATAAAAACCTATATTGAAGTTAATATATCTAATGGATAACTACAAATATTGTATTCCCTTTTATACCTGCTGAGGAGGGTTATTTTCCTCTTGTGCAGATCTCAGCATCATGGGTGCACAGACCAATTAAAATATTGAATGTTTTTATGAAAATGTTACCTCCTTAAGACTGTTCCATACAACTGTGAAATATGAACACTGCATATATAATATTACATCAAAGCAGCAAGCATTGGAATTAATACATCCTATTAATGGCTTTAATATTCTTGTAACATCACTTGTGCAAATGAGCAGAGGACTTATCAAAGAGGTTCCATCAGAGCAATCAGTTGAAATTTTAATTGGACTCACGCAGGACAGCACTTCCTATGACTAGGATAAGCTGGGGTTCATTAAATATCCATGAACAGAACTTTGCTAATACACCATGTGGCTGTGTGCGTCCTGAGGCTCTTCTCCATATCAAGAGATTTCTCTAACACTTGTCATGCATATTTAATATGCGAAACGGTTGGTGATAAAATAATTTAGCATCACAAACAGAATAAAAACCTCCTGATGTTTTCAAACATCACTGTAAAGCTGTCTGTAATCACCAGGAGAAGAAGACAGGTTTAAAACACTCCATTTATTTGAAGAAGAAGAAGAAAAGACAATAAAACAAAATGAGAAGAAAGGGCTATCAAGGTTAATGTAGTTGTGTACTTTCACAGGTTGGTTTTGGACACCTTCCAAAGGCTCATTCATTTTATATGTCTGTCGTAACTAGATCTGGAAGGAATTTGCTCTCATGTGACAGTTGTGTGACACAACCGTAATGTAGGGTGCACATGATGATGAAGGTGTCTGTACTGGGTCAGCTCTGTGTTGGGTACTGAGTTAAAACAGATGTTCCTTCCTTTGTTTAAATAGTAAGATGAGACAAAAATGTAAATTAGGGCTAGAGCAGTGGACAACATCTTTACCATGGAGAGAAGCCCAATGGTTAACCTACAGAACTCAGCTAAAGGTGGTAATTTGTCTTACATTTTGAATACATTTTAATATTCACAGTTTATTATTTTTTAGTTCAAATTATATTTTGTGTTTGATGATCATTTTTAGAGTTGATTTGCACTAAATATTTTGTGGATGTTATGATGGATGAGTACGGGTGTATGTCATGGCTAATGTAGATAGGCAGTTGAGTATTTTAAATTGAATGGTACTTTTGTTATTGGATGCTTTGTAGGGAAAGGTTGGGCTTTAGACTTTGAACCCAGGTTACTAAAAGCTTTTAAGTTTGCGAGTTTTGGAAGTTTGCAAGTATTCAATCTCATAAGGTGATTTAGGGAAAGCACTCTGCACCTTTGATTCTAAAATCAAAGGGCCTCATTCAATTGCAAGTCCGCAACCCACAGTATACAGGCTGTATGTCTGCGGGCTTGAACTCTGCTACAATTATGGTGCGATTCAATTGAACAAGTCCGTAAGTTACGGGCTGAAAGCTGAAACCGTAAACCATGCAATTGTATGTAGCATTTCAGAGCGTGAACATGATCAATTAAGCAAGGCCATAACTACCCATTTAGAAACAGCCAATAGTAAATGAGACCGTCATCATTACGGCAGTAAAAAACATGGAGGTTACATGTCAATCAATTAGTGTTTATGGAACCAATATGTGATCAGCCCCGCAATCTTGCAATGTACAAAATAATAAAAATAAATGAAGGGAATGTTCTAGTCCATGTGGGTGGCACCGAAATTACACATACAAAAAAATATTTTTGATTGCAGATTTACGAGCTTGAGACTGTTGGGCAATTAATTCTAATGTCTTTCATTACTCTCCCCGTCTTTAAAAGTGCAGTATTGATTATTTAATTGCATTTACAGTGCTACGAACAGGGGTTAAACCCCCTTGATAGTCCTATCTGGTACCCGTAGGATTTTCTTCTACACTTGACATTTACGGGTATGAAAATATTTGCAGGCTTGAGTAATAGTAGCAATTGAATTTGCGATTGTAACTCTTACGGTCTTGACAGATCAAAGCCTTAGATGGATTGTAAATTACAGTTGTAACAACCGCAGGGATTTTTCAGCCCGTAACCAATCGATCGTTTGCGGCTGGCAAAAAGACGCCAATTGAACAGCAAATTAGTTTACGGGCTACATTACAGGCTCCAGTAAGCTACAATTTCTCTATGTGTATGAAGCCCAAAGACAGGACTATCCACTCTTTGCAATCTGGCAAAATCTGTTTTTGCCTTGTACTTAATCCCATGTGCAGCTCTATGGAATATGTTGCCACATTACAAATAAAGATAATAATAATAATTGTGGGTATAGAGGAGCAGTAGATGGTGAAAGGTATTTGAGGTTATCTAGGCTAAGATTCAACATTGATTGGAGTTGGGATAGACAGTAAAGGAAATACCAGTTGTAAGGGTTTTATAGTGATCAAATTGGTACATGGAAAGTGTGTAAGTAAATGAGAGTTTTGGTTGTGTTTGTGTAAGAAAAAGATGGATGTTTAACATTTTCCACAGATAGGTGCAGCAAGCTTTGGTAAATTATTGGGTGTAGGGGAATGCAGGGAAGACTGGATTCAAGAATTCCAGTAAGACATGGGACTTAGGATGCTGCTATGATTAATTAACAGTAAGAGATCCACGAAGAGCTACATTTCTGGTAAAATTGAATGGGAATAACTCTTTGAGATATATAATTTTGGTGGGAAGAAATTCACAAGAATCAGTAGAAAGATGGAACTGGAATCTATTAATGAGAAAAATATATTTTAGAAAGCCAAAAAAAGGCCTTCTGTTTATTACCTATTATATGCTGCATTGGAATCTACAATTTTATTCTCTGCTGATCTCCTTCCTGAGGTGGGAGGAAACTTTCCAGAGAAATCATCTATCTGCAAACAATTTGGGTGCCAAAACTGTCAATGCTCTCAATGGGACTTGTAGAAAACTTTTTAGTTTACAGGGATACATCCTATTGAAAGAACAGATAAAATAAAAAATACATTTCTTATCAACATTACATTTTTTAAAGATTATATTTATTCATTTTTTTTATTGCGTTGTAAAAATCTTTTGCACATTACTTTTATTTTCGGTCTCTGGGATGTGTCGGTTTGTCACAGATGCTAAGAACTCCAGGGGACATAACTGCAATTTTCCATAACTCTTTGGAAAATAAGGGTCATCATCAAAAAAATATAACTGGATATGTAGTAGCAAAGGTCAAAGGACTGTATGAAGTGTATATTTGACAGATTGTCCAGTGCAGCAAACAAAAAAAGCTATGGCCTATCATTCTATGCTAGTGCGGCTAAGTAAAGTCCTATAAATCCTCCAGCCTCTCCATTTAAGGGATATTCCTCCATATAAGCTCATGTATATAGTCCTCATTTGTAAAAACCCTGATATTACTTTTGGCTGCTTCATGTTCCACTAGCCCAGATATTATATAACGCAACAGTGCGATGTGTGTGTTGAGATAACTATGTGGAGGCCAATGGACGATGGACATGACAGACTTAATGAAAATATTTGTCTGAATCTCATTTAGAACAGGTACTGAGACCTCCAAATGTGCAGTAACCCACAAATCCAAGCTAATAGTAAGCCACAGCTATGTAGATGATGTTATGCTAACTAACAATCAGTTCATACAGTCCCAACAAATGGATGCAACTTTATTGAGGAAACCTGGAAAGTGAACTGAGTTGGAGTATTGAAGGGAATATAGCCAAATACTGCACCCTCCAGAACCTAGAGACAGTGCAATTACACCATCCTACTGGTGAAAGCAATGTATACCTTTAAAATGTCCAAGCGACATTCAGCAATCCTCCAATGTTACTGAGCAGAAGAATACAATATCAAAAGCACAAATAGCATGTCTGCTGGGTCCTAGCGCTGCCACCAAATACAATTGACGATCTTGACCATTCAGATTGACTTACTACCAGATCATTCTGTCCATAAAATAACTAATTAAAAGCTGTAAGGTCAATTAAGTCAAATCAAAGTATTCCCCTAAAAAGGTTTCACCCAAATGTGGAAACAAATCTGAAGACTCAGACATGCTGAAGAGAAGCTCCTTATTCAGATGGGAGAAGTGAATATGTCACAGATCCAAAGCTGTGTTTTGAACAACATACAACTCAAGGCACTTCCACTCTGTATTATTCAGCAAAGCATTGGCTCAGACAATCCAAATAGGAAACTTACCTAGACTTTCTTCACTCAATAATGATCCTGTGGAAGATCTTTAATAGACACACTTTTTTCTATAATGCCTCAGTAGCAATTAGCCTGTTGTCAAATAATTACCTGCTTCTATTTGTATTCTGTTCTATGAATAGATCTTAGGTTACTGGTCACATTCTAGCCCAGTGGTCGTTTTCTGCCTAGGCTCATGAGGCCAGGACTAAGACAGCACATTTTTTTGTCGACAGCAGGCTGCCTGAAGATGGTATTATTAGAAATCCTTCCATAAATAACTGTACGATAATCATTCTGCCACCCGACTTAATTAGAATATTCTGTTTTATTCACATTCAATAATCCTGCTGCTTCCCTCCACCCCTCTCATAATCTTAAATATCTTCCTTCCCACACATTCTTATTCCTTACTCCTTAGTCCTCATCTCTCCCTCCCATCCTCCGTTCCTTATGTTTCCATTCACAAAAAATAAAAATGGAAGTAACAGTGTATAGGCACAACTATACTGAAGGACTACTGCCGTTCAAGAAAAATGGCATGTACCAAACTAACAACATTACCAGCTGTGTAAGCTTGGGCATTTAAAACATTTTTGGGAAAAATCTGAGTTTATGAGCACAGGAATCCATGTTGTTTGTTACATCACTTCCTCATGAGGGAATAATTTGTTAAGATTGAAATAGACTCTTCACCACTTCACTGTCCACAATCAGACTTCTTGCTTCAGGAAATGAAAATAATGTAAACCCCCGTTTTACACACAACTTCCACCAACATACCATTGCGTTCCTCCAGGGTCAGCATCAAAATGTTTTTTTTTTTTAAATTAAAAAATAACTTTATTTTTTTGTTTCTTGTTTTATTAGGCTCTTAGTCAGATTTAACGTTTTTGTTTTTCCATTGTACATTGGTCTTTCTGAAATGTGGCCACTGGCCTATGTGCACCTTCTACCATAACTATCACATTCTGATCTTTTTCCTTTTCTTTTTGCAGGTTTACTCATTTATTTTGGCTATGGAATGTGGAACAGCACCTTAGAAATCAGTGCAAGAGAGGAGGTGCTCCATCAAAGCACATACCAGAGCTATGATGTAGATGACACTTACTCTGTGGATGATGGCTTCTCCGTTGCTCCTGAAGAAGACAATGCCCAGGACTGGGGAGGGTCAGAATCAAAAGGTTACTACTATCAGCAACCACCAGAGGCTCAGGACAGCAACCGGACAAACAACAGGTCAAAAAGCAAAGGAAAGCACAAACAGGACTCCGATGCACTGATTGCCAATGATGAGTTAGACTACTCTACAGAATAGGAGCTGATCTATTGTGCTTGTGATCCACCTCAACTTTAGTTTAAAATATGACAGCTTCTTGGCTCCAAGTAGAAATTCCCTTTATGACTCACAATACTGGTTATTATATTGAAAACAAATGTTTAATATATTACAGATATTTATGTATATTTATTTTTGTCTAATTTGACACTAGCGCCAGTAATTGTATTTTAATGGGAATATTAAAGAACCACTGTAGTACCTTACCTAAGATACAGTCTTTCGAGGAACTGGACAGAATACTGGGCACATATTTTTAAATATAATAAATAAATACAGCCTTTAAGTTGTTAGTAATTATTTGCAAGTATTCTTTACTATGGGAGACCTGTTTGTTTCTGTGTATTATCTTCTACAAATGGAAACTGACATATAGAGAATACTGATAATCTTTTAATCATTAGAGTATGTGCTTCCATTTGGACTAATGGAAATCAAATTGGTCCATACTTCCTGCATGTTTGGTTAGCAGCTCCATAAAATAGCTTAAACATGGCAATGGCTGCCCACAGTAAAGACTCACTCCTTATATTAATAAATTAAAGGTTGTATTTTTTATTTGCTATTAAGATTTTGGTTGATATCAAGTCTTGTTCTTCAAAAGAGGTTATATTAAAAGGTGGACTTCAGTGCTTCTTTAAAGAGAGATTCAAAGTGGGCTTTGTCAATCAGCTAGAGAGTGCAAAATCAAGGAAACAATTATTTATTATAAATATAAATACATTTTCTGAGAGCAGTGTCTGTTTAATCTAGTTTACCCATGTTATAGGGGATGGCATTTCCATCTGACAAACAGAAAGGTTAATCATTTATATAATATATAATAAATTATAAGTTTATTTAATTACATAAAAGTTACACACAACTTGTGTAATTTAAGCTATTGTGTATTTAGCTTCTAGGATTTTGGTTCCTTAGAACTTCTATGTATGAATAATATCAAAAATACATTTGACAAAAAAATCTATATTTACTTTATTGTGCATATAGCAGATATATCCCGAGATTCACTAAGCTTCACATGATGAACAAAGCAGATTAAAGAAGGCTGCAGTGTTTATTTCCTATGAAGAACACTTCCATTGAAGCCTTAGAGTAGCATGTGACGATTTATGTGAAGCTTAGTCAATCTGCTCCATAGTCACATGCATTACCCATTAGGCCAACTAGGCAGACGCTTAGGAGCACTTCCTTGTGAGGGGCTCCACCTTTTTAAAAATAATAAAAATGGTTCCTGGCTTATAAAAAAAACAAAGTAGGAAACCACCTAGAACAAGAGAGTTACAACAGCAAAAGGAACTTACACAAACAGATAAGGCAAAAATGGGTCCATGCATAACTAGCATACTCACTTGCAGGGGCTCCTCCACTTCACTGCCTAGGGTCTCCAAAAAGGTAGATTTAGCTCTGGTCATATGTACTGTAAATAAATAAAGGCTTCCCACACATAGACTCATGAACTGATTGTGTGTGAAGCCTTTATTTACGTACAGTACGGGAGATTATGGAGCAGATTCATTAAACTTCACATGATATCTGAAAATCTATATTAAAGGGACATGGAACCCAATTCCATTTTCATGTCTTTAAAAGAACATACTTTAAACATTGCCAAAAGTTGTGTTTTGCATGAAAAAAATACCCAGCTAAACTTTATTGAAAGTAACAAGAAGTGCCCAGATCATCTATATGTCTGCAGATCTCACTGGCAGACAAGTATCACTCGTATATCTATATCTCTGCTCATTGGCTGACAAGGGCAAGCTACCAGATCTGTTCAGTATTTGAATCAGTTTTTTTTTATTTTGAGAGACAGTGGTTCATTATTAAATATCCTCTTTCAGATTCAACAAAGAAATAATACGTGTGTGGAGATGTATAGATAGCTTAGAAGAGATAGATAATAGATAGACACAGACATATTTCCACCATCACCATGCAATTATTTGTAGTCTTTTAAAAATCTGACCTTGGTTATAACCATATTATATTGCATAGGTTTAATGTTCTGTGTCCTGGATGATGTACAGATAATATACTACAGTTTAGACAAATCACAATTTAAAGTCTTAACAGCCAGAAGGGACAGTAAATTATTATACTACAATGATTTCCGACACCTTTTGGCAAGTCAGAATTTATAGGAAATAAAAGAGCTGCACTGTTATAGTAAAAATTATAAGTATTACTGTTATATTCATAAGAGAAAATAAGATTATCTTGCATGCAACTCGTTTGCACTCATGAGAGGAGTGTTCTCTTGTTGCATGTTGTAACCTATAAATCAGTAATTTCAATATTATTCCAACATAGAATGTTTTCCATGGAGCCATTGGTAATCTCACAGAAGCCATATAAACCATTATTATTATTATTATAATTTATTTGTAACGCACCAACATATTCCATAGCGTTATACAGGGGTAAACTAGAGATAAAGATCATTTTTATTCAGAATCATTTTTTTTGCCTCCAAAGTATCCATGTTTGGGTTGCTAGTTTTTAATCTTGCAGTGTAATATCTAAAGCAAATAACTGAAAATATACAGAAATCTGGTACTCAAAATGTCCAATATAGCAACTCAGTTGGACTGTACCTTCTGTCTGAAACATAATGATAGCAGATATATGAACTATTACTTAAAGGGCTTCTGTAGTGCTCATATATAGATTTTCATTTGTTTCCTTAGTAAAAGATTGACAATAAAATCGATATTTCAAGAAAATAAATTCAATGTAGCTTTTAAAACGTATGTTTAATCTTTCATTTTTCATATATTAGCAGAGCTGCTTCTCTCCATCCCTGGTAAGTGTCCAGATATTGGGAGAGAATCTGCCCAGGAGTCTTTCCTACTTTTTTCTTACAGTCTAGGTGTGCCTGCAGTGGCATGTGTGGTAATGAGCCAGATACATACTCTGCCCAGGACAGCCTCTTGGGCAGATCCTCCCCCACCCTCTGGACACCTGATAGGAGTAAAGAGAAGCATGTCTAGTGAAAATAAGTTTGGATTTAAGTTTTTAAAAGCTACACCGAGTTATGTTCTTTAAGTACTGACTTTATTGAGCTATTTAACAAATAAAAGCCTATTGTATAATCACCACAGTGACCTTTAATGTATCTGTTTCCAATAAAATGTACGAAATAAGTGTAGAAGTCACTGAGCTAAATACTATTTAATCAAGGTTATTAATTATTCTAAAGTAGTCAAAATGAACAGTTGAGTCACTGGATCACTGCTTTGTATTTATCCAGTTACGGATAGAAAACGATTCACCATTCAACATTCCTCATTACACAGCACTTTGAAGTGGCTTAAATACAACTGAAATATTCTTTTTATATAGTGGGAAGCTGTTTCCCTATAAATTGTTATGTTTGCATGTTTCTTTTTTTAATTTAAAAATTGTTGTGTGGTTCCCTACCTGCTTTCAGTCTCAGAATATTTGTGTGTGTATATTATAGCATTGAACTGATCAAGGCCAATGATCCTCACCTAATGCTATTAATATTACTAAAGCCTTTATGTACCTTGTAATATTGTTATGACATTATTATATTATATTAAGTATCTGCTGTGCTTATAGTTACCTGTACAATTAGGGAAGAAGAGTGATAATGTAAAGAATTTGCTTCTGTTCCCTGTGAAGCTGCCTTACTATTGCTTAGGATAACCTGAAGATTGGAGCAGCCATGAATGTCCAGTGATAGAAAGAATAATAAGATTGTCGCCATATACATTAATATCTTTTTTACTGGACAAGCATTTTATTTGGACTGGCAAGGTTTCAAGACACTGTAACTCTCCTGTTCAAGTCTTGAAAAATAGTTACATTCTCTTAAATGTTTGTCCAATAAAAATGGTGTCACTGTATAATTCAATGCTCTTATTATTCATTAGGAAACCCTTAATGACTTAAGTTAGACCCATAACTCCATAACAAACCATATGGTTCTAGAAGAGTCACATTTCTCTCTATTGTTTTGGTTATACCATACAAATACATCAAGATGTTTTAAGTATTCACTATGTATATTTTAGCGTATAATAACTATGGCGTCTTGGATTTTGGCAATAGAAAATTTAGTTTCTGAACATATTGAATGGGAACTCAAGAAACCAATGACACTTGGTCAATATATTACAAGTGATATTTTTGTGGCATGAGCTAAAGGCACATGTAGAAAATGACTCAAGTGGCAAAATATATTTTATTGAAATTAACCTAATGAAATATATGAATATATTTTGTTGCATAAAACTGGGTGGCAGAATAATATATACTAACATATGAGTTTTGTATATATAAATATAACAAGAATCCATCACACATAAAATCCAAGGTGACAACACCCATGTCAATAGGATGTAATCAAACATTAAGTTAGATTTATTAAGTTTGGCAAGGTCTGTACAGTACTTTGCAGGGACTATGATGATTTTTTTTATCGTAGGATACACACATCACAGTCCATCCTATACTTAGTGAATCTACCAGATTGTTACATTTGCTGTTTTAAGTAATTTTCCACTTGCCCTAACCTACATGCCTTGAATAACTTTGCAAAGATACCAGTTTTATCTTTACAGTTGCAGTAGACTTCATGGATGATTTGCTATCCAATTTAAACAATATTTAAATGTTAACCCCCCTTATAAATTCAGAAGCGCTTTATGTTTAGGGTATTATATTATTTCATGAATCCTTCAACCTTTCTGCTGCTGAAGACCATCTTGAGGTCCAGTGATGTCCGATTAATAGCCATAGTAAACATTTAATCACCCTTCTAAGAACCCTTAATCTGAATTAACTTTTATAAACACAAGCTTTTTTTCCTAATTATTTCAAACTATGTGTTTTCATCCATTTTATGCTGGATAACCCATTGACATTTGTTTAGTTATTCTATGCTAAAAAGGCAAGTAACCCAATACACTGCCTTCTTAGTTTTAAGTACACTACATATCTACACGATAAAGGCTTGCTTAATGTCGCCAAATTATTTTGATAACTCAAGGTTTTGAGAAATGGTTGTAAACAAAGACCAAATATTCCCCATTGCATTATGTCTAATTGTTCTGTACTGTTTGCATGTAGCATAAATACAGTGAGCAAAGTGTGCAGAGTTCATGTAATGACTAATTTCCATTTAATAGTGCTAGATTTGAAAACTTTTAGTAAGAAGATATATATTGTGTTTGTGTGTGTATTTACATTTATATCTGTCTCTGTATATATATATATATATATATATATATATATATATATATATATATATATATGCACATACACACAACCTTACAATATATACAAATATATATATACTTTACTCACAATATATATATATTGTATTATTATATTCATTATTTATATACACAAGTATACACACACCACCATGCACACAACCACACACACACATTTTTTACATATATTTATATTTAACACTGGTAGGTAGGAATTAAAATATTAGACTTGTAAAGTATTATTTTATAAAGTTTAAAAGATTAGGATTGAACTAATCAAATTACAAATTCAATTCCTGACAACTACCTCAAATTTGCATTGGAATGATCATAAATATTTTGTCTATAAAATGACTCATTCTAACGTGGTCAAGGGGTTAAAAAATGGAATTAATGTTATATAAGGCCCTAAGTTCTGGCACTATTATATTAGAAAAGTCTATTTTATGTTGCAGTGTCAGCTTGCACATATTTCCTACATTACTTTTGGTCTGGCCTGTATCTCGCTTTTTACAGATGGCCTCTTTGCTAAATAATTTCTGCGGCCTGAACTGACAATGGCGTATTTGTTAGCATTTGTTGTTTTTGTGGTTTTAAAATCTCATTGTGCATTCGGCAATGGGGTGTTGTTGTGTAAACTATGGGAAGAAAAAAAGAAAAAAAAATATGCAGATATATTATGGAGTGAATTATTTTCAAACGATTGTGTGTTAATCTATCAATTTTAAAACTATCTAAAAACAGTTTACCAAAATGTGTATATTTTAATAAATGCATAAAGCTTTTATGTGTGCTTTTTATATTAAGAAATAACAATTAAATGTTCTGTTGGAATGTACAAGATTGCCACAGCAGGTTACACTAAATGGTTGTAATTGAATTTGAAATGTCATAAAAGTGTCCTGGGCTTGAAACCCTAGTCAATCTTTGACCTAGGACACACACTATAGTCCTCACCCACAATGTAAGGGAGTCTAAATACAACAGTAAACTATTGTCCCAATCGTAAATTTATACACACTTAAAACCCCTCTTAAAATTATCACATATTCTATTAGCTACTTACAATCTGATGAGTTACCTGCCCACAATCACTACGGGCCAGGCAAACCCGCCTTAGAACTCTACTGGTTTTAGCACGCCTCGAATATTACAATCTCTAAATAATTAAAATTACACAAAATCGCTATTTTATTAGACCCGTAGGTCTATCTCGCAAATAACGTCTAACCTGCAACTGAATAGGACTCACAAGGGCTTTTTCAAAAACGTATTAAAGCTGTAACATTGATTAAACACACAATATTGTACTTTAAATGCATAGGAAAGCCATTAGAATTAATTGTAGAACAGTCTCAAACCCACAAAGATGTTATTCAAAATAATATTTTTAAATGTTGTGTCTGAGTAATATCAATCCCGGGACTCAATGGGGTTATATGGTACATATCATGAAACCCACATGGACTAGAACAGTTGATCTAATGCATTTTATAGATTGCTAAATTGCTTGATTGCAAGCCCTTTCTGCAAATATTACTTATTGTCTCTCATTAATTCGTAACCTCCGATTTCAGGTTATGTCTAACTTCCATGTTTTACTGACGTCATAATGATGGACTCATTTACTATTGGCTGGTTCTAAGAAGTAAATTACAAGCTTGCTTAAATATTGCAAGATCATATGATCACGCCCCCTGAAATCCTACTTATAAAGGCAGGGTTTATGTGTGGAGGCTGTGAGACATAAATTGCGGGCTTGAGTCAATAGAATACATCTAACCATTTAGAGGAAAACAAACACTTGCAGCCAAAATCACGGATTAGAGTCACTTACGCGCTTCTAATATAATAGGGCTCTAAGTTAGCAAAAATATTGTATTCATAACATTAAAGGGCCATTTACCTCACTGTAAGTGCTCTTCATGGCGTGAAAGAGCACACGATTACATGTTAAAAATGTTTTAATTTGACCAATAACAGATACAAATTCTAAAGTTTAAGCCTTTGTTTAAAAACAAAGTGTATCCTGCCTACTGGCTGTTGCATGAGTAATAACAGATAGCCGAGGAGCACTTTTTCAGTGTGGTGATTGTCTAAAGGGAAGTGCCTGATAGCAGTTTTCCCTGGACTCATGACTGCACTGATCAGTTAACCCATAGTGACCTGTTCAGGTGACTTCAGCATTCCATGCCTGCATAGATATGTTTTAAGGTTTATGTTTTTCTTTTGATCTCTACACGGAAAGTTCTGGAGCAGAGCAATAACCCCCCTGAGCTGCTCTGCATTGTCCAAATTCCAGGCAAGAGAGCAGAAATCTGAATTTTCTGCCATAACATGTTCTGTTCCCTTGAAACTGGAAATGTAAGCAGTCTTACTATTGACTTGAATGGAGAGGAAACCGCTACAACTTGATTGGCAGCAATAATGCAAAAGCAAGTGGGCAGACCATTACACACATAAAAACAGATTTTAGTTTATTTCATTTCTCAGTTAAAAATGCACATATTTCAAAAATTAAAAAAGTATTCCAACATGCTACTCAGCCTGCGACCAGTGTCAGGACTTCCTATGCTACCAATCTATTTACTCTGTATATGGACTTGTCAACAGCAGTTAATACTCATAATGTTTCCAGCCTCTCAACTTTCCATATTGACATATTATGTCTCCTTGTTCAGAAAATTCACTTCCTAATCCCCCAACTCACTTAGGATGTAACTAGTCCCCTAACTTCTAATTATTATTATTATTATCCTTTTTTGTAACTTGCTAACATATTCTGTAGCGCTATACAGGCCTTAAGTACAAAGAAAAAAACAATATTAAACACATGGCAAAAAGTGGAGGGCACTGTGTTTGAGTTTAATATCTTACACACATGGTGCTTTTTCCAAAGCACCTTACAAGATTGAAAATGTACAAACTTACAATCTAAAGGGAATGGAAGAGGCAGAAACCTGGGCAAGAATAACAGATACAAGTTTGGAAAGACCAGGAAGAGAGAGAAAGTTGAGAATGATAAAGAATGAAATAGATTAGATGACAATTCTGTTTCTGTAAAACAGGCAGAGAGTTTACCAGGGTAGAAGATGTATGAAGTTGAGAAACAGTAGGAAACAGTAGAAATCTGATAGGGAGGAATTGTGAAACAGTGGTGCTACCATGCAGTTAATTATCTTTACCTAGTGGATCTTTTATGTCAAAGCACCCGAGAGAGTGCTGAAAAGTAATCAGGGTGGGTATAGTGGGTGGAGAGGTATCATATTATTATAGCCTACATTGCTGATAGGTCAGGTGCTAGTGACTTCAATGCCTTTATAAATAAAGTCTGAATACGGGAGGAGGTCTTAGCAAGTTATGCAAGTCATAAAACAGGGATAGGGTGGCTGGAGGAAACCCAGACATAGCATGGTTGGTTACATAGTGGTTACAGCATTTTGTAAGGGATTGAAATTTAGCTAAAAATAATTTATATCTCGAAAAAAAAATGATAACAGACATACATTAGTAGTAATATTAATCATGATATTGGCTCCTGAGATGGGTCAACCTCCATAGTCCTCTTAAGACCTCCAGGTGTGCAGCAAGTTTCAGAATGTTCTTAGATTGTAGGAGAGGGCTGTCTAGTGATTAGAAAAGGCTTCTCCAGGTGTGTACCAAGCTTCAGAATTTTCTTACATTTTTTGAGAGGGCTCGCTAGAATAGGTTCCTGAAAGAAGAACAAGAAATGGTGTGAGAGACAGAGTGACATTGAGATAGAGATAGAGCAATAACAGAATCGGCAGACATGGCATATGATTTCCTGCTCAGAATGTGATCAGCTTCCCAACCTCCCATCTGTATATCTACTCAGAACGTAGCCAATCTCCTTGTTTCCCTTATGGGCATTCCACTTGTCTTCCATAATAGGTGGTGTCCAGGTTACTTCTCTGTAATGCAGTCATTATTATGGGCAACTGTTTTAGTAGCATGGAGCCCAACCTAGCAAAACACAATAAATCATTTTCCCTTTGGCAACCCAAGACTAAAATATGCAAATAATAACAAATCAATTTCTTCTTATGTAGGATGTTTTATTACATTTTACACAACATACATGGACATTATTAAACGTTTTACATATTACAGTTAGAATATTAGTTATTTATAAAACATAACACAAAATATATTCTGCCATGAGTGGTTAATACATTATACGAATTGTATTTACTGTAGTATTTACAGTGGAAAGTTTAGTTACAGAATATCTCTTACAGTCTAATGGACACTGTTATGTAGGAAAGACCCGGATCATTACAAGACATAGAGAAAAGTGTGAAACATTTAGTGATTTTCAAACTGTATTTGGGTAAGGGATCCTAAATTTTATATTGTGCAATTCTACGAATGACCAACATTTCCCTGGTCCAGTATGAAAAGTCAACACAAGATGTCTAAGAATAGAGGCATTGTGTCTGAATACTATATCATCATTTAATTGTGATGTTTTTTTTGTTTTTTTTTTAAAAACATCTTTTGTATTTGACACTACATAAAATGATCTGAATATGTGAGGAAATAAGAGGATGACTATTATAGCTCCTAGTTTACTATATCAACAATATGTATGTGTCTTATCGTCACTTTTAAAGGCTCTGTGTTAACACAAATCTGAGCTGCTTTTCAACAGATGAGCTTTGATATTGAAATCCTCTCAATATGTATCAATCATATTAATTCAGTTGTAAAAGGCAGCAGTTAATCTGTATTATTACCCAAAAGAGCGTCTTCCAAATGCAGTCATGGTTCTCTTCTATGGAATCTATATTGGCATTCAGGAATTATTATTAAAGAATTGAGTAGATGATCATATGGATTATTTTATGGATTCCTATAACCCCCACATTCCTCACTAGAGCGTCACAAATCACTTTAATAACATCACATAACTACCGAACATCACAAGCCCCTTACCAGAACCCAACAGACACAGATTTATGGAACTCAAACCTAATTTAACCACAGATAGAGTTTGGGAAACATTTATCGAAATTAAGTGGTGTGTTAAAAACATACAAAGGTCATGTAAAATGACCAGACATACATATAATTAATTACAACATGCTATAAGTAAAGTGTTTAAATAATTTGGAAATTTCCTACATGATCGTGTCATTTAAAGTGATTACAAGATGGTAAAATCATGTTATCACAAGTACTTACAAAGTATTTACAAATAAAATATCAATATAATGTACAAAACGTTAAACCAGAAGAAAATTATTAGAGAGATATCAAATATCGACTTCATTCTGGCTTCAGTGCCAAAGTTACTCAGATTCTGCAAGACAGGAAACACTGCAATATTTTCATTGTTAATCTTTGTGCAATGGTGCAAAATGAAAGCAACACTTTGATAAACCTCTGGTGTTACTCTACACTCCAATATCAGTCATGGCTTAAATAGCAGGGCTCAGGCCCTAACAAGTGGTATATATATATATATATATATATATATATATATATATATATATATATATATATACACCCACATATATATATATAGGTGTAGTCATTATTCTAGGCTCATACAATGCATGCCAAGTATAAAAAGTATAAAGAAATGCTTGAAGGACCCCAGCTGATGTTATGGTATCATAGTAAAGAACCAATAAACAAGTAACTTTGCAAATGGAAGTTATTTAGTTCATCTGGTCTTGTCAGTACCTAACTGCCCTTATCCTGAATTACCGTATTGGTCCGAATATATATATATATATATATTCACGACCGTTAAAAAAAATTACTGCCGATTTGCGAGCTTGCGAGTTACGTGTGTGGCTTTTATTCGTGAACGTAAAATAACTGCCGATTTGCGCGATTGCGAGTTAAGGGTGCCGATTTGCGTGCTTGAGACTGTGGTATTGTAGCAATTGAATAGCGATTTCCGGTTTTAGTGATTCTAACATCCTGTAAGGCCTGTAACCTGCAAAAGAAGTTACAGTACTAATTAGAAAGCCTGTTTCTTGCAATGGCTGATCACTTGGAGAGTCTTTTTCTCTCCAATTTTAAGGGTGCGGCTTATATTTGAGTACTGTCATTTTTCTATTTTTTCCCCTTGAATTTTACAGGTGCGGCTTATATGCGGGTGCGGCTTTTATTCGGACCAATACGGTAATAGCTTCCTTTTTTGTATGTCTTCTAAGGTATCAATAAAGTCTAGCTAATCATAGATTGACAGCTCAGATGCTATATGCAAATGGTAGCCTTTAATCTAGAGATTACTCATCAATAATAGGTAATTAAGTACTAATAAGAAGACTAGTGTGGTCACAGAGTTGCCATAGAAATACATTAAGTCCAAACGCCAACTCTTTTTAGAAAAATGCCTCAGCAAATTACAGGTGATCATGGAGAAAATCATCCCGTGATGTTAACGGTGGTCTGATTTTTAATACACTATTTCCTTTATATTTTAAGATGGTTTGGGAGAGTAAGAAAATGCATTTCATACATTATGGACATTTTTGGACAATCCCTATAATTCGCAGTCCCGGCCAGGTGCTGGTAATTAAATATTATTCCAAAGCACATATATCTACATTTATGTCAGTTTTCAGTCTGCTGCTGATCCTTATAACATGGCCTGTTAATGGTGCCTATGGAAGAGCTCTGGATGAATAGCCCTTATTTTGTGTTGTGTTTGCCCAATGTACAATGTACAGCATTGTCTTATGTGTGGGACTAAAACATGGCTATTGTAGTTCACATACGCAAACTATGTTTGTCTTTATTTTTGTTTGAATGAAGACCAGAAGGCATTGTTTGGTTATTCTGAAGGACGGTAAACAACTAAAAGAGTATGGCTTAAGCAGGCGCTGAAAAGGCAACGCAATGCAGCACCATAGAAATCAGGAACAGAAGGCGTTCAAATGTTTTATAACTTTAAAGGGACATATTCACATGATAAACTAAAACAAATTAATTCATACATTTGCATGACTGCTGCAAAAAAGATACTTTTAAAACTCAAGAAATGCAGCTTTGCAACAATCAGGACCTCCTTCTAACAATCTCTAATTTGGGCACATCAAGGCATAACATTGACATTGAGTTTATTCAGGAGGAGGAATGGATATTGTTGCAAAAGTACAGGGATTAAAAGCTATTTTTATTTTACTTTTGCTTGTTCCATGCTAAGAAAACTATTATAAATGCGTAATAGGACATTTGTGCTTACAACATCTTAACCAGCAGTCTCCCTTTAATGGAAGTCAAGTATCAAAAGGAACATTAAATATATACTGATTTGTTAATCAAGTTATAATAAGTTTTATTCAACTCAATAAGGCTCTGCTGCACAGTGACAGGACTTGGAAAGGTAGGAAATTAACAGCAGACAAGAAAGTCTTCTACCAATTACAAGCCCTTTGGGTATAAGTATTTTATTTGCAGGATATTGCTGAATAATAACTAGGACAAGTTATATCATTGAAAGTTACTGATTTTTTTTTAAATAAGCCACTTCAAGTATAATCAGTTATAGAGAAATTTTAACACCCCTACAGCTCTTATTATCTCCTACCTAATTTAACAATATTACAGAGGTTTGTATCAGTCTGCAGTGATTAGTGTCAGAGCCACTGCAATAGTCTGCAGTAAGATACATACATGCACTTATTTTAGTGAGATCTTCCAGATACAATCTTGCTTACTCCTAACCCAACCAGTGTTATAGTGCATATCTTGTCTCATTTTGTCTCACTGTCTCATCAATAGTGGCAATTAGACCTTTTTTCATTAGTTTTTTTTTTCCAATATGAATTTTAAATTGCCATTACAATCACAGAGCTATAAGATGGCAATTCAGCCTATACTGCGGATACTGTGCAAATAATGATACACGTGAATTAATTGATAGAAAACTAATTGGTAGGGAAGAGTTAAAAAATGTAAATATGAAGATCTACAAGTTGGACCCAGACATATTGCAATGCTGTTTACTTTTCTGTATAACAGAGCATACTGTAAACTCTGCAGCATTAGAGTGTCCTTTTAAGGGGAAGTTTCCACTCTTAAAAAAGTCATTTATTGAAGGATAAATGGCCCAATCAGCTGTGTCTCAGAGACAAAACCTGGTCTTACAATGGCAGCATCTACTCTTCACAAACATGGAGGAGAAGCTTTCCTAGTTTGTAACAGTTATTTACTGGCAAAGACAGTTAATCTTCTCTAAGAGTGATAAAAGACACAAGTTTAGGCTCTATGTTGGCTTGGTCACATCTCATCTCTAGTGCTGAAAAGTTGGCCCATCACAGGGACGGTACATAAACTACAATTTTGAAAATAATACTTTTTTTTAAGAAAGGGTCAGGTAATGTTATGATTTATGTAGAATACATTAAATATTTTAGTGTTTTCAAGTCATTGCAACGTCCCTTCTTACGTATGTCCCTTAGGTCATAGTACTGCCCAGATAACAGATAGGTTGATTTTGTTCTGTAGTTTTGTTCTTAAAAAAATGGGTAATTTCTAAATAAAATAGTTAATAGTAAAAAAAAAAAAAATATGTACACAAACTTATTGAATTTAAATTGTTGATGAAAAAAATGTTTTTGGATCCCTTTTTTGGGTAGCACTCAGCATCACATACACTTTACGGCATACAAACAGTTAAGACATTTAACTCTGGAGGATCGTTTTTCTAAACATCCTATGAAGCACCAAATATCAAGGCATGTGTGGCCAAGAAAATGTGTACAATAAATAGTACTCAGAGACTTTGGAACATTTCCCCATAATATGGCACTTGCAGGTTTCAGAACAGCATACACAGATAATACTGGAGGCACATCAGTTATCAAGGTCCATCAGCAAACATTGTGACAGAGGCTCAGAGGAGTCAGCCGAGCTGGATGAGATCCCTACACGTTGGCGCTCTTGGCGTGACTTGGTGAGCCGGACCCTTGAGATGAGTAATAGAATCGGTTCTCCATGAACGCTTGAGACTCGCCTGAACAGCAGCAGATGACGATGCCACCAAACAGGCAAAAGGCGGCCCCAATCCATCCCGCATATAGTGAGTATCCAAAGGTCACAATGGTCGTTTCCTTGTGAGTGGACACAGGGAACCAGATGGTGGCCATGATGGCACTTAGTGCTGTAGAAACAAACAAAAAGGTGGAACCATATAAATATATGCATTCTGGAAACACACAATTTAAAAGAAGTATTCTTTTATTTATCTCCATGGAATCAACCAATACATTTAATAATATAGAGCAATCAATAAATTAAAGCAAAAACAAGCACTTTAAAATGTAATATCTAATGTCACGCTAAAGTTCACAAGTAAGACACACCCATATTCTTACCCCAGCCTCTACCAGTTCCTTATGAGAGCCTTATGCTGGCTCCCTAGTCATTCACAGGTTACATCCTAGGATGCTTTTTCTCCATGATATGTTTTAATTGGTAGAGAAGTGTCTCTCATGTTAAATAAGAACTGACAGAGCAAACATGTTGACCCACTTTCCTTGTTGCCAGCTGTAGGATGAGTTAACTTTTTTTTATTTTAGTACATTCATTCTTTATATTCCATGGAAAAAAATGCATTACAGATTCCATTTTTTATCCTTCTTGTATTTATTGCAAGCAGTTTCTAACCTTTATACCTGGTTTGGGACCATTCCATTCAGTTACCACTGTGTAGTATTTCCTCTTCTTTTCACCACCTAACTCCAGACCACTTATTCCACCACTTGCCAAGTTCCCTTTACTTTACTACACATTTAAATTTCAGCACAAAAAGACAAACATTGTTAAATTAGCTGTTTGTGCCATGGTCAAGGCAGCAGCTGTGTAATACAATCATATTACTGTACAGAATACAATGCGTATGTGGACTGAAGCCTTAATAGATATCTTCATCAAAGAGCCACTGTAATGCCTTAACACTCAACAGCAGTGACAGACAACCTACGTACTTCACTAGAAGGGCCTCATATGTGGCTCCTGATTCCTTGTAAGGATCTCTCACTGTTTTAAATCTTTTTATTTTACCCAAAACTAATGGTAAAATCGCTCTAGAAAAGATATTAATTTGTAATAGAGAGATAGATAATGAGGAGGTGTACAATTGGGTATTATTTTCAACTTTTAGAGGGACATAATGAATTGAGTATTGTTGAATGGGGGCATGCTCTCCCACTGCAGGGAACAGACTGGGGGCTGCACTGCAAGTGCCTCAGGACCACCTATTGCTGACCACTAATCTATAGTATATTGTGGTTTGGTGTAAAAAAAATATGTGATTCTCTTATTCCCTGTGACCAGCGGTCTTCATCCTTGAGATTGACTACTGACCTAAGACCATATATCTGGTAACACAGTGCAATGAACTAACCTGACCTGACTAATGCACGGAGATATGTATCATTTAGCATTAGTATTAGTATATTGACAAGGGATGTCCAGACAGAGACTGGACCATGACCAAGCTGTTGCTGATATGTTAATTCTGTAACATAATAATATTGTGGCAATTATTATTTTAGCTGGTAGGCTAAAAAGCTTAAATGCTGGATTAGAATAAACTCACTAGTAAGAAACAGAGGAAAAGGTCTACTATAGTGTCATATTCATAGTATGCGCTTTTGAAGAATTTGTTAATGTGCAAAATGCTTTTAGAGAGTTAAAATACATAAAACCAATCTTTAATGGCAGCAGACACTGGCTTTTGTTTGTAACAGGACTAGGCATGTTGGAGCCTTGGTTTTATGTAACATCATTAATCAGTTCTGCTGAAAGACTGCAACTACAGTCGATTGGCAACAGAGCATAATAGAAGAGCAAGTCCCAGTAGGAAAGTGCTCTCCCTCAGACTACAGGCAGACTCGCAGTCCAAGGTAGAAGGCCACATGACACAAGCAGAGACAGTTAATTATATGATTTACTCTAAAAATTTAGTTTATATTCATTGGCTGACGTAGTTAGCTCATTACATAGATTGCAACATGACGTCTTTCTTAAACTAAGGAGCAACATTAAGATGTGCCTAGCTTTCCTGCTAGAAATCAGTATGCAAAAAGCATCCTCTGCCAGCTGCTAGTGCATCGCCCGCAGCAGGAAAGGACACGGAGCGGTGCTGCAGGTCAGTCTGCCACAGGCGTGAGTAATGCTGCTGCAACATGAGGGCAGTGCAAGCCTGTAATTATTACACTTTATTTATAGACTACAGATTCTGCAGTGCTGCTGAATGGCTACAAACATGACAAGATATACACAATAATACTGGAAAGGATGGTCATATGATCCAGAGTACACTAACCCAGCACTGTCCAGTAAGGCTGCTATCACGTGATACATTATCATTTCTACTCACAATCCTCTGGCTTTATCACATCATGAGAGGACCACTCTAGTTCAACATTTATATTATGAACTTTTCAAGAAGTGTAAAGGGAATAAAGGTTAAAAAATTAATTGTTTAATTTATTACATGCAGTGGGAGCCAATATTTATATTTCAGATTAAAAGGAAACCTTTGTCAAAAACTTCTAGAATTGAAATGTGGCAATCCTTTGCTCCAGGGCTTTTCATAGGACTTATCGACATTTCAATAGGTTGCTAGACTTTTTAATATTGTAAAAGCAGACCAAGAAAGGCAATGGATGTCCACAGTACACAACACATGACATAGTTATCAAGTAATTAAGGTTAAAAAAAGACGTTTACCCCTTTAAGATTCACCTCTTTAGATCTCCTCTGATCTCTGTACGATGCAGATTAATTGATCCAGGGGAAGGCAAACAGAAAAAAACACACTGAAACTTTGCCAGAAAAAAAAGTAATTCCTTCCTAAACCCAGATACTAGCAATCGGATTCCTCCCTGGATCAATACTCTATCTCTAATTATTCAGTATAACCCTGAATGCCCTTTATATTCAAAGATATATCCAATCCCTTTTTAAAGCTATCTATCAAATTCACTGTCACCACCTCCTTTGGTAGAGAATTCCAGATTAACCACCCTTACTGTGAAGAACCCTTTTCTTTCTTTAAGGTGGAATCTTTCTTCTTCTTCGTCAGATGAAAACCTCTTGGTACAAAAAGTTCACTTGACAAAGCCTTGTATTGACCCTGGATATATTTATATAAGGTATTCATATCCCCTCTAAGGCACCTTTTCTTCTAGAGAAAATAAGCTTAATTTTGTTAGTCTTTCTTCATAACTTAGCCCCTCCATTCCCCTTATTAGTTTTGTTGCCCTTCTTTGTACTTTTTTCAGCTCTGAAATGTCCTTTTCTATGAAGTGGTGTCCAAAAATGTACTCCATATTCCAAATTAGGGCGTACTTGGGATTTGTATAGTGGCAGAATTATATTTGCTTCCTTTGCTTCTATTCCCTTCTTAATACATGCTAATATTTTATTTGTCTTTGCAGCTGCTGCTTGGCTTTGAGCACTGTTACCTAGATGACTGTCCACAAGCACTCCCAAATCCCTTTCAATATCTGATACCCCTAGATTTTATCCACTAAAATTATTAATTGCATGGCTATTTTTGGATATAATCATTTAAAATAAATTTTTACTTTGTAATATATTTTGCCCACATTCAAGTGCCGTTCTTCACAAGATCATATTGTAAATATGGGGGCACAGTGTTTATGCTGCCATCTGATTATATCATCCTAAAATGTTATACAGAACTAATAAACTATTTCCTTTTCTTTTAAATTACTATATGATACCGAGAGATGCAAGCTTCTAGAGTGGTGTTGAATAATAATCACATATATAGTTGTGAGCAAGCGGGCTGTTGCTAACGCTGCGGGCTCGCAAAATTTACGGACTTACGAAACAAAAATACGAGACGCGTTACGACACATTACGACCTTCGCAAAAAACGTCAAAAACCTGCGCACATGAAAACCTGAAAAACACAATAAATACACACAACAAATACATAAAAAGCTTACCTACAGCAAGGGGGGGGGGCACCCAGGACCTGGAAAACTGAAGTTACACCTCAATTTAACTCAAAATAAAAGAGTTCAAACACCCGAAACTCCCCTAAGCAAAAGAAAAAATGGCCGCCGAAAAAAACGAAAACGAGGCTACAGCAGTCTAAAGACGCAAAACACCACCAAACACCTACGGATTTTCCGAAAAAGACGTACAAGATCCAAAAACAAGGACGCAACCCGTGCGACCCTAAAAACATTACAAACACAATAAATACCAACAACAAACACATAAAAAAATTACCTACAGCAAGGGGGGGCACCCAGGACCTGGAAAACTGAAGTTACACCTCAATTTAACTCGAAATAAAAGAGTTTAGACACAGGAAAATCACCTAAGCAAGAGAAAAAATTTGGACGACATCCGAAAACAAGGACGCAAAATCAGCCACAGCCGCATACCACACATTAGGCGCCATTTTAGAACACTAAACTTATACAATCCCGAAGTACACAGCTACCCTAACGGATTTGCCTCGCGCACGCACACTATTACACTACACACTGCACACATTCATGACGCGTACACAGCAGCTCCACAGCACTGATGCTGCAGCAACATGAAAACAGATTGCCAGCTCTTCAACACAATGCTTCCTGCATATATTACTTCACAATAGGTAAAGTATATTAATTTCTTATTTTATTAATTATTCATTTCCATACCAAAACAAAAACACCAACGCTGCTCATAGCACACAAACAACCAAGAGCCTCGCAATGAGAGCTGAAGGATCTTAAAACACCAAGAAAATTTATTTTGCACCCAAACAACATTACCTGCCTTACAATCTTATTGCCGACATTTTTTGACGGGCAAGTCGCTAGTACTTAATAAAAGTATGTACTATTTAACAGATCATTGTTCCTTTAAAGGGGACACAGCATTTGTCCCGTTTATTGCAGAAATGAAAGGGACACATATAAGCAAATTTATTTGCACTTAATTGATATTTAAAAAATTTGTGAAAATCTTGAATAATTAGGGTTGAAAAGTAGTTACAGTAACTTTGTTTATTATTATTATTATTTTAAAAGATCCTGCATCTCTGCAGGTAACTGTATATAAGGCAATCAACTGTCAAAATAAGCAAGAAGACGATGCCCAATCATTCGAAATAAAAATATATATTTTCCATGCAACTTTTAACGTTTAAACAACTTTTTTAATGTTTAAAATGGGCTCTTTATAATGTCCCTTTTAATATATATTTAATGTCCAAGCTCAATTATTTAACACTATCTCTCAAATTTTGAAATAGCAACAAATCACAATTATATTTATCTATATGTGTAATTTGCTATTCTAACAGTTGGAACATTTTCTCCAATATTAAGCCATATACACATTTGGCCACAGAGAAATTGTAAGCACTATCTGTTTATTAGAAGTTAAACTTCTCACTGGAGAACTATTTAAATACCAACGGATCATAGAGGAGTGGATTTCATTAACCAATATGTCTATATAGGGAACACAAAAGAATGTTCAATATATTAATTCCACCTTAAGAGCCATTTCACTTGGAAAGAATGCAGTGGGCTTTATGTCATGTATTAGATCATGTGAAAATCAGCCAAAAAAGTGATTGTTCATACATTTATATTAAGGTATTAAAAAAGCATTTATTAACGTGACTAATCTTTAGTAAATTCTTGAGCACATTATTCATCAAACACATTTATTATTACAATGTGTGCAGAAAATGTCTTTCACAGGAATAGTGGAATTCATCTGTTGACAAAACCCTTCTGGATATTAAGTTTATGTGTTACATGAACAGATTTATCTGGTCATTAGAAATATTGTTTAAGACAGAGAATTGCAATTTAGAGATCTCAAATTTGGCTAATTAAAGGCACTCATATAGCTAATTTCAAAGGTCAAACTCAGAATACAGCTGTGAACTCAAATCGGATCTCTCTGGTTTCATATTTTCTATGTTAAATGAAGTTATTACCTCTTATAAAGCATCAACTTCTAAATAATGCAAAAGACCATGGAGGTCTATTTCTTTCTTTCTTTCTCTCTTTCTTTATATATATAAATATAAAACATGTCCCCGCCCAGTGACTCAGAATGCAGTGCAATAACTATTTCTGGGAATCTGGAGCAGTTAATAAGTTGTTAAAACTTATTTTTAGACTTGCAGATGTGTTTACATATGTATTATTTTTTTTCTATATTTAACAGAAAGAGAGAGAGAGCCATGTATAGAGACAAGAGACATAGAGAGAGAGAAAGAGAGAGACATATATATATATATATATATATATATATATATATAGAAGAGAGAGACGAGGGGGGAGAGGAGAGTGAGAGAGAAAGAGAGACGAGAGGAGAGAGAGAGAGAAAGAGAGACGAGAGGAGAGAGAGAGAGGGAGAATGAGAAACAGAGAAAAAGAGAGGGGGAGAGAGAGATATATAGAAGAGAGAGAGACGGAGAGGGGAGAGAGAGAGTAGAGAGAGTGAGAGAGAAAGACAGAGAGAGTGAAAAAGAGAGGAGGGGGAGGGGAGAGAGAGGAGAGAGTGAGACAGAGAGAGCGGGTTCTTTTGAACTACACTTAATAAAAAAAATAAAGCTTTTACAATTTAAAATTTTATATGTAATTATTAACTACAGCTTTCCATTTTCTTTTCACAGTTGATCATGTCTGCTATTTTTTCAGGAGGTAGGATCCTTGTAAACTAATGAACTTTCTATTACTTCTTTTGAAAGCTCTAACAGTTGTAACTACAGTAGACTCTGTTATCCGGCATCCACAGGGATTGGTTAATGCCGGATAAATGTAGTTTCTGTTTGCTTGCAAGGTTCTGCTAAGTATATCTGTCCGTGAGGGCTGTTCTAACTGCAGCAGCTTTCACTCCTCACTCACACACAGGTACGTTGGGCTGGAGGGTGCGGTGCTGAACCCGGGGAATGTAACACCAACACTGCACTGGCTCAGTCACTCACGCCAGTCTGCTTCCAAGTAAAACTGAACTGCAGAGACACAGTGGATGACATCTAGGTGCCTGTAAGCACTTTGTGGCATGGCAACCTGGCTCCTGGTAAAAAGTAAAATAATCGCAGAAAAATGTAATTTAACATATTTCTTTATTTTATGCAAACAGAGGCTATTCTCTGTCATGTTGTGCAGCAGAGTAGTAAAGTGATTCACCCGAGTAAGGCTGCGCTACCTTGGCATCTGCACCACTGCCCACACAATGGCAGCCATTATTATAAACAATGCGCACTTGTAACAATCATAACACACAGCTGCCAAGACCTCAATACACACAGATTAACTTGTTACACAGTTGTCCTTCTCCACCTCCTGAGGTCATAATTGCTACAATGAAGGCAACAGAATACACAATACTGGAAAGCAGATTTATTTTACCTGTCATCAGCTACATGCTTGCAGTATTTGGACAGACATTTTCATCTTTTTTCTCATAATTTGCTCCTCCTATCATTGACAGCAATACAATCAATACCGCTGTACAGTCCCTGATTGGCTGGATTTAATTGTAACAAATGTCAAATGGAGGAATCTGATTGTGTGCCGTTTGTATTAGAAGATAAATGTAATTGATTCATTTTTTCCATGCAAATACAATCTTTAAAAATGTCTAAAAAAATGTGTGAGTAGAATATCAAAGTTTTGTATAATCTCACAGGATTCATCTTATTCACTTGTTAATGCATTTGCTTTTTCCTAAAATATACATTTAAAGGACCACTGCAGTTCAAGATAAACGACACTTGTGTGTCAAGTACTTACCAAACTAACAACATTAGCAGTTTTGTAAGCCATAAAAAAAAACATTTTTGGGGGGGATTTTTTTTTGTTTAGGACTCTCTTTATGAGTACATGAATCCATTTTGTGTTTGTTGCATCTCATCCTGAGAGCTGTATGATGTGTTTGAGTTTCTAGTAATCAAGGGAAGGAGGGGTGTGGGAGGAGGGAACAGGCAAGTCCAAAGCCTTTGTTTAATAACTATATTCACATCAAACCCCTTCCCCCCTTCCCCCCAGAAGCTTACATTGTCCCTCTCACACACATCAACTTCCACCATTGTATCATGGATCCCTCCAGAGTCCTGCAGAGGCATCGTGTTCCTGTGATCACCAATGATAAAACATACAGTACTTCCATGTTCATTTAAGTAATGCCTATCCAAGTAATGAGAATATGCCCAGCTCATGTAGATGTATGCAGGACTTATTAGCCGAGAGTCCGGACTCGCTATGTTACTGGCCAGGAAAACCTCATATGGTAACTATACCTGTTAAAGCAGTTTTTTTCAAAAGCAAAGTGAATCATTTTCAAACTTTTTCAAGTACCTTCTTTGAGATGCAACTAATTGTTGTTGTTGTAACTAATTATTAGAATTGAGGAAAGAAATAATAAAGCATTTCCCCTATATGTTTCTGCAAGGCTGCTGTCCCAGGCAGAGAAGGTGTTAAGGCAATATGATGAGGGTCATAATACAAATTGAAAAAGTAGCATTTCCTTGGCCCCAGTGTGGTGACTCATCTATGAGTCATTCCATTATATTCCCTGGCATATTACTCATCTCGGTGCTAAAGCCGTCATGTAGAGACTACAGCGTGCAGAGAGATGACAGCTAGTCACAAACCAGAGCACACAACAACAAATATATGTTCTGATTCATTAAAAATTATTTATAAAGAACCAGTGTTTTGTAAGATGGGAAGTATATATTAAAGTGCCTCTGACATCACCAACTTTGCTCAGGAAAAGCATGTGGAAAATGTGCTTTCCTTTTTGAAAATTTTGCTAACTTAACAGAGGCATTTCTAGTGGTTTTGCAGTGTTTATATCCCGCCTTGATTTTGCTACATATATAATGAGGCTGCACCAACTGAGGCATTTGGTAACCTACTGTACAGGCCTGATTGTGGGGTCATTTATATTTCCAAGTCATACTGATAGAATTTTAGTTTTGTACCATCACTCTTAGTCTTGTGCTCCCTATTCCAGGTTATGTGTCTTTGTGCCTTAACCTTGAATACAGGCAATTTCTTATTTGCATCTAAAATTTAGGCACTGTCTACCTGGCTTCTTTGGAACTTATGTTTGTTGCCTCATGTTGTGTTGAAAAACCATAAATCAAGGGGCAAAGTATCTGAACTTTTTTATAGCTGAAATATACTGCTAATTGGTAATCAACCTAATATGACTCACATTTGCAGATGCATTTCCATTTGTAATACAGTTACTTCAAAGATAAACTTCATTTTCATTCGTTTTTTTCCATTATTTTGTCCACCATCGGTTACATGCTGTTTTATTAGGGGAGATTGTTCTACCTCTGAGCTATCTCTCCACAATACTAAAAATAAATGTACAAAACTATAAGGCTAAAATGCTATCAGTAGTGTGACAGTTATTGTACTGGGAATACAACCCACACAGCGATATTTCCACTACTTTATATTTATGTTCAGAGTGTTATACAGCCTAAGCCAAACTGTACAGTGATAAAACATTATACAATGTACAACACACAGTGGAGCAGATGAACACCGATAGAGAGCTCTGATTGGTGGACACTGCATCTGCTTGCCTCTCCTAGGGCTGACTCAAAGCAGCTCCGTTCAATTGACTGACCCCATTAAGCAAACCATAATTTTTAAAAACAGTAAAGATTGAGCTCTTAGACTTCTGCAACAACAAAAACAAATGAATGTACTAATAAGTCACTTAGCATTTGTTGCATTAAATCTTATTTACACTGTGCCGATTATTTATAGCTTGTGGAAAAAATGTAAACCCATGTGTATGCGACACTTTCGACAACACATAGTAATTTACTAAGCCCGTTATTCTGATTTCTTATAAGTAGTATAATTGTAAAGTTGCTTTAGTCGTATTAGGAAAAAGTTATGCTTGGGGTCTAGTAAAGGTCAAAGACAAATGGCAGGTTATCCATTAAAGTGATGAATGTCCAGTTGAATGGCTGATACTGAGAATGAAACTGGTATATCAGGGAGAAGAATCAGTAAATAAATAGACTTCTTAGAGTCTGTGGGTTGTATGTATAAATAAGGTATATGGTATGGGTTGGTGAACAGTTTAAAAACATTTAGTGATATAGTGATTCCCAGATAGTAGTGCAGTGCACAAAAATATTTAATGACAGGAATGGAAGGTAATAGGGACAAAGATAAATAAAGGCCAAAGGAGTAAACTAGACAGGGAAGCAGATCTATGGAGACATTACAAGAAAGAAACAAGAACCTTGACACATCTGTTAACTGTCCCCTATTGTACTGTAATAGATACTCAAAGGGCTATTTCCAATTTTAATATATGGTTAGAGTTGTAGTTTTCTTTATAACAGAACACCAAGTTCACTTATAATAATTTTTATGAAACACATGTTTGCATTTTTTATATTTTATTCTACATTCTGGGTTCTGTTATTATCTGTCCTAGCAGGTTTTTGATCTTAAGTCAATAAACATAAACAAAAACCTCAAAATGCCTTTTAGTTGCCCAAAAGAAGACAAGTTAATTGAGAAGAGTTAGAGACAAACTTGGTGGCTCCACATCAGAAACTGAAACTGAAATTAAGTGCCATGGAACAAGACACTGGAAGTAACAGAGTGGCTTGAAAGATGGGATAAGGACCAGAACAGATAACACTGGACTGGAGCTTGTAGAAGAGGAGTATGGCCAATTGTGTCAAGTGCAGCATGGATGTCTATAAAAGTGAATATGGAGAATTGGAAGTGAACAAATGGCGTGTGAATTTGGTGAATGCTGTCTCGGTGGACTGAAGAAGGATGTGTATCAACTGATGTTTTGCATCTGAACGAGATTATTTGTATATATCCTTTCCAGTGTGCAGCTCTTCCCTATCTGGATTGTCTCCTAAATTTCACATAGATTTGTCAAAACAATGCAGTAGCATTGCTCCTTTTTCATTATTAAGCAAATATTTGATGTATCATTTTACCTTTAATATTACTGATTCTGTTTGTTATTTGGATATTTTAATCCATTGGAGCTACCACTAGACAACACAGATATTACATTTCAACAAATTATGACCTATAGCTTATTCTGCTAAACTGAAAAAAATGGAAAATCTCAAATTATCTCTCCTGGTTAAATATCCACCACCACCTTCCAAAATACTGCACTATTCAAGATGGACATTTCTGTATAACAACACTGTAGAACAGAGGTTCCCAAATTGTGTTTGTGTGTTCACTCAGGTTGCTTAGGGATTACAAAATAATTCTAAAACAATTCTAATAAAATGCATGAACAAGTAATATGAATATGTCCAGAGACTGGAATTTTTGTTTGCCATAAGTACAGATGCTACGCTGCAATATGAAGCTTTTTATTATTGGGATTGTGATACTGGGCTGTCTGGATATAGCAATGAAAAATAAGTCCCTGTATGACCCTGTAGAGATCCGCGATACACTGGTGGAAGTTGTGTGTGTGAGGGGGCATTTACTTTTTGGAGAGCTATTGTTGCAGTGAATGATACAAGTAGTCTGCTTCTTGGCAGTGAGAGGGAATGGGCGTTATGTCTTATCCAATTATCTTCACAATGGCTCTCTGTTACCTCCCTCCCCTTTCTCCAGTCATAGCCAAAACACACACTATCATGATTTAGCTCTCAGCATATGATGTAACAAACGCCAAAATTGATTCCTGTTCTCATATATAAAGTCTTCAAAAATTCTGATTTTCACATGTTTTATGCCCATGGCTTACACAGTTACTAGTTTGGTACATTTGACAAACAAGCAACTTTTTTCTTGAACTGCAGTGGTCCTTTAACATGACTTGGTTAGTGTTAAATCATGGTTTACACTTGAATAGCTGAATGTTGCTATAGGTGGAGAGGGTTTTGGATCGGGGCTTATAGGAAAACATAACTTAATCTGTATTGCGCCAACATATTCCGTAGCGCTGTACAGGTGATAAGGACAAGGAGAAATACAATGTTAACAAACTGCAGAAAAATGGAGCTTAGAATCTTTGCAGGAAGTGCTTTTTTCCAAAGCACCCTACAAGATTGGAAACTCTCTACTTACAATCTAAAGGTGATGGAAGAGACAGAGACTTGCATATCTCTGTATACAGGTGGAGGAGTGGGAGTGGTGTAAACTAGGGGGAGAATGTCACTGATTAAACCGTCAATGATATTGAGGTTATGGTATTGGGAATGTTTTTTTTTTTAATATATGGTCTTTATCTCAGTCTCCTCTCAAGAGGTATGTACCACAAATAATTGGATCTTTGATGGACACAAGTTTTCTGTCTCATGTATGCCATGCACATGTATGTTATCATATAACTTTATTCTTCAGTCAGTATGAATGGCATATGGCTTATCACTTATTAGCAACTTTAGGATGATAAGATATGAGCTGCGAGTCAGAATCCTCTACTTATGTAAATGGCATCTTGTTTCTTTTTTCTACATGTAGTTATACATTACGGTTCTTTCAATAAAAATGTTATAGGAAAATCTAATTATTATTATAGGATTTAAAAGTGTATCAACAAGAATATTTGCAGTTGGTTGTTATTTAAAAAGTGTAATCATTACTTTACCATGAGCCTCATTCAATTCCGAGTTGCCCAATTGAATAGGGCTCTATATAAGCACATACAAAACATTTTCACAGAACATTTTAGCTACTGAACCTCTATCCAAAACCAAGGTTTTCAACAACTAAAAAATTATGTCAAAAAAATATGTTATGTGCTTATGTAGAGCCCTATTCAATTGCCAAAATTCAAATTGAATGAGGACACAGGTGTTTTGCCTTGGTTCCTTAAATAGCCCTCACATTAGGATATGAGTACCAGGAAGAGTATGCCAAGTTGATTGAATCAGCAACACAAGGGCTTATAAAGTGTTAAATAATCTGTTATTGTTCTGATTCAATCAGCTAGGCATGCCCTTCCTGCTAATCACCATATTTGTGAGTGTTAGCTGATCTTAAAAAATAGACCTGGCCACGTAGGAGGATCTTGAAAGTTAATTTATGCTCAAAATTGCAACATCTAAGAACAATTATCTAACTCTAATATAGATTTGTTTTGTTAGTAATGATAAGTTGTAGATATCCTTAATGATGGGTAGGACTTTCATTGCTACAATAATTAGGACCCCTTTGCTGAGACCCTTTATTGGGTTTGTAAAAGAAAAAAACAATAAAAATGAATAAATATAAAATACATTTACATATAAACTATCACAAATCTCAAATGGGTTGTTTCCTGTCTGTCTTACCAAGGATGACAATCAGTACTCCTCCCAGTAGAAACCTCTTGTGCTTCTCAGTGCCAGGATCGTGTCCCATCCGAATGCAGGGCATGGCCGAGAGCAGCAGGAACACAGCGGGAAGCCCGAGGAAGGATCCTGTTATCATCAGGGCACGGGCTGCCTGGATGTGAGCTGTCAACAGCAACAGGATACATTTAATGGCATGATAAGCAGGGAATTACATCAGCCCTGGTCTCACTAAGCCCTGATGTGGGGGGTTTGGAACCGCCACCCTCTCCCAAAGGAACAAGGGGCAAAGAGCATTAAGGAGCTAGCAATCGTCCTAAACTAGACTATAGAAGGAATTATCACTGGAAGGATGATTTGCAGATATCCTAGCCCAACACAAGGTCTATATGTAGCTAACCAGATGGGAATGAACATGCAGGACTTGTAATATTGGTTAAAGTGAATGCCCATGGTTCACATTCTGGTTGTTTTCAAAGAACATGATAAACTTGCTTCATTATACAATTCAAATACTGACTTTATTTCTAATCAGGTATAAAGTAATACAAATAACCCCTATTTGTGTGATTAGTACAGTGGTCATTTAAGTGAGACTGTGAGCTTAATTAGTGCGGGAAAGGGACAAACTTCATGAAATGCATGGTAAAATGGGGCAGCTCACCTTAGAACACTAAGAATTTCAGGCTACACTGAAAAAGCATCTCAGTAATGATATCAATGTCTTCTCATCCATCTTTCAAGGAGTTTAAGGGAAATAAAAGCTGCTGCATCACTTGCCAAACTGTGCAAATATTCCCACTGGAGTGAGCTCTATGCAGTCACAACAACATATACTGCTTCGATTACTTGCTCTAGCTCACCACTGGATATTACACAGGGTATGGACTCCTGCACTTTCATATTGTCTTATTTCTAAACTCTATTTGCACTTAAATATGGATAGATTATATATATATATATATATATATATATATATATATATATATATATATAAAATAAATAGTACATCTGTGTTCACATCTGAATGTCTAAAACAAGTTAAAAAACCTGCTTCCAGCTCAGAATTCTGAGTAAAACAGTTATTACACTGCATTCTGGGAAGCTGAGCTGGGACATGCAGATGTGCCCACAAATGCCTCACTCTTCAATCCATAGCCATTATCAAACATGGCTTCCTTTCAGCTTATGCATGCTGTATTACACAGCTTTAATGCAAAGCCAAAGTTGGATTAAACACAAGCTGAGTATCCTATCCATGTACAGCTGTTTCAAGCTTACTGGCTATCATCAGCATGGAGCGGGATCTCAGCCTGTGTTGTGGACTTTATGAGTAGATAGTTCACCACAACAATCATTTATAATATGGTGGGCAAAAGAGCGATAGAAGCCCTCCACCGTACAGTAATACAGTAAATAAATAATACATATGTGTTCACATTTGAATGTCTAAAACAAGTTAAAAAACCTGCTTCCAGCTCAGAATTCCTAGAAAAACAGTTATTACACTGCATTCTGGGAAGCTGAGCTGGGATATGCAAATGGGTACACACACACATTTACATATACACACACACATATGCAGTTTTCTGAGCCAGTTACATCAGTAAGAACATACATGCAGGAAGTAAAGTCTACATATTATTAGATTCCTCATACACTTCCTCAAGGTCCTTCACTACTGAAGTGTAAGCAACTGTTAGATCACATGCTCTTGCCTCAAGCATTTGTTTAGCATGGTGAGCTCCAGATAAGGTTTGATTGATTATCACTTTGGATTTGTTTCATCTCCCCCCTGTTGCAAAGGAAACATAACCAGGAAAATCTCCAGCCTCTCCCATGGAAGTAGAGATTCAGAGCTCACTGTCTGGGATATTTCCTTTCATAGGTTGGGAACCAGGAAAGCCAATGACATCCTTTAGATCCAATATAATAATAGGGATGTTGTAATCAGCTAAGAGGATATCTGGGAAATGCACTAGATGATGCAGGATGGCACACATGGCCTGGGCTTTGATGACAATGAGCTGATGAATGATGCTCTCATCACTTTGAAGGACAAACAACTTCAATAAGCCGATCTTCTTCAAGTGCTGACACCTTAAATGGCCACTGGATTTGTCATACATAGGATTTGTATATTTCTGAACAGATTACCAGTAAAATCAGTGCATGAAGGAAATTAACCCAATGTAGCTTCTAAAACTTACATTTGATCTCCAGTGTTTCAGAGTATAGCAGAGCTGCTTTTCTTTACCCCCAGTAGGTGGTAGATGATCTGCCCAGGAGACTATCCTACATTTTGTTCTGACTGTCCAGATAAAGATACTGATCAGGACAACCTCCTGGTTGAAGTTCAAATCTAAGAATTAAAAGCTATGTTGAAATGTATTTCTTTAACTGTTGATTTTACCTAATTTATTATTAAATAAGTGAGTCCATGTTGTATGAGCACTACAATTTTTACTTCATTTTGAAGGTAAAGACGTTTGTGATTGATCTATACTCTCCAAAGTAAGGTTTGTGCACAAACAGAGCAAACATTCAGCTTGCCCAAAGGCTTTCTACCAGGACCATCTACATCTCTATGGGACGGCAGATTTCCAGAGGTGGCATATACAGTTTTAGATTCAAAAAAGTTCTGGGAAACAGACCCTTTTTAGTTATCAATTAAAAGTATAGACATATAATATAGACAGAAGGCAGAGAACCAATCAACAGTGTGCTCATTGTCCAATATATTTTATATTTTATTTTATTCAACCTCATCTCTTATTAAATCATGGTCACTATTTTGGATTAGGGATAGTTTATATGTGTTTCAAGCTTTCACAATATATTAACAATTCGCCCTTAAAAGTTTTTTTTGTTTTTTTTAAACAGAATTTACTAATTTATCTTATATTTAAAAGCACTCCTAGAGAAGATGAACTATCTATGTAAAAAATATGGAGCTTGCCTTGTTACTGCTCCATGTTTGAGGAAATGGGAGTCACTATTAAAAGCAAAAACTGCATTTAGTTTATGTCAGCGACACTTGTAGCTCTGTGCTATGAAGTCTTATTGGGTCAAATGTCAGAAAACAATTCAACCGCTACTGAAGCTACAGCAGCAGTTCTAATATCCAGATGTCTTGTAGCAGTATTATGAATGTGATACTTTTACATATATATATATATATATATATATATATATATATATATATATATATATATATATATATATATAAGCTTTTGCAAATGAACAAGGGTAACTTATGTCTAGATGTTATAGCCCCAACACCAGGTGGGTTGGTTAATGTCTATCCTGAAGTTATGGCAAGTGATCCCTGATGTAGCCTATGACTGCATATCCCCAACAGCAGGTGCATTGTTAATGTCTATCCTGAAGACCTGGCAGGTGAATAGTGAACCCCTGATGTAGACTGTGACTGCATATCCCCAACACCAGTAGGGTTGATTAATATCTATCCTGAAGTCCTGGCAGGTGAATAGTGGATCCCTGATGTAAACTATGACTGCATGTCCCCAACACCAGGTGGGTTGGTTAATGTCTATCCTGAAGTTATGGCAAGTCAGTAGTGGATCCCTGATGTAGCCTATGACTGCATATCCCCAACAGCCGGTGCATTGTTAATGTCTATCCTGAAGACCTGGCAGGTGAATAGTGAATCCCTGATGTAGACTGTGACTGCATATCCCCAACACCAGGTGGGTTGATTAATATCTATCCTGAAGTCCTGGCAGGTGAATAGCGGATCCCTGATGTAGACTATGACTGCATATCCCCAACACCAGTAGGGTTGGTTAATGTCTATCCTGAAGACCTGGCAGGTGAATAGTGAATCCCTGATGTAGACTGTGACTGCATATCCCCAACACCAGGTGGGTTGGTTAATATCTATCCTGAAGACCTGGCAGGTGAATAGCGGATCCCTGATGTAGACTATGACTGCATATCCCCAACACCAGTAGGGTTGGTTAATGTCTATCCTGAAGTCCTGGCAGGTGAATAGTGAATCCCTGATGTAGACTGTGACTGCATATCCCCAACACCAGTAGGTTTGGTTAATATCTATCATGAAGTCCTGGCAGGTGAATAGTGGATCCCTGATGTAAACTATGACTGCATATCCCCAAGGAGGGTTGGTTAATTGCTATCCTGAAATATTGCAGGTGAGTGGTAAATCCCTGATGTAGAGTTATGACTGCATAAAAGTTATATATAATGATTTCATCTAAAGAAACTAGGGACAGAGATCAAGAACATTTTATGGCTAAATAGTATTAGGATTTGTTTCTAATCAATGTAACTTCCTTGCAGCTGCCATGAAAAACATCACTAATTTATAGTGTTATTGTATGAGAATATTAAATTCACACAATTAGATTTCATTGCACTGCAGTTATTGATGACATCATTTCGTTCAAAATGGCCACCCTAGCATAGACTAGAGCTAGAATTAACCATATGACAATAGTATTGTGCTCCACGTTATTTGCTTTTAGCTCTATTGATATAAGAAGGATGTAAACTGATTTTATCTCATATTATCACGCACAGAGAGATTATTACAAGACACAGAAGGTTCATTCTCTGCCTCTGGAAACATCCTGTTGACTCTTGAACATTATCTACTGCTCTGATATGATCAATAACTATAATGACAAAGTAAATTAAGTGCACAAGCTTAACATTGTGTACATATAAGCGGAGTATTGATTTTATAATCTAGTTCATTGCAGTTTACATAACAGGAAGGTAAGGTGTGTACAGAAAATGTATAACAATATCTGGTCTCCATGTCTAACACTATGTAGTTATAGCCAACTAAAACACCAGTTTCTATCTAATAATGACTTTGCTGCTTAAAGGTGTATTACTATATGTCAAGGAGGACTGTGCAATCTTCAAATATGTTAAGGGACTTAATATTAAGTTTAAGAGTGGCATATATTTCATAAAAATAAAAGGAAAAAAAGATCCTGATTGGAAGTTCTACCAGCAGTGGTAGCGGGAAAATAAATTAAATCATGCCCGGGATATGCATAAGGCAATTCTGGTTATTTAAAAAGATTTTTTAGATAGAATAGGCAGACTAGATGGATCCACTGAATCTTTTCTGCCTTTAAGTCTATGTGTTATTTGATAATACAATGTCAAGTAAGCCTAACATAAGTGGAAGCAACCACAAGAGCTTACAATTTATAAACTGTACGGAGAGGCAAATTACTAGGAGAACATAACATAGCAACAACTTACATTAATGATTCCTTAAAAATGACATGTCTAATTTAATTAAAAAACAAAACAAAATTCTAATAACCAAGATTAGGGATGTTGCACTAATAAGAAGAGACATCACATTTCCATATGTAACTATATGGGACCTCTCACATTGCAGCAACCCCTGTCACTATAATAAATAGGCTTAATGGAATAGCATAGGACTTGAAGAACCTTATTAGTGAATATAAAGAGAAATGGACTAATATAGAAATAAAGTTCAGTATAACGGGTAATATAAACATACTCCTTTGCAGTCATGGTGCTGAAACAAAGGTGCTAGAATAACTATTACAGTGGAGGTGCTGGGGAGTAATAATAACAGTCTGTAGACCAGTTCCAATCTTAGTAGGAGCACTACTATGGGGAAGCATTCCCACTAAAAATGAGTGTAAGACAGTACAAGCCAGACGTAGTCTAAGTATATATATATATAAAGATACACTGAATTTTCAAATCTTTGAAAAATGTCATTTGACCAATGAGATGGACACCTGCCCACCATGATAATGTGCACAGGCGATAACATCAGATGTTTTCATTTGATCATTTAACCTTTTTTATTTAGTCAAAGAGAAAAAAAATCTCTAATCCATCTGAATACCTTTAATATCTTACCATTAGCTGACATGCTAGGTTATGCCAAGCCTCCCAGAGTCTGTGTCTGCTTATATTAACCTATATACGTAACTTTATACATTATATTGTCTTCTAGCAGAACTTGTAAGCTTTATTATAATAATAAAAATTGACACTAGCACAATGTATGTTGAACCATAACTGACTGAAGGAAAACATGTAAATTCTGCCTTTTATCACTGGCACTAGAAGAGTAACAATTATTATTTACTACATGTTAATAAACCAGAATTGTAGAACACAAAGCATTTTTTTCTCTCCTATGATAAATGTTAAGCATCCAGAAAACTAACTGAAAAGTGATTACGGTAGAACTTGCAAAAATTAAAAATAAACTCATAATTTATCTGTAAAATTAATATCATGCTTTTCCTCTTTGGGCATTTCATTATAACTTTAAAAAGTTAAAATTAGTATTTAAATATATGGTGGCAGATGCTGTATATTTGTACACAGTAAATCGCAATTAACTGGTCTGTATTTTCTTTTAAACATTTTTCTTGACTATTCTCAAAAATGGTTATTTATGATTATGTATAATAGTCCGCAATTAATCTTTTAACTGACCCTTGTGTTTGAGTTTTGGAGCTGCTATATCTTTAAATATACAGTACTTTTCTAAATACACCTACACAATAATATTTAACTTGGTACAGTGTGTTCAAAAAAACATTAAAGTACCAGTAACAAATATACATGGGGACATTTGCCAAATTCTGTTTTTTTGTCCTGCACTTATGTTGTGCAATAATACTTACACAATAATAAGGAGCCTGCAAGATGTTTCCACCAGACTTATTAAATAATCAAATGAATAACATCTGTATAAAATACATTTTGCAATCTCATTCTGAATAAATGAATAAAATAAATGTAGGGGAAAAGAAGAAGAAGAATATAAGAAGTATTTGGGTGCATTGTGTGTGAAGGTTGGTCAGGTTGTGAGCTCTCACCTGGCAGTGTGAGGATGTCAGCCAGTGGCTTGCAGTGGTAAAGCCCAATGGCTATCACACAGTCTGCCCATAGTCCTCTAGATCCCAGCTCATCCAGTTTCCTGCAGGTGTTGATGCTATAGTCGCAGGTCAGCACCCAGTCATTGGTGGTGGTAGCAACTATTACCCCAATCCAGCCTACAAAACTTGATATGAACCCAAAGAACTGTAGGCAAGTGCCAGCCATGGTGGATTAGGGTGTCAGTGAAGAAGTCTAGCCTGTGTGCAGCTGTATCCTGGTCTGGGTGCACCCAGTGATGAGAACCTCCTGGAGTTAGGATTCTCAGGATTAATCTCTCCAATACATAGCAGAGGGATTACAGTGTCCTCAACTCCCACCCACAGACAGAAGAAGGAACCCAAAACTGTCCCTGGCCAATCCCAGAGTAAAGGGGGAGCAGCTTACACTGAAGGGGCTCCATAGAACCAATCACCAGGAGGCAGGCAATGAAGAGGGAGGTGTTGGGAACTGGGATTCCCATTAGTGGCATAGACCAACAAACTTTCATCTGGATATTAACCCTTCAGATGCTCCTAAACTCCAGGAAACTGGTCACTTTAAAAGCAAATTTCAAGCAACTGTTAATAATTAATACAACTATGCAAGCCCTGATTTTAGTTGACATGTACTAAATTAACCCATTCACATGTAGTGTAATGCTAATATTTCAGGCGTTAAGCGGTTAAATCTGTATATATTGAGGAGGATTTACTATACAAGCATCACATCTGACAGAGGGATAATGAGGCATGTCTCTCTGGATGCCCAGTGTATAATATAGACATCTTATTAGTGTAGTAAGAGGAATGTTGCACTGTTTGTTTCATCTGTTTTAGTTGTTAGCACAGATTCCAATAATAAGTAGCATTTGTGCATCAAATAACGGATGTGAATGAGAGTGACCTGATACATGTGTAGAGGGGGCCCACTAGTGGACATCCTCACTAATTACACCATTCTGTTACATTAGCACAAATGGCAGCACAGTGGGTGCATCACATAACCAGGTATATAATTTAAATCTAATATGTGAAGTTATGATAACTCCTCCATGGTGTTGTATATGAGGTGACAGAGGATATAAAAGACACCTAAAGACATGCTCAGACACTCAAGGTTGCTTTGTTATGTTCTGCTCTTGCCATAATTACATTTCAGCCCTATCTTTGAGTTCATATTCTTACCAAAGTAATGCAGATGTCAGGAGCCAGGGATGTCCCCCAAATATAGTTACCTAAAGCACCAGGCTAAGGGATGCCTCATTATACACACACACACACAACATATGATCCCCTATTAAAGTTAAATACAGTAGAACTTATATATTTAAATCAGCCCTTTTATTCATAATTTTTTTTGAAAATGATTCTTTATTCATTCAATTCAGTATGAATATGGAGGTTCCACAGTCATATATATATATATATATATATAAATAAATAAATAAATAAATAATCAGAGTATTACAGTATATAGTGATACCTTTTTTTATTGGACAAGGATATTCATAGGTTTCATGACAAGCTTTTGATAGCGTTCCTCTCTTTGTCGAGTCAGTGTCAATACTCGACAAAGAGAGGAACGCTCTCGAAAGCTTGTCATGAAACCTATGGATATGTTTGTCCAATAAAAAAGGTATCGCTATATACAGCAATACTCTGATTATTCATCTGGATTACTGGACATTCACGGCTACCTCACTCTTAAATATATATATATATATATATATATATATATATATTTATTACAAAAAAGTATCAAAAATGTTATACTTGTACACATGTATAAGTGTATTTGTCATTCCCTATATTCGTAAAAATAGTGCCTATTTAGTCATTTTAGTCTTTGTTCTTTTCAATGCCATCACAAGCTACAATAGTAGCACTGAATGATAGTGTGCATATCTGTGGAATAAAGGATGTGATCTTAAAAGTATATCTTATTTTCCATGTACTTCCCTTTCTCTAATGTAACACATGCTGCTTATACCAGACACACATTACACCGATTCTATTCCAAACCCCTCCTTACATAGGCAAAGTGTACCTACCAATAAAAATACTGCATTTGGATACAGATTTTCACTATTTACTAACCTTCAAGCCTGCAGCAGCATAATGCAGAAATCTACAGTGTCTGGCTTCTCCATCTTCCTTGTGCAGGAGACTACACATCCCATGATTCCTTGCGACAAAAACTGCCATCATAGATGGATACAATGTATTAGCAGCTGGTGAGTGGCCAAAATGAATAATGAATTTTATGTTCATGTTAGCAGAGATTTCAGGGGTGTTAACTCTGAAAATCAACTGCTTGCAAACTAAAGAGATTTAGCAACCATCAGGGTGAGTTTGTTGGTGAATATTTTGTTTTTCTTTCATGAAATTTATTTTCATACACTGCCGATTCCTCTATCAGATGCATTCATAATGCAGGAAACTTGGATATGTCTTTATATAGATAGGTGTATGACTTAAGGTTTCCTAGTGGTTAACACTAAATATATAGATCAGTAATTTTAAAACGCTGAGGTGTTGTTTACAAAAGGTGCGGTCCTAAACACACTAATTCCACTAGCCCATGAGTAAGCCCACGGATTGGACGAAACGGACCATCTGGATTATTTTGCAAGCCACTGCACAGGTTTTCTCCAGCTAGAAGTTTGGTACATCCAGTTTATATGGAGGCTGCTACTATGAACCGCAAGAATTGCGATTATGTTGGCTAAGTTGCCTGGATCCCACAATGCTATTAGAGCTATCCCATTTAGTTATGAGATTATGATACTATTCAGGGCTGTGTATATATATGCACATACATAGTTACTTTCCTATTTAGGTGTGATTCACATATACCTTTTGATTCCCAGTATTTAGGACTGCACCTTTTTAAACAACACCTCAGTGTTTTTCCTGGATTTTATTTATTTTTCCTTAAAATAAAATTACAGAGATATGTCTTTATACACAGAATTAATTCAGCAGCAGTTAAAACCTGGTCCCACTTGTTTTCATATACCAAAGTAGAAGAGCTATCACCAAAGGTTAAACCTTAGGCCTTCATGATACTGTGCACTGACTGTTAAGAGAATACAGAAAACACGTTTCTTTAATAATCTTCTTTTTGAGTTTTAGGATAATTATTTATAAAATAAGTACATTTAAATAAACTGTGCATTATGGAAGTGCAGAGAGCCCCGCTTGACCTCCAAATCATCAATAAAACCTTCCAAGTGTACAGAATAAAACCACAATATTGTTTTTATCTCAGTCCATATTTTTGTTTGAAAAAGTGATCATCTTCATCCACCACACCCTTTCCCAAAGCAAGATCATGTAGTTTTCCCAATGTGATTGCTCGAGGATTAATCGTAGGCGTTCCAGATGGTTAATTCCCAATGCAAACATTTGTAATATTTTAAATGACTGATAGAATATTTTGAGATTTAAGTGTCCCATTAAGGACATAGACCCATCACCAGCACTCACACAGCAAGAATGGAAAGTCACAATATTATTTATTAAGATGTTTAATCCACCATTGGTATTTAATATTTACAAGGAATGACAATGGAAAACGGCACAAAAATACATTTTGAGGTATAAGCAGAAAGCACAGTATGTAATGTTGCTTTATTATATATATATATTCCACATTCTGTAAACTGATTGACCAGATAAATGCATTTTGTTTTGCTTCAAACCATAAAAAACACCTGTTAAATTTCTTGTGAGGTAGAGGACCGTTTGAATCATGTAATTCACAATCACAGTTACTTAAAGCATGGACTGTATGTACATCATTGGCAAATACTCTAAAACTGACAAATCCACCAGTAATTGCATTTCAGAGGATTCACGGTTTTAGGCATTTTCCAGTCATCACTTGTAACAAGTTTTGCACTGTTTTATACATGCTTTTTATTCAATATTTCACATTTTTAAGTATGTCATCATGCAACATAAATAGCTTTTGAAAAATATGCATGAAAACTCATATAGCATTTGCTGAAAAATAACTTCTCTCTTCAAAACAACTTTGTGAAATAGATCTCTTTCCTAACAGGCATACGCATTTAATAATACAGGAGCCACAAAATCCTTATTTGTGTGCATTACTTAATGCAGGAGCCATCTACTTGTGCAAATTTGCATTAAATTGCAGATTGCATGGGGCATATTACTAAGATGTGAAAGCAGCAAAGGTTTACAATTTGAATCTTTCTTCTACTAGAACTAGGACTAGTGGAACTTTATTCTTTGCATTTCCATATTTTCCACCTCCATTTTTGTATATTATGAATGGACGCAAATGAATGAGGCGAATTGCAAAGTTAAAGCTGGAGAATTGTAGGACATATTTCTACATAGATGAAAAATAGCACTAAAGATCCAAAATTGAATAAAATGTAATGCACTTTAGAAGTAGATTTTAAAATGTATGTTATATTTTGGCTATAAAGATAGATATTTCTGTGTAATATATTTTAAGTTTTTAAACAAAGACATTAGTCAAACCTAATAAACGACTTTCTCTTAAAAGACTGGAAACTACTAACTCTGCTTATGGTCATAGTCCATAAATTTAGTCTGTAAGATTTCCATATAAGAGCTTGCATTTTTTTGTGCATTTTCTAAATAAAGAAACTTAATGAGGGGAAATGGTGAGGGTTGCATTTTTTGCATTAAGGAAGTATTACCACATATGTAAAAAGAAACAAATGTGGTTAAAGATGCGAGGCAAATGGAGCCAAAAACATGGCAGTCTAGCATACAATTCCATTATATAGCAGCTGTGTAATTGTATTATACTGTGATTTAAAAAAGCAGTGTTACCAGAAAGGTCTTTAAAATTTGAATAAACTTTCTATAGAGAGGAGGTACTTAATTTATTATCATTTCTCAACTGTCCCAAAAATAAGAGAATTATTTATCGCTACTTCATGCACAACATGGCAACCATCAAACAATGGATTCAATCGTATTTATAAAATGTCTCTGGATTCCCAATGTTTACATTTTTGCCATTATACGGACTAATAGGGGTCCATTTAAACCTAAATTCTAAAGTCTCTGACATCTTCTGATCAGGAATTTCCTTAATTACGGTTTTTCTTACTTTAAAAAAAAAAAAGAAAAAAAAAAAAGCTTAAATGGAAAATACCTAAACTATCATACTGGGAAAATAGCTTGAGCAGAAATAATTATCAATTTTAAATATTTACAAAAAAATTGAATACAATTTAGGACACACAAACCTAAATAAATATGGTGATTTTGCAACAGAATTATAAATATATTTTTGTGAAATAAATATGTGTAAAAGGTAACCTGCATAAAACAATAAGACTGGCAGTATTTACAGGAAATAAATGAACTGTCTGATTTTTTTGTCATTATTTAAGTGTCTGCACTTATCTGCAGTATTATATAGAGCTTCATTGCTTAGCTACAACGTATAAAAATGTTTAATGTCATTTAACATTAGAATTTTCCTAAAACTAATGCAAGTGCAGAAGAAAATACAAAATCAAGCAACTTCATACATATAATGAAAATATAAAAGCTAAAATCCAGACATCTAGAAAAAAAGCAAGTCATTTCAAATCTATTTCAGGATCAGAATTTTTTTACACCCTAAATATTATAAAAGTTATAATAATGCTATTCAAACAAGTAGGGAAGCATTAATTTGCAACTAACCAAGAGCCTATGGTTTAATAAAATTAGTCTTTTAGTTTTTTTATCTATTTTTTTTAAAAATGCATTTCAAATTACCAGACCATCTGTAAGTGTAATCATAGTGCCTATCTTTCAAGTGCATACAATTACATAGGTCTTCAAAATTTATAGCTCATCTATAAGTCATATTTGTCACTTAACATAAAAAAAAACTATTTGCGTACACAAGCAAACAGTATGTGTCTGATGCACTCACAAGGTGCCAGCAAATAGCTGGAAACCACTAATTATCCTTCACTAAACTGACAACAGGTATCAGTGCATTAAATCCAACATCACTTTTTGAAAAAAAAAAAAGATTTTAAAATAACTTAATATATGAAATAATGGAGAAGATAAAATTATAAAACTTATAAATCTTTAAATAAGCAACTCTTTTTTTTTTTTTTTTAAATATTAGAAAACAAAAATTACACTTACAATTTACGAACACTACAGCAAATGTTCCTTTTTTTTTTTTTTTATAAATATAAAAAAAATGTATTAATTATAGCTTTCCTAAAGCACAGAAGTGCAGTTTAATTTAGAAAACTGGAACCATAAATGTTCGATCACGTATTTATAAAGAGGTTTTAAACACTGGAATAGATATTTGTTCTAAAAAGAGATCACATATTTGGGATAGAACCAGGCTTCACCTTTTCCAATGACTTCAAGGTATTGGGAGTTTGGACATTTTGTCAATAAAGAACTAATGTGGAGTATTTCAACTCACTTCCCTCCTATTCATTAAATTAATAATCAAGTAGACCAGCATCACACCAGCCTTTAAACAGTGGAGCTGGACAAACCTGTACTATACAATATACAATTTAAATACAAACAAAATGGATATTTTACTATGAAAATAAAGTGGTGGTATGATGTGTAGGGTAAATAGGGAGTAAAAACATCCTGATCTGCACATCTCTAAGCAGGACACTATGTTATGGTGAGAAACCCTCCACTATAGATCCAAGGAGGAGATAAAATATCATACATTTACAGGTCTCAAGCAGCCAGGAGACCTATTCTTCCCACAGAACCTCTCCGTATACAGTGGTAATAAGGTGGTATGTTTCAAGCCTCTTTTGCATGTCACCAAAAGGTGAAGATATAAAAGTAAACCTAATAAGATAGTTACTGAAGAAGCAACTGCAGAAAACCTGAAGCATGCAGCATCACAAGCATAGAGCATACAGGAGGGGAAATAAATATCTCTAAAGTGTTATAGATGTTGGATTTAATTTGACTGGCATTGGATCACTTGATAATCAGAATTTATTAAACATGGCTATGGAAACCCACTCACCATACAGTACCATAAGAAGTATACTGCAGAGGAACTGTGGGATTAATAAACTATGAGACTTATATCAATGTTTGAAGACAAGTACTGTATATAACTAAACTACAACTCAACTATTTATTTGTACTGAAATAAGAAATAACTGACCAACTTGTAAACGCAGGAGGTTAACGCCAACATATTTTATATTGCTTTCTGTATGTGTCCTATAATCTGAATGTTATAAGTTATCAAAGTGCTGAGCTTCTGCATCCCTGAGTATGGCAGTCTACATGCACTACAGTTTGGATACTCTCTCCACTGAAGCGCGTTATTGCCATCATAACTACCAATACCTCTGAATAATTTGTAGGAGCTTATCTCTGATGAAACACACAGTTCTAATTAATCATCTCATTGCGTGAGGGGCAATACATTTGAATTGTATCATCATGTTGAGAAGGGTAGAATTTCATAATACTTTAAGAAACCTATACATGACTTAAAGGAAAGTGCTTTCCTATCCATGAAATGAATGGAATGAATGTCCATCAGATGATAAGAAGCTAAAAAGCTTACAGAACATAGGGAAACTACACTGAAGACGACTGGTTTCATTAATATCAATATTTCCAAGAACCTGAAGTCCAAAATTGTGTAGCCTCATTTATTTTTGAATTACTCATCTTGCAATGGCAATTCTCACATTTTAAATCTAGGTTTAATTTAGAATAAGGTATAGCAAATTAGGAAATTAAGTTTTGTCATCCAATACAAAAAAAGAAGTATTAGGTTATAGCATTTTTATTTGACCTAACAATTTACTATTTAGGACAACTCTATTCTGAGTTTGATTAGACCTAAAATCCTAAATAATGAATTGTTAAAACAAATAAAAACGTACTCCTTTCTACAGATTGTAATTGGACAAATATGGCTATTACAAAAGAGAAACCAAAATTTTAAAATGATCGATACAAATGTGCACAAGTATTAAAAATGTTCAACAAAACATTTCACCTTCACCAATATACAAAATAGGCATGCGGTAACAAATACATCACATAACAATATAGAAGTATTCTCTTTACGAGTGGTTTGTAAAATATGTAGAAGACGGATTTTTACGTAAGCAATCAATGTGTGATTCGTGATGCTTTTCAAGCAAGGTGACGATAATCCATTTAAAACTTTACCATATATACAGTTTAACAAAATTACTTTGTGAACTGGACAGAAATAAAATAATGGCACCTCTAAGTAAATATTCAGGATATGAATCTATATAAAAGTAAGACTATGAAATAAATGTATAAAATTATTTTATGTGGAAATAATTCATAACTATTCAACTGTTAGAATAAATTCTGTATTTACATGCAATAAAATATGAAAATTAACATGGCAACCAGGACATAACATACAACAATAAATAAAACTATTCAAATTAAAGGTATGGGCAATTCAAAAAACAGAGTAGAATGGTTGGAAACACAATGCAGATCAGTGTGCTCCATGTGTTGACTGAACCCAAGCTTTAATAACGGAGTGGAGATGAATATTAGAGGGACTGACACAGTCCAAAACTACAAAGACCCTCTGGTTTTTGTAATCTGTATTGCAAGTATCCAGTGATAATATCAGCTGTAGGATCAGTGTTGAGGCAGGATGCTTGATAAGGCAAATAATGAAGGTATTGAAATCCTATGTGATTGTTATATTACAACTTCACTTGTGTGCATATTTCCAAGACATTCACATAAAATAGAATATATTAAAAACAGTGGAACTCATAATATGATCAAATATCACCAAAAAGCGTAGACTCAGACCCAGATATACCCAAGGTTTTGATACCATATTCTGTGTGGATACTGGACAGAACCAAGAGAACAATGGTAACAAACAGTATCTTAAAGTCCATAAAGGAGAAATCACTACACACTTGAATAAATATAGGCCACATAGGCCTACATCATATTGGCATAGTTAAATAAAAACACATTTTAATGGAATATCTTGGGTATCAACAGGATCTAGGAAATGTGTCTACTTGTCTTCCTATTCATCATGAAACTTGAAAATTACAACATATAAATGATGGCAAATTCAAGGTTCAATATTCTAAGATAAAAACGATTAAGTTGAAGGTCCTGCCTCATTTACTTAGTTGCAAAGAGTGCCATGTGGCAGACTTTATCAGACTAATCTACAATACCAGTTTGAGTTTTGATTCATTTGCAGATACATAGAACCACTTCAGTAAAATGGAGCTGTAATTGCAAAACATTTTATACCTAAACACCAAAACTCAATATATTGTCGATTTGCAACATAATATGTTAAAACTATAAAATGTACAGAATAAAAAATATTTTTCATCAATAAAGTAATCTAGAGAACGTTTTTTATCTTTTACCACAAAGAGGGATTATTAAAATACGTTGCTGCTGTCGCACAGGGAGCAGGTTGTCACCCTTGTTTAAATATCGCTGCCTTCTTTTTCGGTGAGTGGTATATTCTGCAGATGCTGTGAGAACATTTAGATTTACCCAGTTGAGCCTTACGAATAGGTCTGCTAGAACATGTAATGCTAGTTTTCATTAAAGTGACACAGAATAGGTTCCAAACATGGTACAATTTAAAACTACAGATAAAATATATTTATCAATATGTTAATCTTTAAAAATGCATATTCCTATAGTAGATTGATTACCAATAATTACTTGTTGAACCTGGTGGCTATGGATACATTGCCTTCAGTTCATGCCCTGTTAACTGAAGAAAAAAAGACTGAGCATGCTCAGACCCAGGGAGCAATTGATAAAGCACTATTAGGTATAGTTCAGATATACTATATGTGGGACCTCGTCTGTGTCACTTTAAAAGATAAGTGTATTAACCATAATATATAATATGAAACATACATTGTACATCATTATCTTTGTTTTGAATACTCTCGCGTGGCTCATTTTAGCTAAAGTAATAATATACAGCATCTATAAAAAGGTAGTGATCTAAAATGTACTCTCCGATTTATTGCTTATTCCATGACAACTATTAGAATGAATTGACTGCAATGTTAGGCATGTTTCCTAGATAGAGCTTTACATACTGTATTGGCTTAAGTGGACAGGCACGTCCTATTTCTTTTAGAGTGCTCTTTGTTTGGCTGGCATTCAATATAGTTGGTAATATTTCTGTTCTCAAAAAGGCAAATACACAATCTGTACCTCACATTGTGTATATGATCAGATACTTGCAAAAAGTATAGGTTTGTAAAAAAAAAAGCTGAATTTGAAGATTCAGAAGAGCAAACACTAGAAGATACTGAAGTAAAATTGTAAATGTACTCAGAAGCACCTCTATTTACCTACATTAAAACTGTTGTCAGTTAAGGAATACAACTCAAATTGCCACTGTAATGCCCTGACAAGAGAGCTAGATATTCTAATTAAGAATTGATATTCATAAAATTCTATTTTTTATTAAAAAAAAAAAAAAAAAAAGAAATATTCAATATTAATCTTCCTTTCAAAGGTCAATGGGAAAAGTAGTGTTACATTTTCAGGCACAATGTCCTCCATTGGCTGTAGACTTCCTTGTTAAAGTGGCTTAACTTTGCCACAAGCTTTTGCTGTGGGTGCAGGTTACGAATCATTGGCCTCTGATCTAATCAGGTTAGCGGATTCCATGTTCCCCCTTGTTGTCCTTCTTGACAATCCTTTCAGTTGGAGGGTGATACTAATCTTTGAAACCGAGATCAATATTAAATATTGCGATTATAAATGATTATATATAAATCTTATTAATGAGTAACTCATGTTTAAAACAACTAAATGTCTTGTTAGGGAATTACAGTGGCCCTTTCATTTTAATTTCATGATCAACCCGAATGTTCTCACAGATCTGGACATTTGTTTCATATTGAAAGTTTCAGCAAAACTTACATGGCTCTTCCGGCAGTGAAAGGTTTTATTTCTCAGTTAAAAGTATTAATACTTTGTAGACCTCCCAAAGGGGGGAACATCCATAGCAGCATAATGTTATGGGAGGTCTACGGCAAAATGAGGTTACTCAGAAATTTCCAAAGGAAGCAAGAAAGTGCAGGCGAGATGCAGCACTGAAAGACAGATTTAATCTTAAATTTATAAGAAAGACAAAGCTGAACGTTATAACCCACTTGGGTGCTTGAAGATCCTGTGAAAGATAACAACTTAGCAGCCAAGTATGTCACTGGGGTAGACTTGTGACACACTTACTGCAAGTTCTAAAAGGGCAGACAAGTAAAATTAATTAATTATTTTATCAAGCAGCGCTGCCTGCAAAGTACTAATTGCACTGTGAGATCTCCTACCATTGCACATTTTTGTATGACCATCTTTAACTTCAAGATCGACAAGAACCACATTACTTAAAACATTAGCATATGGCAGACGCAACTGCTCAGAGATCAGTCCAATCACAAAATAAAAACCCTGTTCAAGTAGAATGACTTGTTTGTGACGTTTCTCTGCTTAATCCCCATTACCACTCTTTGATGATTTCAGAATCTGGAGCTTTAGATCTTTAATCATCAGCTCCAGCTTTTCCCTGGCTTCTCGCTCCCGTCTCAACTCATCCTGTAGCTCTCGTCTGTCTGCCTCGGCCTGGTCCAGTCTCTGGCGTAGTTCTGTCAACTGGAGAAAAATTTACACACAAGCATGACTTTTTTTTTTATAAAATACTAAATCCGTATCCATTCACTTCTAATAGGCATTTACTTATTTTCTTTATTTCTTATGTGCACTATTTTTTCATTTGTGGGATAATTAAAAGTAGGTATAAATAAAGGCCAGGTCCCATTGCTCTATAAAATGTACCGCAATAAAAAGTGTTTCTAGACTTTATTGAACAACCCTTACATGTAAAATTTTAGATAAATGTATCAAAGTGATATGTCCCTTTGCTGCTTGTACTAGAGAATATATTTTAGGGGATCAAAGTAAAGAAAATTAAACTATTTCTAGCTTACAGAGTTGTATGACCGTCTTTAACTTCAAGTATACTACTGGATTATGTTTGTTTGCCTAGAGTTGATGGATATCAGTTAAAATAACCATTAGATACAGCCCTGGGCATTGACATAAAGTCCACCTTTATCTGTAAAGTTTCAAATTCCAACATTCATATAACATCATAAATAAATTATAAATGAAGAGATGCTTTGTGTTACAATCAGATGAGCAAAAGGACGCAAGATCCCCAACCTACTTGACAACACTGGTAAATTCACAGAAAAGTTGAGTTCTTATACAATAATGGAGGTGGCACTGAGTGTACCTATACTGCAGATTATAATTTTTTTTTTCTAAAAAGGATTTTCTAAATATCAAAACATTGTCTTCTATTCACTTGCCCACAGTTTCCAAATTCTTACAAAATTAGTGCAATGTTTGGGGAAATAAAAGGGTCCTGCTATTTAGCCTAAAACTTTAGTAGAATCCCTTCAAATAAAGGATCTTTAAGCTAAAAAATATAGCCTTCTGGTAGCCACATCTCACCTGGGTTGCGTACTGTGTCTCTTTGTCCCTGTCTGTGTTTGGGTCACATGAGCATTTCTGCTTCTTAACTTGCTTCAGTTTTTCCTCCAAGTCTCGTTGCTCATCGTATAATTCCTCCATTTTCTGAGTGTGCTCAGTCTGCAAGGATTCAAACTCTTTCTGCAAGTTCTGCTGCTCCACTGTCAGCTCCTTCATAACTTTTGAGCTGCTTAGCATTTCAACTTCCTGAGACAGAAAATAAAACAGAACCTTCATATAAAGCCTAGTCAATGTGAATTTACATTGCAGATGCACAGCAATACACCTGGTTCCAATAGGGAAAGGGAATGAGCTGTAACTACATAGTACATTCAGCACGTACCACAAAAGTATGCAGTTTAAAATAAAAGTTAATATGTTTTTTCTTTCTAAATTGTATATTTTCCACTTCAACAGAGCGGCTTTTCTCCACCTTGCTGTGCCTGATCAGAGGGTGTGGCCAGCTCTGCCTGGAGGCTGGACCATCATGGAGCATAGAAGCAGACAGGGCTATGATGTCACTGTCCTGCCATATGATGCCATTGGCTCCACCCTGGCTACCTACAGAGGGATTGAAGATAAATTCTCCTTGCAGCGGCACAATGATATCACTGGGCGGGGCCAATGACTACACACATTACAACAACCAGCTCCTTCACTGAGCAAGTTCATTTTGAACCAGAATTTAGACTAGTCATATTTTTTTTTTGTTTAGTCCAGGCCTCAGGCAAAGCTGTTTTTTTGGTTCTGCTTGAGGGGAAAATGGACAATTTTACAAGTAAGAAAACATATCGTCTTTTACTTATTTTAAACTGCATACTATATTTAATAGTCTATGCCCAATAATCAAATATCAAGCTTTAATGGCAAATTCAGTACAGTGGTCCTGTAAGTTAAAAAGGACATTTGCCATATGAATAAGTATTGTTTTGTTGGCCAAGAATATTGAAAATGAAATTTTTATTAGTCGGTTAGGTGAGTTTATGAATGTTTGCTAAAATTAATTTTTGAATGTCTATAACCATGCTTAAAAAGGGTTATGAAAATCTCTTTTTTTGCTTTGCATTTTAAACTTAAAGTGGTGGGCTCTACAGCTGCATAATTGCATATAAAAGAAAATTAGAGGGTGTATTGTTTTCAAATTTAAAAAAGTCACATTGTATAGTTTCAAGTGTAGTTCTACAAGAGAGGATATTTTATATTTATGACCACAGTGGTCCTTTAACATTCTGCAGTGTTTGAGCAACCAATGCACATGAATGCACCCTAATAAATCTGTTACTACCTAAAGAGCACAGCAAGCTAGCTTTATACTATAGCAGCCATTTTCTCTACAGTAAATCATTTTTTAGATATTCACCAGTTTGTGTTGCATTATTATGCTAATGTGTGGCTCTATATGTGAATTTGTGATAAGGGTTAATAAGGGTTGTGGAGGGGATCGCACAGAACCGTAACGTTTTTCTTGCTACTCAATTTTAAAAACACAAAATTTTCATGCAACTTTTGTCCTTAAATGACTACTTTAGACAACCCTTAGCATTACAACTAATGTGTAGTTAGGTACGGGGCTTAAAAATAAAATAAAAACCTTTATTAAAAATCTTTTACAGTGCATTTAAATAATTAGTTATTTGTCAATCATGGCCCAAGGCTATATAGCTCCAGACCTCTACATCACGGGTGAAGTATTGTGTCTGGACTGGAGCTACCCAGTGGCAAGGACTATCTAAATTGGCATGAAACAACTGAAGTTTGAGAGTGGGTGGTGACTAGAAAGTGTCTGACTAGCGGCTCAGGTTACACAGCTCCCTGCTATTAATATGCGTTTCAGAGAGTGCTTTTCAAATCAAACTTCCAAACTACAGCCACAATACTTCATTCAGGGGGTTACGAGATCTGGGGCTCATTGACAAATAGTAATTGTTTAAAGGCACAGTAAATGTACAAAAGTTTTTGGACCTATCCGTTTTTATGTGCGCCATTGTTGAAGCAACTCGACGGAGCGAGCTTGTGCACGTGGCGGCGCTTGAACAGAGGCACATACAACAGTATAGGACCAAGTTTTTTTTCAAGCCTTACACCTAACAATTCTTTATACAATCCTTTATAAACACTTTATATATACACACTCCACTAAAGTGTTCCTTTAAATGTATGAGAGAAAATTATTTTTCTTACATATATAAAGAATATATGTTAATTACAACACATTAAAACTTAAAATCTCAAGTCTTAATACAAACACTTAAATACCATTTGAATTTGCTGCTTCTTCTGTAGAATGTAGTTCAGCTTTTCTTGTTGTTTGAGGAAAGTCTTCACAACTTCTTCCATAATAAGACCCTTGTCGTCTTCACATATGGCGTCTTTATTGCAAGTGTGTCCATCCTTTTCTTCAGTTACACAACTGCGTTCTATTAAATGGAGAGTTTTATTGAACCTCATTAAAAGAATCCAAGGTTAAACATATTACAGTTTAAAAAATAAAACAGTCAGCTCTTCAGAACAAACAAAACAAGTTTGTTACCACACGTGGCAAAGTTATTTTGGAAAAGCAGGCAACATTTGGCTAAGTAAGTACATGTAAGTGGAAATTAATTGCTGACATTGCTAGACAAACGTATTTTGAAGCCTAATATTTTTTTTACATATAACACTGAAGTAATCATACAAACTCTGCACCATAAGAATGAGGGTGGAAAATCATGTGGAAAAACGGTTTATTAAGTTTATTATATTTATTGATTTATTCAATTTATTAAACTGATCAAGAAGTGATATTTTCATTTTAGTTGTAGCTTGTCTAGCCTTTGATGGATCTAACTGTCCCACTAATTCTTGCTTTATTGATTTCTATACTCAATGCATAGATGTAATGCAGTGGGTAAAAGCCTCTGTTTTTAGACCTGTAGGTTAGAAGTTCAAACTTGCTTTTAAAATAGTTATTTAAACAGAACATAGATATCCATGTAAAGAATTATAATTTCTTTATTATATAAAAAAAGCAGACACAACTACATTAATAAAACAGTGTGCCAGCCAACCGGGTTCAGTATTAAGTTTCTCAATAAACATGTCTATTCTTACTGTATTAGAAAGTATTTAGAGGCATTTAGAATTAGATTCTATTCAAAATATTAGTTTGCTGTAGAATTGTTTGAAACTTATTTTGTGACTTAGTACAATTAGAAGTTATATTTAATAAAAATTACGATTTCAAATTAAAAAAATATGGTAGGCAGAGGAACTGAACTTATAGCTACAATGTCACAGCTACTTATACTTTACCACAAGGCGAAACCTCTACATGATATCTCAAAAAGGTGAAAAGGAGCTATTTAGCTATTTAGCTTTTTTGGTGCAACTCATTAGTATTGCTTCTGAATTGATAAAGAGAGGTTCATCTCTCGAAAGCTTGTAACTATTATTATGAATATGTTTGTCCAATAAAAAAGGAATCACTATATACTGCAATAAGTATTCATCTAGATTACTGGACATATATATATATATATATATATATATATATATATATATATATATATATATATATATAAATTGTCAAACCGCGATTTGTCGTCACGCTTGTGAGCCTTGTGAAGCGACACGTTGAGGCACTGAAGCACGCAGGACTTTGGGTGAAATGGGAGGCGAGCAGTTGAGGAATGAGGGACATAGATAAAAAAAATTCGACCTTGGAAAAATACGAAGTTAACGGCCGAACCGTGTAAAAAAAATAAAAATCAAAAGACAAAAAAAAAAACAAGAAAAATAAATAATAAAAAAGACACTCACACACAGCACAGGGGGAGAGCCAGGAAGCCTGGGAGTGAGGTTGCAAGCAATTTTGAGCCTTATTTGGCCTATTTCGTCACTCGAAAATCAGCTAAACAAGAAAAAAAATATGGCGGAAGAAAAACGTAAAATAAATCTGAAACTGGATGAAAAACGAGGCGGAGCAAAGCAAAGCATGTGGGACTTACGACGGCAAAGACCCTAACACTTACACCAACAACGCCAGGCACGCAGAACTTTGAGCGTGCGCCACACAAACATTCAGCAGACACACAGAGGAGAAACACACAGGGAAGGGACAGGGGGGAGATGCAGGAAAGGGACACATGGCATTCTCAAGCACAAAAGTTGCAGGTTAATGAACCCTGCAGTAAGCGGCCCGTACAGTAGGAGGGAGTAAAGGTTCTCAATGAGCGCAGAAGGCAGTTCTATCCAGAGCCAACAAATTAGTGCCACTGGCTTGTGCAGCTCAATATGTGTTCTGCATAGCTGATGTTACTAACTTCAAAAGCTCAAAATGCAGTCGATTTATTAGCAATTTATTGACAGCTTTAAAAATAGTGCATGCCTTTCAACCCCTAATCTCGTGGGCAGAGCACATCGGGTGACTTCAGTGTCCCTTTAAATGTTTCTGCTTTACAAGGGTAATAGGACATGCTACAGGAAATATTGGAAGTATTACCTTCTTTAAATCGTTTCTAACCTACAATGTTTTAAATGGCCAACGAAGTCTCATATATACATTATGCTCTTTTGAACAGCTAATCTGATTAACGAGTTAAACGTTTAAACAGGAAAAATATACCCATTGAATTGTTAATATATGCAATCATGCATGAACAAAATTATCTAGATCTTAGGAGCCAGGAAAATGTTCTAGGAGCCTGGAAGGAAGTCCTTCAAAAAGGGAAGTATATTTAGGAGCCAGCAATAGAAATGTTAGGTGCTCAAAGGCTGCCTGGGAGGCACCCCAACCCCAGCATGCTCCCCAACAGCTCGCCAAGAACTGCGCGTCAGAGAAGAGCGCGCCCGACAACTGAGCGGCACCCCGCATCCCATCACTCTTATTGAGTGAGACCCAGCAGTGTTCTTGTGTACCTGCCTCCCTTCATAGTCTCCCCGCTGTCGCCACTTGCCAAGGCGCTGTCTCCCCCTCCAAGTGCACCCTGAGCCCAGCGCGAAGGCAGAGCTATCATCTGAGGGAAGCTGGGTGGCACGCTACAGTCGGGGTGCCGTCGGTGCCTGTTTGTGAGCGCGCCAAGGCCGTGCTACCCTGCAGGGAAGTTCCACCCCTTGTAATTAGTATTTAATAGGAGTTTGCTTATCGCAACTGTCACAAATGGACTGATTAAGTTGTACGTTTTATCTGAAGGCCCATTTGATGCTATTGTAAATTGAATTTTATTGTAGAAACTCTTAATAAAGCTGAATGGATATCTTATCTGCATTCACCTGATCTGTCCCTTCCAAGGTGACAAATTAGATCAAGAAAAATCTAATAAGAAAATCACAAGCGCTACAATAGTTTATCTTTATACTTTCAGGTACTATTTCATTCTGAGATTGTACTGAGAAACAAGGTGGGGTTATCAAAAATACAATCTAATAACCAAGTGCAATTATCCTGAATAAGCTGTGCAAACAATGAAATCCTCTCTCAATAGAAAGGATTTCATCATCATGTGTATTCCCGGCTTCTGCAAGGCTTTACAGTCTAATATTTTGACATTTAAACTATTTGTATGCAAGTAAACATGCTCAGATAACTAAATAACTTAGATGTAAAAGACAGCAGTGGTAAGAAAGGCCATGAAGTTTAAAGATTCTGCTGGCCCTAAACCTTGCTATCCTCCGGGTAACATCAGCTTACTATTAGAAATTAATTATTGCCTTATCTTTATTATTAAGAGTATGTGTATTACAACTCAAGGACATGTTTAGCTTCTTATCTCACAACATCACATGCACAGGGACGCACACAATTACATATTTCCAGATATCAGCTGTATATCAAGGTTCATGTTACTTACTTGGTCCATTGCTAGTGTCTATATCAGATTTCAGATCTACTCTCGCTTGTTCCTCTAGGGAGAGGTCAGGATATGAGGTAGATGATTTATGTTTGCTGCTTCTTGCCAGTTTCTCTGAATCTGCCAGGGAAGGTTTGCTTCCTTGAGTTTCTCGTTTCACTATGTTAGCGTCTTTGCATTGTGACACTGTGAGGGACACGTTAGGAGCCACCACTTTGTCGTACATGTAGAGATAATAGCTAAAATGAAGTAAAAATAAAATTATGAAACATAAGAAAACAAATACACTTGTTATGAATATGCAGCCTTAAAGGTGACACAAAGGACAGTATTGGTTTGAAACAATCACTTTGAATATTTTTACATGAAAAGATGATCAGCTAATCGATGCAAATCTTCATGCATCCCAATCTGAGAAGGTGAATTCTTTTTATGTTAAAAGGGACATAAAACTCTTGTTTCCAGCATTTCAAAGACAGTGTTTTAAAATAACCCCATATTGGCTTTTAAATGACTAAATTTGATAATGTGAAAAATAGCAAACAGCCTTGATAATGTTATACCTAATTATTCTTTACTGCAGTGCCCATTGTTTTTTGTTAGTTGATTCTGTCTTAGTTTTCAGGAGGGCGTGTCTCTGCAAACTAATAAGATTTCCAATCAATCTAGTGAAAGCTCAGGCAGTTACAGATGTCAAATTCCTTGTACTTAAAGTCAACCCCCAACTCTGGAAATTTCATTAGCAGAAACTAAAAATGGTATGGTCCCAAGGGAGCATAATTGCATATATATTTTATTTCCCCATTGTAAAAATATTTTCCATACTTTCATGTGTAGTTATTCAAAATAGTATATTTTAAATATATAATTACAATTGTCATGTATTACAAATGTTATATTAAAGGGCCACTTTATTCATTATGAATTGGACCACACCACAGTAAAAATATCCTAAAAGCATGTTGAAGTATTTCAAAAATTCTAAAAGTATGTGCATTTTTTCAGAGAATTCAATACAGTAAAATCTGTGTTTACATGAGTCACTGACTGCCCACTCCCATACATGCAGCTTCTGCGCTTTGTAATGAGCAAAAGCAAAAAACACTTTACCATGAACAAATCTGTGCAGACCATGGCATGGTGGAATCACCTAAAAAGGTCAGTTGTGTGTTATGAATCATGAAACTGCCAGTAGGCAGAATAGACTGTGTTTGTAAACAGACTTAAACATTTACTGTATTGGCCCGAATGTAAGCCGCACCCGCATATAAGCCGCACCCGTAAAATGAAGGGAAAAAAAATAATAATCTGACAAAACCCAGATATAAATGGATTTGCGGGTTACAGGCCGAAAATCGCAATATCATATGCTAAATCGTAAATCTCTATTCAATTGCTTCAATTTCGCAGGCACTCACACCCGAAAACCGAAAATGTAGAAGCAAAGCCTACCCGCAAGTGGGTTAAACCCCTGTTCGTAGCACTGTAAATTAAAAGTCAATACTGCACTGAGAAATACGGGTAAAGCGATGATTGACTAGATTGCGCAACAGTTTCAAGTGTGCAAAATCGGCAAGGTCCCAAATATAAGCCGCACCGGTAATTTCCAAGGTCAGAAATAAGGTGCGACTTATATTCGGACCAATACAGTAGATTTTTTTTTAGCTGTTAATAGTGTAATTTAAATTAAAAAAAAAAAGAAATGTATATATATATATATATATATATATATATATATATATATATATATATATATATATATATATATATATATATATATAGTTATAACATAGAATCTTGTGCTCTTTCACACCATGAAGAGCACTTACAATGAGGTAAATGGCCCTTTAAGCAATATGTGTTTGAGTGATCTTCAAACAAAAAAGGAAATGCAGAGAATAATGTAGTATTTAGGTTTCACTGACAGACAAGTATAACTCATAGATCTGGCAAAACCACTTAAACATTTGAATCCGTTTATTGCACGGACAGCACCATTTGAAAAATGAAAACACACTATAAGATCTCTAAGATCCACAAAGAAAAATTCTTTGAACGTCCCTACAGTTTGAAGTAGATTTTTTTTTTTTTGAAAGACAAAGAAGGCTGACCTATTTGTGCCTTACACAGCAATATATACATAAAGAACAGGTGTAAACGGGGTATATGCTAATTCACGCCCTAAAGACGTTGCTATCCGAGTACTGCAGTGAGAGAGAAAAGTACATTAAACAGTAAGAGCAGTGTGTGCAAAAATAAAGGTGTTATCCCACTTAGCAATATCTAAATGACTTACAACCAAGTGATAGATCGTGTATGTCACACATCCTATACTATTTTTAAGTGATGTTGCATAACTCATCCATTTGTAGTTTTAATAGTTTAAGCTTAGTCTTGGATGATTTCACAAAAAGCACTTTGAGCAAAAAGCACATTACACAGCCATTTGATTAAATTTGAGAAAATAAAATAAAAAGCAGATTGTTTCTAATACCATGCAGTTTTATTGTACAAGCAATGGCAGCATTGCTTGCCTCTTCCTTACCTTGGGTGCAGCATGGGTGTTCGGTTGGTGGCATCATCTTCTTGTTTGATCACTGGGTACCATGAAGGTATTTCCAAAGTTTGTATATGTTCAGCCTGCCAATGAGATAAATCAATATAGTGTGAGTATATTTAAAGGCAAAATATGATTATGCTCTGAGTATCATAATAAAAATGCATTTTATATAATTATGAAAGATGCACAAACAAGACTGACTCTTGTTCTAGAAAGAGATGGGATTGTCGGTTTTGTCCATTCTATCTACCTAGTTTGGCTTAGAGATATAGGGCCTCATTCTATTACCGGCCATAAATCGGCCGTAAGGCTGCGATTCCTTGCGGGGTTCTGTTTGCTCGCGATTCTATTATACGGCCCCGCAAGGATCTCCTCTTACGGCCGGCCGCATATCTTGGAACCGGCCGTAAGCTGAGAAATCTAAAAACGCAAAAATAAATTCAAGCCTGCACTGTACAGCTCTGTAAATGCTAGGGATCATATTGGGGGACATGAGGATTAAAAGTAACCCACTCTCAAGCCTGCACATCTGCCCAAACCCGAGTTCAAATTAACTGTTTATTTTCCGGCTGCGGCGTGGGCGTGTCTGAGGTGCCCTATGGACTTTTTACATGCATATTTTACGTATATAAAAAAAATATATATTTTACGGATTTGAGTATAGGGTAATTATGTGCTATTTTTTCTAACACCTAAAATCACTTTATAGTCTTCTCGAAGTGCAGGATGGCTTTATTTGAGCTATTTTAGGTGCTTAATTGGTGCTAGCGGGACCTGTTTGCTGCAAGTAAGCTGCGGCTCGTTTTTAGCCTTGCAGAGAGGTTTCCCGTAGCAATAGAATCGCAACCAGGCTTTTCTTACGGCGGATTTCCTTGCGGCCGTTTTAGATCAAAAGCTTTTCTTTCGGCGCGAGCGGCCGCAAGAGATAGCAAGGCACCGGCCGCAAGCCTGCCGGAAGCCCCGGCCGGAGGGGAATAGAATAGCCGGAAAGCTTGCGGCTGGTCCTTGCGGCCCCGCAGCGGCTGCGGCCGATAATAGAATGAGGCCCATGGAAATTTATATATATATATATATATATATATATATATATATTTTTTTTTTTTTAAAAAGGGACATATAAGGATTCTAGATTTCACTCTCAATATAATATACCTATGTATCCATTTACCTTTTATGTACTTTATTTTATTAAGTGCTTAAAACCTCTCTTTCTGTCTAAAGTCATTCAATTTGCAGCGGTTTGGGTCTGCCCTCTGTAGTTCATGAAAACACAGACTGAGAAGTGCATTGTTTCAAATTAGATAATCTAATGTTGCATTATGAGATCGTGCAACCCCTATATAATTACACAGCCTTTATAAACTGCAGTGGGGAGAAACCAGTAAGAAATTATTGGTCAGATTTTAGGCAGAAAAAAGGAGCTTTTAGGCACTTTTTAATAAAAATAAAAGTACACAAAAGTAAAATCGATACATAGGTATATTGCATTCCTAGTGAAATCCATGCACCTTTAAATAGGTTTTAATTTATATTTTTCATGCAAAAAGCATGCACTTGTAAATGCTTGAAAAAAACAAACAAACATGTGTTCCATGTCCCTTTAATTAATCCTCGGGATGGCCCTCTGTGCATCCCAAGCATGCTCTCCATTCACGTGAGACGCACATATGTCTTTGTATGTTACAGGGTGCAAAATGCGACCTCTTCTCAGCTCAATGGTCAGCCTGCAAGATTTCCAAAGCTTCTGCCTCACACAAATAAGGTGATTGCACCTGCCAAATACAGCTTGTGTGGTAACCACATATTCAGTTAACATTTCTAATCTTTTATTAAGATATTTAGTAATCCTATTATTATAAAGCTTAATTTGTAATGTCCAACATATTCCGTAGCTCTAAACGGGTAGATACAATTCAAAAACAATTTTAACAAATTACAAAAGAATGGAAGGCCCTGCTATGGAGTTTAAAAGCAAGTATATGCCTCCTGAAGCGCTATAACAAGGCCATTGTAATGCTGCAACATTTTCAAACGGTCTTAAGAATTAAATCTATGGTTACATTTACAGTGCACTACCCTGAGGACCAGTCTGAAGTAATAACATTTATGTTCATATTGCACAAGATTTATTTTCTCTTGATTTTGTAAACTTGTTTTTTTAACGTTTTGTTTTCAGAAAGTCTATTGCTTCACCTAAACACACAAAATACATTGTATGTAACAGTAATACTAGTATTTGTCACACACACACGACCTCAGTAGGTTGACATCAGGCCCAATAAATTCCAGAAGGCAGGAAGCCATCTTAATATTTTAATTCTGTAGATAATTTTATTTGGTTGTTAATTAAATGTATGCACCCATGGCTTACAGACTTACTTGGCCCCCATAATGTTATAATAACAGGAGTTAGATGGGTAAGTTATGCATTCACTACTAACCCTTTAAGTGATTAATAAAAATGTATCTATTGCGCACAAACACACCATAAAAAAAATGTGCCGTTAGAACCAAATCAAAGCTTCAGCCAAAAAATACAATTAAAAAACACAGCTGACCTCATTACTGGCCATTCTATCATTGTCCTGTGCATGACTGAAAGCCCTAATCAGTGTTCTCAGCTAAAATGTTAATATTTTACTTCCTCTAAGTCTTGCTCGGAGCAATGAGAGAAGGGGAGGGATACAGCAGCAGTCATTACAAAAAATAAACTGTATACCTAGTATTTAAACCAACAAGTTAACTTCCCAGCTTTTTCCACATGAGAGCAAGCTAACGTTTACAAAATTGTCCTAAAGAGTGAATGGTTGATTTTTCTTTCCTCTCTACCTCTTTTACTACCATGTGATACACATTTGAGGATGTTTCGGTAAATTTGTTGGGTGATGGATTATCGTTATTTTAAACTGTCACCTGTCTAAGCAAAATTCCCCTAAATGTGTCTAACAACCAATTTAAGCACACAAAGATTCATATGAAGCTCTATTTGTCTTACTTTAATGTTATTTCATTACCTTCTGAATAATATTACTGGAGACTAAAATGCTGGTCCCCTTCTGGATAGCTACCTTGTCATGATGAAGCGGTTTGTGTACTTCAATGAAGCTGTAAGCTATACCATGTAGGGTCACCCAAGATGGGCAGGTCATAGCAGAGAGGTCAGACAAACCATGATCCACTGGAGAAGGAATTGACAACTCAGGATCTTTGTCGAGAAAACCATATGGAGGAGCACCACCAGAAACAGACAGATGTGCTTGGCATGCTGTGTCCATATGGTCCACAAGAGTCGGACACGACTGCAGGACTGAACAACAAAATGCTGGTAAGCCTTTTCTCTCAAAATGATCGACGAAAGATCCCTTGTCATTTAGTGCAAAACTGGTGACATCACCACATCAAAATGTCATGAGAATAAAGTCAGTGCATCAATTCAGACCACCTTTGTAAGTGCATAATGGATCTCACAAATGGATCAGCATTCTTGGCTCACTTAGTATAATTAAACTAAAATGCAACAAACAAAAAAAAAGAGAAAAGAAAAAAAGAAAGAAAATTAATCCTTTTCATTCCATTTAATGTTTTTCTGTGATTTTAATTAGAAAGTAACTGCATTTAAGGTTCAATGTTCAACTATAAAATCTGAATGAGGAAACCCCATCATGAGTGTTGTACATGGAGTAGATGTGTTTATTTGGGCTATTTACTGGCCTTTGACAGAGATAATCCCACAGCACCTTTTATGCACCAGGTCTATGATGGCCTCTACTCACAACTGCCTCACAATTAATGGTGCTCCTGATATGCCACCTGCTGCTGCAGCAATTATCATTCATCCCAAAAGTAATCGCCACAGCAGCAGATGTCCACATAATCACAACCAGCCTCCACCACCTATTAAATTGTGACCACTATCACCCAAACAAAAGGCACGGCCCTGAAACACACACACTGTAAATGTTCATCCAGTCAACCCCCACAGTAAAAGATTCTTTAAGAGCCAGGGGAAAAAATATATAAATTGAGGAGCCATCAGTAACATTTTAGGAGCTGCAGAGGTTTAATTTATTCTATTTCATACACCACCTACCCCTCAAACATAAGTCACATGATTTTGAGGAGGAGGAGGCGGCAAAGCACAAAGCGCAATAAGATATGTACATCGTTTCAACCAATGTTTTTAAAGGATAAAATATATTACCATCAGATTTTGTATCTCCCCTCTCCAAGATTTGGCTAGTTTCCTTAATATAATAAGCCTGGGATCATTCCTGTGGTCCGATTCCTTTTTCCCGCAGGATTGCCCTGTATTAGGTGCCACATATAATGCTAACCTTTAAACAACAGAGGTCCTTTCAAAATGTACAGTAAAACAATGTCCTGAAAACCATAGATTTGATGACAGACAAGAACCAGATTTGATTTAAACCTCCTGGAACATATATGTATCGCTGTGTCATTTGCAAAGAGGAAAACCTTCCCTTTAAATCCATTGGTAATATCACTAATATATAACACAAACAGGCCACTACACAGATCCCAGAGGCACTCCGCTATAAATATATAAATATATAAATATATATATATATATATATATATATATATATATATATATATATATATAGCGACAGTTCAGCATAATTTAAAATAATAGTTAAAACTGTATATATGTTACATAGTTACATAGTAATTAAGGTTGAAAAAAGACTTTCAGTCCATCAAGTTCAACCTGTTAAGATCTCCTCTGATCTGCAATATGCGAGTTAGTTATTAATTAAAATTATTGATTAAATAATTATTAATAGTATAGTATTGGAGAATGAATAAAGAGTTAGTCCATCAAGTTCAACCTTTTTAGATCTCTATTGATCTTTTTAATTTGGACTATTTATTATTATTGTTAATTGTTAATTATTGTTAATTGATCCAGAGGAAGGCAAACATAAAAAAAAAAACCATTGAAACTTTGCCAATTGTCTCATAAGGGGAAAAAAAAGCAAAATTCCTTCCTGACCCCAGAAACTGGCGATCAAATTTCTCCCTGGATCAATATTCCTTGCTAGTTATCTAGGATAGCCTTGAATGCCCTCTTTATTCAGAAATATATCTAACCCCTTTTTGAAGTTGTCTATTGAATTCGCTGTCACCACCTCCTTTGGTAGAGAATTCCACAGTTTAACAACCCTAACTGTGAAGAACCCTTTTCTTTGTTTAAGGTGAAATCTTTTTTCCTCTAACCTCAACGGATGTCCTCTTGTCAGTTGAAAATCTCTTGCTACAAAAAGTTCACTTGACAAAGCCTTATATTGACCCTGGATGTATTTAAATAACGTAATCATATCTCCTCTTAGACGCCTTTTTTCTAGCGAAAATAAGTTTAATTTTGCTAGTCTTTCTTCATAACTTAGCCCCTCCATTCCCCTTATTAGTTTTGTAGCCCTTCTCTGTACTTTTTCCAGCTCTAAAATGTCTTTTTTGTGAGGTGGTGCCCAAAATTGTACTCCATATTCCAAATGAGGGCGTACTAGAGATTTGTATAGTGGCAGAATTATATATTCTTCCCTGGCTTCTATACCCTTCCTAATACATGCTAATATTTTATTTGCCTTTGCAGCCGCTGCTTGGCTTTGAGCACTGTTACCTAAGTGGTTGTCCACTAGTACTCCCAAATCCCTTTCAATATCTGATACCCCTAGATTTGCTCCATTAAGATTATAGATTGCTTGGCTATTGTTCCTTCCCAAATGCATAACCTTACATTTATTTGTATTAAATCTCATCTGCCATTTAGCCGCCCATTTCTCTAATTTATGCAAATCCTTTTGTAGGGAAAGTACATCATTATCTGATTTTATTACCTTGCACAACTTAGTGTCATCAGCAAAAATGGAGACACTACATTCGAGTCCTACCTCAACGTCATTAATAAATATGTTAAAAAGGAGAGGACCCAATACTAATTTTCCAAAAACATCATACACAATTATGTCTAGTGCTCAAAAATAATATACTATGAATATTATTCTGTATAATTGTACTGTAACCTTGGCCCAGACTCCATATTCACTCAGTCATTAAATAGACTAACCCTACAAGATTTCATAACCTAGTCTCTCATCACAACCTCCAGCCCCTAGCCCTAACTGAGGAGTACTGTAATTCTCCTCATTAAAATACAAGCTCTCTTTCATTGCCACACTCTCCTGTCCCAGTACATCAGAATATCCTCTGTTGTAAACAAGGCCAGACTGGAAAGGTGTAATTAACTCCTCCAGAGAATCTAGCCTCACAAGTATATTACCGGCATGATCTTATCTTAATATTTGTCTTAACACCACCCCATCATTAGATCTAGACTCTAAGTTACCATAAGTTTTTTTACATTTATGATTACAAATACAAGAACCACTGGCTTTATCAATAGTAATTAAGATTAGGAATGAGAGGTGATATGCCATGTTGGTATAAATATGTATAATGACAGACTTACCAATTAAATTTTTTCAACTGAGAACTCTCGTCTTTATTATCTCCACTGCTAATCTTAATTGCTGCTGATAAAGCCCTTACATAGAAGGTGGATCTTTCAGTTGATTTATACATAAAATGAATCCAATAAAAAAAAATTAAAGGCATATTTAAGCTTCATGTATTAATACATGTCTGCAATCCTTAGGCAAAAAGCAGTCTATGTGTATGCAGCATCTCTCATAAAAAATATATTTTTATTAATATCTAAAAATCCCTCTAATGATTGTGTTGCCATATCCAGGGGGAGTCTACACAGATATGTGATTCCCCCAATCAGCATGCAGCATCAGCTGAGCAATATTAACCCACTATTTACCTGCTGTTGCTTGCTAAGCCAATCTCCTTGCAGCTTCCGGTCTATGTAAGCAGCAATACATAGCATATATTGATATATACTACACATCTCACGCTGCAAACAGGAACACCAGAGTTAATTCAAAAGTTTCAGCTAACCTGATTGGCCAAAACAAATTATTTTAAATGTCATGCTAATTTAGCCTGGGTTTGCAGGGTGTTAACCCTAATTTGCAACTGTCAGAAATTACACGCCATCTTGCTGACTTCAATGCAAGTGTTTTACTGTTTATTCTGGGATTTTTTCATGCAAAACTGTTTTCATACAACACTAATTCGCCTCTATCAGATGCATTCATAATCCAGCAAACTTAAGTATGCTTTTAAAGGCACTTCCACTTAGAATTTATGTATACAGCCAACTGCACTGTTTTTTTGTGGGTAATTTTCATATAGTCGATAAACAGGATTTATTCCGGTGAATAAATTGGTCCTCAACAATTCAATTCTTTTTTTCCCTAAAAGCACAGGAATACCCAGTTTAGCACGGTATATGCGTTACTGCATGCCGGAGCGCTATATAAAATCTGCACTAGACAGGGCATTTTAAAAATCGACATAGCGTTGAACAAGAGAAAAAAAGCTAGCCAAGCAGGGATTTAAATGCCTGCAACGCAATTTTGAGCACTATCACAAGATTTAACACTTTCCAAGGACTGGGTACCGGAAAGAGCGCTATAGCAAATCAGAGGGATAGCGTAAACGGGGTATACCTGTAATGGTATATGTGCAGTACCACTTATAGCACTACAGAAAATATAGGGATTTTATGCATAGTAACAGAATCTCTCAACTGACATAAGAGACGTTTGAAAGCACAGCTAAATAATAAATATATATGTAGCAGGTAAACTACATCCATAGTATTTTAAAGTAAGTACATGTAGATGGAGGGCTCTCCATTCTTTTGTCATGTGTTGCACTAAATCAGTGTATAGCACCATGGAAAACACTGGCATGTAACAAACAAAGCATAATAATATGTATTAACAACTTAGCAAGGTAGGAGCAGCTTCTGGATCCATTCACTGTATAAAATACATGCAAATATTGCATTTACCAAAATAGTACTCTGAAAACTCAAGTGTGTCCTGGTCCTGCATGAGTGCTTCCAAATGCTGAATAAGCCAGAATGCTTGCCCAGGGAGAGCATCTGACATACCAGTTTAAACAGTGACGTGAGCCCTTGTCTGTTACTCATAAAATGTATATAAAATAGTACAATTGTGTTCACATTTGTCTAAAACAAGTTAAAAAACCTGATTCCAGCTCAGAATTCTGAGAAAAACAGTTATTATTACACTGCATTCTGGGAAGCTGAGCAGGGGCATGCAAATGTGCCCACAAAAACATCACTCTTCAATCCATAAACCATTTCAAACATGGCTTCCTATAAGCTTATGCCTGCTGCATTACACAGCTTTTATCACCAGCGTGGAGCAGGATCCCAGCTTGTGTTGTGGACCTTATGAGTAGGTAGTACACCATAACAATCATTTAATATATGGTGGGCAAAAGAGCGATAGAAGCCCTCCACCGTACACACACATACTTAGCTTTGCGGACATATGCTTAAGGGAAGCCATGTTTGATATGGTTATGGATTGCAAGAGTGAAGCCTTTGTGGGCACATTTGCATGTCCCTGCCAAGGTTCACATAATGCAGTGTAATAACTGTATTTCTGGGAATGAAACCATTTTTTTCACTTGTTTTAGATGTTCAAAAATGTAAACACGAATGTACTATTTATTTACTAAATATACATATCACAGGCTGCTTTGCAGCACAAACAGGAATTTCAGAGTTATATTATTTTACATGTTATTGCTAATGTTTGTATAAAATAAAAATTACAAAGAGACCTGTATTACTTTCAAATTAACTACCATCCTGATACAATGTATAGTTCACTTTAATGTTCTTTAACATGAATCCATTCTCATATGGCACAACACTGTCCCTATTTCTTATACTTGACCTCATTTATATGTTCTTCCTCAGCAAATATTCTGCTCTTTGGGAGGAATGAATATATCCATAATAGGCAAAAAAAATTAGAAGTAAAAACATAATGTTATCTGATGAAGCAATTAATTGGTTATTTGCATTGAAGGCCCCTTTTCCATTTGTAGAATCAGATAAGACTGTATTATATACCTTTTAAAAGCATTTTGTTCATAATGTGCAGTTTTTCTAAACTCCATAAAAATCGGTGGATAAACCGACCCTTTAATGACTTTAAAGAAATAATAGCTTTTGTACTATTCAAAAATCACAAAATATTGTATAAATTGTGTCTATACACAAGTCATTTAAAGTAAAGGTGAATTGAATGTTAAACTAAATTTATAAACATCCCCATAAAGTAGGTATATTTTCTTGAGGTCTTATGGCTCCATAATATAAAGCATGGATAGCAAATATGGCACCTTATACCAAGCGGCTTGGACATTAGTACATACAAAAGAAAAACAACAATGGCCATATGTCGACTATTTTAAATACCAGCACATGAAGACATCAAAGTAACAAACATACAGATGGGTCTAACATCTAAAATAATGTACCAATTCATAATAAACAGGGGTGGACACAAACATATAATACTTATGAGCCAGATAGATTTTCTAGAGGCAAGATGTTTCTAGGAGCCAAAGAGGGGAGCCTTTCATGCATATACACTATATATTTCAAGCTCCCATCATTTTTTCCACCCATGGATATATTCAGAATTACAAAAAAAAAAAAAAAGTTGTAGGAGCCATGGCTATGCACTGATTAGGGTACATACACAAGACAAAATGCTAAGGTCCTCATTCAATTGCAATTTTGCCAATTGAAGAGGGCTCTATATAAGCACATAACATATTTTTTGACCGAAGTTTTTACTTAGTGAAGACCTTGATTTTGGATAGAAGTTCAGTAACTAAAAAGTTCTGTATAAAAAATATGTTATGTGCTTATATAGAGCCCTATTCAATTGGCCAACTTGCAATTGAATGAGGCTCTAAGTGTTTAAAATGACTGGATAATCATACATATTTGATTTTATTTAAACGGTTACACATATTTAACCACTCACATACCACAACCACCATTTCAAATGTCTCTTACAGATAACTATACTAGAATATATAAAAAACTAAGCATGTTTTCAAATCTGCAAAAGCCTTCTGGAAAATTGTTAAGTAAAACACAATTACTGGGCACACATACTTGTTATTCTTAAAATAGGTACTCGTGAAAATTCAGTCACGAAGTAGACAATGCCAGATTTGTTGTCTATTTACATTAATGGCATTATACATATTATAATAACGATACCGCAAACATTCCTCAGTGACATACAAGGCTGCAAAGGTACATCTGTGTATTATTAAGATTATTACAGTGTTAACATAGGATTCAATGGTTGTATTGCAATAGCATACAACACACTCCACCCAGCAGCACAGCACACCACAGAGAACAATGAAACGAGCATCGCACCATGAAAATGTCACATTGGAGCAGTGGATATGGGAGTGCTCAGAAGCATATAAGGGTAGTAAGGGAAAAACTTGGGGGAAGGGGTTTAAATCAAGGCTTTGTATGATGGAAAGGACCTTTAAATCACTGCAGAGCTCCATGTGCAGCAGAGCACATGGGGTGAGCACTGTGATAACTAGATCCATCACAATAATGGAACCCTGAAGAGTTTCCAAAGCAACCTAATGGTTCCATTACTTCTGTTGTTACAATATAGTTTGGCGTTTGAAATACAATTCTCTAATTTAGATAAGAAAAATCAATGGCACAGCTCCTCACTTGAAATATATAACCCTGTGCTGGCAAAGTGCATATGTTTTTACCTTGATAATAACAATGACATGTAAAAAAGGCTTACTATTTACAACCTAATGATGAAATCCTTGAAGAAATCCTTGTTAATTTCCCAAGAACAAGGCAACAACATTTGCATTTTTACCAACGTGCATTTTGTGTTGAAAAGGTATTAGAAACACAGTGATGCATAATAAGCATAAAAGTATTTCATTTAACCTAATATTTAAATCATGCTCTTTGTATTAGAAGAAAGCACGCTTTCAAGTTCAACAGAATAGCACTGTGAATTATGAATGAATGGAATATTCTAATGAGTTGTTTTGACAGACAAGGGGGTAATGGGTTCAACATATCCATAACAACTGTCTGAGCCTTTCTGGATGCTCATGCCTGGGAATCTTACGTGATTTTCTGCTGAAACAAACAGAAAATTGTAGTGGGAAAAGCTTGACTTAGCATTCAAATTGGTTTCTGTCACGTTTGCAGATAGACAGAAAGAGTACAAGGCACTTACTTTGGGGTGAATCTTTTTCGGTTGAATTTTCTTAGTAAACTTCTCCTTCATTTCCTTTAAAATAACCTTCATCTTCTTTCCTTCAGATGTTTCCAGATATTTTGGACTAAGATGAATATAACAGTGCCACTTGGTAGAATCAAAGCCCCAGTGACATGTCCTCTTGTCTGGAGTCCGGTGAGAGTGCAGGACAAATGTCTGTGTTGAAAACATGCCGTAACACTCTGTACATTGGATACAGGGGGCATCTGGCTGGCTGTAAAGTTGGGGTGCAAATAAACCCTGGCACTTTCCTAAACAATCATGTTCAACTTCAAAGGCACTACCTGTTTCCTTTAATTGAGCCAAAGAGTTTTTTGCAGGTAGCAAGCTACCATTTTGTGGGAAAGTGTGTGGCCGCAAAAGAGCATTGCATAGTCTCTGAGCATCAGTCAGTGTAATCAACCCACAAGAGGGGGCATTAAAAGGAAGGATTCCTAAAACCTTTAGTATGTGCAATTGGTCTGAAGTACATCGGGAACAGTATATGTACATTTCATCGCAGACAATGTTAATTTGCTGAAGTGAAAAGTCCCGGAGCACAGAGTTTAAAACCTGAGGGAGGCAGAGTCGTTTTTCACCGCCCACCATAAAACAGGAAATTGATTCTCCTTCCAGTTCAGTTTGTGTTAGCTCTGTTGAGCTGTCTGAAGGGATGAGAAGTGGTCCAGGGTGAATCTGAGGGGATGGAAGAGGCAAGAAAACTGTAGGGGACATATTTTCTTGAGAGAAACGAGCCGAAAATGCAGCCGGTCCACCTAACGAACTCCGACTACTTAAATTAAACTGTGCCAATGTGTGCTTTAGTCCAGGATTTAGATCAGAAGACCCACCAAGCATCACACTATTGGCTTTTACATTTTCTTTACTGTCTTCTGCAGTTATGTCTTTATAATCATCTATTTCCATTTTTATTGTTATAACCTTGTTTGCAACATTTGGAACCTCAATGCTTATATCCATTTCCTTGGCCAGTTTTTTTAACGGGGGACTCCCATCTTCCCCCATGTTTAATTTCTTCAGAACCAGGAAGTCCATAGAAAGGGTCAGCACACCTAGGCTATTATAGCCAACATCCTACCAACAGAGCAAAATCTATGTTACTAATGTAGCTCTATAAGTGTCTAAGCTACATATTTATATATTTTTCCCTATAACTGATAAAAATCTGCAATTAAAATAAAAATATTTACATTAAATCTGTGAGGGTGCAATAAGTATTATATTTTACAAAGTGCCAACATGCTGATAATTTTACTTCTTTGTGAAGTAGTTCGTTTAAATTAAAATGGCTTTATCTGACCTACTGTGTGTCATAAAATTGTATTCACTTCAAAATAAGAGAACCTGCATTAATCTAGTAGTACTAGAATCAAATGGAGCCAGTGCTTTCAGCAATGTTTTCTAGGATCCAGTTAGCATGAGTTATCTCAATGCATATCCAGGAATTAGCAGCTTTCAGGGCTTTTGCTGGTATGTTATTTCAGTCATCCATTTATCTACAAAGGAAAATAGAAAAAAATATTTATATTCTCTTGTGTGTTCAAGGTCAAATGCTTAAATATACATAATATTCATCAGATTAGAGTCATTTTATACTTGCTTTCATATATATTACTAGACAAACCGTAACAAATAAATGACACGCTGCTATAACATGAGAATGAAAGATGGGTTAATGGTTACAAAGATGCCAGCACTCTGAATTGATAACAGAGAGGCATCCTGTGTACGCTTTGTGTTAGCCTTTTAAATGATCTGAAGCATATCAATTCATATGCCTAGGCATTATTCCTCAGAACTAACCCATGATCTGTATCACGATGGGTGCTGCATAATCAATTTCAAACACACAAAGATCTGTTTAAGAAAAAGCAAATGTGAACGTGACAGCAAGATTAAACACATGTAAATACTTGATAAAAACCAATAAGGGAGAAAAAGGGAGGTGAAACCTCCCAGAAGACTGTCATGTGATAATTCTTATGTAGACTGCTAACCGTTCACTGCAGTCCAGCAGGCGGCTGATGATAACTCTGCTAGAGATGCTGATGGCATGACCCTGGGAGCTTCCTCCATCCCTGCTCGACAGTGCAACTGTAAACATCGCCCTGTACTAACCCATCACTACTCCTGTAGCCCATAGCCATTTAACCCATTCAATCCTATATCTGCCCAGTCTCATCCTGCAAGGTTTTTCTATGAAATGTATAATGAATAATCATGAAGATCTGGTTAGTACTGCCTCTCGCCTGCTAGTGCTCAAAGCAGTGGGGGGAAGCCAGGAACCACTCATTAAAACTGGATAACCCCCATGCATATTAGTGATGACACATCATTCACTGGGAAAATCAAAGCTGCACATCTATTTGGAATAAAAGCATCAGACGGCAATATCATACAAGAATGTCTGCCCTGCTCTTAAATATTCCCTAACAATGTGGAGATTACACCAGCTCATTCCTTTCACTACCATATTAAGATTACATACTGAAGCACAGTGAACTGCACCCAGCAGGAGAAATAGAATATGTTATATATAGCAGGGGGCACAATTGTAAAGGACTTACGTTGTACATTCAGAGTTGTCACTAAAATCAATCACAAATTAGGGCATAATGTAAGTGAGTGTGTGGACACGTGACATATAATAACAATAAAATCATTGTAACAAATTTACAAAGCTCTGAATAATTTCACCAGGAGTGCTGACCATGGTTGTAGTCAGTCATTAGACAGAGCTAAAGAAACAATGGCATGAGGGAATCCCCACTGTAAGCAGACATTCATCCCAAGAGCGGACAATCAATGACCAATGTCCACTCAATGACCCCTGACAGGCCTTACACTACACCACTACCACTGTGTGATCCCTAATATCATAACACAGGAGCACCCCCAACCTGGAACATTCTATAGTCCATAACAAAGGAGAAATACACCCCAAGGATATATGATATAATGTGCTCATGTCCAAAAGCAATCATATCTATCTGACCCAGCAGGCTACCTATGGGCCGGCCAATGCCCCCGGATAGCCTGCCCACGGGCTGGCCAATGCCCCCGGATAGCCTGCCCACGGGCTGGCCAATGCCCCCGGATAGCCTGCCCACGGGCTGGCCAATGCCCCCGGATAGCCTGCCCACGGGCTGGCCAATGCCCCCGGATAGCCTGCCCACGGGCTGGCCAATGCCCCCGGATAGTCTGCCCCAACACTCTTCCACCTACCACAGTGGCCAACAGCCTATCTACTCCCTGACCAATAACCCCAGAAGTCTGCACCTTTATATGTCCGTAAGCTAATCAGCTGACCTCACTAGCAGTGCTCCTATTTTACTAGCCCATGCTCCCAAAAGTCTGGCCCCCTCTCCAATCAATACCAGCAATAATAACACCTCAGCAGTCTACCCTCTAGTGTGTTATTACCCCAGCGCTGTTCCCACTCACTGCCCAATAACTAAAGCAATCTGTTTCCTCACTGTACATTACCCCCAGGACGGTGCCCTCCCTCAGATTATTACCACTAGTATTGTCCCTAAATTACTAATGATTACACCCAGCAACTGACCCTCACTAGATAGCATACCCACAGCAGACTGTTCCCACACCTATTTACGACAGCATTGTGCCCCCACTGGCAAGTACCCCAGCACACTGACCCCTGACCAGATAGCCTCCAAGTACTGACCCTTACCAGGTAATACCCTAGTACTGACCCTTACCAGGCAATACACTAGTACTCTGGCCCCTGTCCAGATAATACCCTAGTACTGACCCTTACCAGGTAATACCCTAGTACTGACCCTTACCAGGCAATACCCTAGTACTGACCCTTACCAGGCAATACACTAGTACTCTGGCCCCTGTCCAGGTAATACCCTAGTACTGACCCTTACCAGGCAATACACTAGTACTCTGGCCCCTGTCCAGGTAATACCCTAGTACTGACCCTTTACAGGTAATACCCTAGTACTGACCCTTACCAGGCAATACACTAGTACTCTGGCCCCTGTCCAGATAATACCCTAGTACTGACCCTTACCAGGTAATACCCTAGTACTGACCCTTACCAGGTAATACCCTAGTACTGACCCTTACCAGGTAATACCCTAGTACTGACCCTTACCAGGTAATACCCTAGTACTGACCCTTACCAGGCAATACACTAGTACTATGACCCCTGTCCAGATAATACCCTAGTACTGAACCTTACCAGGTAATACCCTAGCACACTGACCAGATAGCAGCCTAGTATTGACCCTTACCAGGCAATACCCTAGTACTGACCCTTACCAGGTAATACACCCATAACTCTGACCCCTGACCAGATAGCACCTTAGTACTGTCCCTTGGCCAACTACTCCAGGACACTGCCCCCTGACCAGGTAATACCCAGCACACTGCCCCCTGACCAGGTAATACCCAGCACACTGCCCCCTGACCAGGTAATACCCAGCACACTGCCCCCTGACCAGGTAATACCCAGCACACTGCCTCATCCCTCCCATACAGCACTGTGTGCCCTCTGCTCGCCCTCTCGGTGCCAGCCGGATCATTACCTGCCGTCTCAGCTGCTCCCCGCGCACACACACACGGTTGTTTCCTCTGTCACACAACCCTCTCGTACCCGGTCCCTCCGTGCTGTGGTCGGTGCTCGCTCTGACGTCACCATACCACACGGGCCGCCTCCCTGCCGTCTGACGGCTCTGTCTGCGGCTCAGGGGCGCAGGAAGCCGTGACGTCAGGGAGGGGGCGGGATTGGTCGTGGAGGCGCAGACAGCGGTCACGTGGTGTGCGTGTCTGGTGAAAGTGTCAGAGTGCTGAGTGCTTCAGTGCAAACACATAATAACAGGGGTGTTACACACTATATATACATACATATACATAAATAAGCTAATAGTTATAACAACGTGCATGAAAAATTACCAAAATAAACATTATTATACTCACCCGAAAGTTTGCTAAATCCCTTGAGTTAGCAAGCAGTTGATTTTCAGAGGTAACACCCCAAAAAATCCCTGCTAAAATTAGCATGGAATTCAAAATTCGTGTTGGCCAATCACAGGCAGCTAATACATTAAACCAATCTGTAATTGTGCAGCAAAGCATCATGTCATGTGTGGTCCCCTGCACAAGGAAGTAAGGAGGAGCCAGACACTGCATTATGCTGCTACTGGCTTGAAGGTTAGTAAAAGTTTAGAAGCCGTACCCAAATGCAGTGTTTCTATTGGTAGGTACACTGTGCCTTTATAAGCAGTGTTGGGGGCGTGGAAAATACGTTTTATTTAAAAAAATAATAATAACTTTGTATGTGTATCTGATATAAGCAGCATGTGCTAGATTAGAGAAAGGGAAAAACAGGGAAACATAGGTATAACTTTAAGGTTAATACGTATAGTGGCACAGAATTACCATATCCAGTAGGGCATGCTTATCTATTCACTTTGAGAGTTAAGTTACCCCTCCATTTCCCTTGTCACATATATGTGTGTATGTAATCGGATAACTGTATATGTGCTTATGTTTATTTACAGTATGTTAGAAAGTAGCGTTGTTCAGTCATGCCCGACTCTCAGTGACCCTATGGACCACAGCACACGGTCACATCTTGTCTCTGGTTGTGCTTATAGGTTAACTTGGTAAAGATACTGGGGTGGGTTGCCAGTTCCTTCTCCAGTGGATCTCAATTTTTCTGACCTCTCTGCTTTGACCTGCCCATCTTGGGTGACCCCTACATGGTATAGATCACAGCTTCATTGAGGTACACAAGCCCCTTCACCACAACAAGATAGACATCCAAAAGGGATAGACAGTGTTATATACACTAATATGTCACTATATGCACGCATTATTAATCTGAGGCAAACTGCTGCTCCACGAAAATATGCCGCCCTAGGCCTAAGCCCTGTTGAAATAGACCAGTGCTCCCCTGTTGTTTCCATCCAGCCTCACTGTTTAGTCTAATCTACTTGCTGTGGCTGAGTGTTCTTGCTTGTCAACACTAACCTGTTTATAGTGTGCGTGACTCATGACGTGGCAGTTTTTCTCGTTCTGATTGTCATTGCGCTGATATAGAAGAGGCCTGAAACAAATGCCATTTGTGAGGTGTGGGTGGAAGCTGGGATATTGCTGGAATCCTCGCCTGATTCACATCCATGTATAAATCCCCCCAATCACATGACTCCTGCAGCTACCTCACTATTAGCAAACCTTGGATAATACTCCAGACATATGACTCACTCATGGGCATAGACTCATTCTGTGGGATTCCAGCTCAATCCACACATGTAATGTTCATTTTATTAAAAATGTTCAGTTGTTCCCTATTGGTGGCTTTTTGCTGGTTATTTGGCGGATGTGCCTTATCCTGCAATAGACAGCACAGCAACTTGTGCAAACCATTTTATGAATTACTGCATTTTTAATTATTTTCCCAGTTCTTAGAAAAATGTTATCTACAACTATAATGTCATCATTTTTTTTTGCACTATGATTTGTGTTATTTTTATCAATAGTATTACTATCACTATAATAGGGGCACTTTGCAAACTTTTTGTTTTGGATTTAAGTACAAGCCTCAGTGCCGACCGCGCAGTGCCAGCACACGCATGCAACAGAGGGGGAAAGAGACACAGGGGAGAGAGGAGGGGGGAAGAGACACAGGGGGGAAAGGAGGGGGGAAAGAGACACATCGGAGAGAGGAGGGGGAAAGAGACAAGGGGGAAAGGGACACAGGGGAAAGAGACACAGGGGAGGTCGAAATGGGGAAAGAGACACAGGGGAGGGAGAGGAGAGAAAGAGATGCAGGGGAGGGCGAGGGGGAGAGACACAGGGGAGGGAGAGGGGAAGAGAGACACAGGGGAAAAGAAACACAGGGGAGGGAGAGGGGGGGAAGGGACACAGGGGAGGGAGAGGGGGGGGAAGGGACACAGGGGAGGGAGAGAGGGGAAAGAAAGACAGGGGAAAGGGACACTCAGGAAAGGGGGGAAGAGACACAGGGGAGGTAGAAAAGGGGAAAGAGACACAGGGGAGGCAGAGGGTGGAAGAGACACAGGGGAAGGAGAGGGGGGAAGAGACACAGGGGAGGGAGAGGGGGGAAGAGACACAGAGGAGAGAGATGGGGAGAGACAAAGAGGAGGGAGAGGGGAGGGAGATGGGGAAGAGACACAGGGGAGGGAGAGGGGGAGAAGACACACATGAGAGGGAGAGGGGGAAGAGACACAGGGGAGGGAGAGGGGGAGGGAAAGAGACAAATGGAAGAGAGAGGTCAAAGAGACAAAGTGAAAGGAGAGGGAGATGAGGAAAGAGACAAAGGGAAAGGAGAGGGAGGAAGAGACACAGGGGAGGGAGATATAGGGAAGAGACAGGGGAGGGAGAGGGGGAAGAGGCACGGGGAGGCAGAGGGGGGAAAGAGACACAGGTAAAGAAGAGGGAGGAAGAGCCACAGGGGAGGGAGATGGGGAAAGAGACACAGGGGAGGGAGAGGGGGAAGAGACACAAGGGAGGGAAATTGGGAAGACACAGAGGAGGGAGAGGGGGAAGAGACACAGGGGAGGGAGATGGGGAAAGAGACACATGGGAGGGAGAGGGAGATGGGGAAGACATAGAGGAGGGAGAGAGGAGGGAGAGGGGGAAGAGACACAGGAGGAGGAAAGATACACAAGGGAGGGAGATGGGGGGGAGACACAGGGGAAGGGGAAAAGAGACACAGGGGGGAAGGAGAGACACAGGGGAGGGAGTGGGTGAGAGGCACAGGGAAGGGAGAGGGGGAAAGAGACACAGGGAAGGGAGAGGGAGGAAGAGACACAGGGAGGGAGAGGGGGAAGAAACAGAGAAGGAAAGGGGGGAAGAGACACAGGGGAGGGAGAGGGGGGAAGAGACACAGGGGAGGTAGGGGGCGAGAGACACAGGGAAGAGAGGGGAAAAGAGATACAGGGGAGGGAGAGGGAGGAAGAGACACAGGGAAGGGAGAGGGAGGAAGAGACACAGGGAGGGAGATGGGGGAAGAGACAGAGGAGGGAAGGGGGGAAGAGACACAGGGGAGGGAGAGGGAGGAAGAGAGACAGGGGTGGGAGAGGGGGGCAGAGAGACAGGGGAGGGAGGGGGTGAGAGACACAGCGAAGAGAGAGGGGGAAAGAGACACAGGGAAGGGAGAGGGAGGAAGAGACACAGGGAAGGGAGAGGGGGAAAGTAAACAAATAAACAATAATAATAATACAGTTGAATGCACCACAGCTTTCATCTACTACATCTGAAATGTGCCAGACCTTATTATCAGTGCTTTCAGTAGAACTAATGGAAAGCTCAGAGTTGCCTAATGGAAAAAAATAATAGTGTATAAAGTCTATGTTTCTTTTTTACTCTCTAAAACATTTTGCCCAATAACAGTTGTATTTTTTTTTAAAGAGTATATTGTAAAAATACAATTAGAGTGGTCCCCTAATACTGTCAAAAAAAGATGTAATAATAGCTAATATATTATAATATAGTACTGTATATTATAGCAGCTGATGCACATAGTACATGGTAATCTGAGCTTGGATATATACTAATCTTTATACTGGGTATCAGCTTCCCTTTAGACACAGAAAAATAATAATATATTAGTCCTGCTGCATATGCATAATATGCAGACATGACAACCGTCTGACACACACACAAACCAGGACAATTGGCTTTATCCTCACTGACCTTTTTACTAGTGATTGTGTCACTGTCTGGGTGTGTGTCTGCCCCAGGCTAATGTCTGTCTGTCTGAGGATAACATCTGTCTATTTTTAGACATCACATTTAAGCAGTATTTTGTTCAGGCTGCTTTGTTGCTTAGTATACACTTTGTGTGCCTAGATGTGTCTGTGAATGACTTTATCCTGTTGGTGTCTTTGCCTGCACTTTGCCATCTGACATAGAAACACATGCAGTTACCAAGAGATGAGTGATAACACATACAGAAAGCAGGAACAGTGGAAGAAGGGAGAGAGATAACAGATTCACAGACTGATATAGAAGTAGAACCAGTTAGGCCGCTAAATGACGGATAGAAAATAAAGAAAAATAATGAATCGCAGACATAACAAGATCAGCATAAGAGATAAAGGAAACTACAGATGAACAAATCTGTAGGGATTACCGTAAACAGATGGGCACAAAGTCACAGAGACATCTCTATGCAATGACTGACATTCTGAGAGACAGACAAAGGGCAAGATGTCACGACAGAAATAGAGGGGGCAAACAAAGTGACAAGCTGGTAGGCAAATACACATACAAACAAAGCAGTGAGTCAGAGGCAAAGAAAACAAACAGCTCTGACAGTGCAGTGGCCCAGTAAAATACACAAAGATCATCCCCTAGTTTGCATGGAGACTAGACACAAATAAGATCAAAGTAAGCTCCACATGCAAGCCCAATGATCCACTAAAGAGCTGATTTAATTACACACATGCTCTAAATCATTTTACATTTCATGCCAGTGAGTCAGACTGCTTTTATACAAATAAACTATGAAATGATAGTATCAAATAGTATTTGGAGGAATTAAGGGTTGTCTATAGATCGTTGGCAATACACACAGCCAGAGGTTGATGGGGAGGGTGGGAGAGTTGATATATTTAATTGAGGCATGATGGGGTGGGGAGATAGTATTATCCTTTATTTGAGCAGTAATTAAGTGGTATAGCATGGATGCTCATCATATAGAGTGAGAACGGTATATCCAGGAGAAAGAGAGGTATGAGGGCATTAGACTCATGAGGTGGAGTTAGAGGCCTGGTATTGGGGAGGGTGTCATGAGACAGGGTTTAATAGATATAGATAATTGAGATACATCACTGGAAGTGTGTCATTCATAATAAACTAATGGAAAGGGTACAATGAGTCATGGCTGAGTGAACTGTGAGATATGATTAACTGTGGCGGACTTTGAGATATAACTAGGTGAGGGGAGAGGGAGATTTGAGATGTGGTATAGTCAAAGGCAGGAATGTACACAGTGCAGGAGTAGACTATTTAGTGAATTTCTGTGGGACCTTGTGGGTTAAGACTACACCACTGGGAGGCAGCAGAAAAACTGTGCTGTTGCGGTTTGAAGTTAACTGGAAAAGGGGATACGCATGTATATGCATCTATTCTTCATAAAGCATGTTGTAGATATAGAACTTCAGTGGCCTACTGAGAGAATGTGTATCTAAACAAGGCTTTCACTCTGACAATGTAATCCCACCATTGACTTTTCCTGGGAATGTCACTGTAATGGAACATAATCAGTTGGAAAAGCCAACAAAGAAATACTGCTGGTTAGTGTAACGTTCCGATCAGGACAATAAGGTATTGGCACTCGGACATGGGAAGAATGCAGTATGCATGAACTGGAAGAAGTGTGTCTATTTAGTCAAAAGAAACAGACAGCAGTTCTGCCACTTGTTTCCAGACCTAAGAACACACTGTATTGATCTACATCCACAGAATTTATAGGCAAAAAGCCAAGGAAGTAAAATAAAAAAATAACATTGGGGTAAACAATTCAAACTCTCCCCCGGACATAATACAATGGCAGTTCAACATCAGGTTGGTCTCTGCCTGGTTTTGGGCCAGGGGGTTGTGACAGTCTTGAACATGTTCTCTCCTTTGTGTGGTGGGGACAGGAGCCAATTAAGATAAGGTTGGGCTATGTATGTTTAGAATGCCATAATACAATTAGGGTTGTGGGTCACCTATCTGGGCTATGCCTTTATTGAGCAAGATCCACCAACCAGTATTTGTGGTGACCAGCGCCTTGACCAGCCTTCTAAATGTACCCACTTTACATCTCCTGCCACCCCTTTCAGTTTAGGCCAACCAGGCCGGTATGATGGAAAACCTGCCGTTAGATGCAGAGGGAATTAGGTCAATTGCCGCTTTGATGTATGGTTGCTGTTAACCACATAACTAGGTAGTTCCTCGACGATTACCTAGTGGTACGCACTCAGTGAGACACATATTGTAATGTCTTCATTTTAGCGACAGTCCCCCTAGGAACTCCACTGTAATGGGTAGACAAGCAGGGCTTAACCGAAGATGTATACAGTTGTCCAATACTGTCCACTCCGTAAAGAGGTAGTGTCCCAAAACTAGTTCTTAGCCATTTCAAGTCTATTTTAACAATGGTCCAACAGAACCTAAGAGAAAATGGTCAACAGACAACCCGGTGTCATTTTTGTTTTGAGTACTGATATTTTTTTTATCATAACCAAAATCCAAATGTAAATACATTTAATAAACACTGCTCACTATATGGAAAATGACTCTCAGAAAATAACATTCGGTATCTTTTGCCTAATGGAATAGCTTGTTCACTGGGGAGGTGTGGTGTGAAGCACATTTTATACCCTATAGTTTGGTAAACTATTCCTTTGTAGCCATTAGATCTACATAATCCATAAGTTTATTGTCTGTGGTCAAAAGTTCATGTCTGGTTGATTATTGCGTAGGAACATTTTTTTTTATCAAATCCTGTAGTTGTTCCTGCTTTCTTTTCAGAGTAGGGTGCTTTGGAGACTCCCTTATTTAAGCTATGGAAATTACCAGAGAAACAATAATAGACTGAGTATTACTAGGCACTTCAGTGGTCTGTTATTTTAAGACACATCCGTCACATGTGATAAGCCATTTCCTAATATAGTATACCAAAGTAAAAATGAATAATACCCTATTGTGACACTTTGTGTCTTTTTTTGTAGATGTTAAGAAGTGAAGTTTGTTTCTTATTCCACAAAGGCAGATTGTTCAAAATTGAACATGTAATTCTAAGATCCTTTTCATTGTATTACGAGTAACTTGCCCATCATAAATTACGGTATCATATAGTAGCTTCAATGTATCTCCATGCGCCCTCTCTGTACGCCCTATCCCCATCTCCCCTCTCCTTCCCTCTCCCCGGGCTCACCTGCCGCCTCCAACGCGCATGTGAAAACCTAGCTACCGGGCACACAGACATGTTGCGGATATGACACAACCAAGACGCCCGACAAAACCGCATATGTGTGTGTGCGTGATTGCTCAAATTTTGCTTTAGTAACTATGCGAGTAGTGCATGCGCAGAACACACCCCACAGGCGTTAATCACTACTTACTATTATAGTGGATAGCATATACATTGTTTGTTTGTTTTTTGCACAGCTTTAATCTATCACTGACATCTCATAATCAGTATGTTTTTTAAGGAACTAGTTGAGAATGGGCAAAATGTTTTTAGAAATTGACAAAAATATATAATCTTTAATTCAATAACTATTATATGCACATTTTATTTACTGTGTACATCCATTGCTTTATTTCCTTTCCTTAATTTGTTGATCCTCTTCTAAAATGCACTTTCATTTAATCCCGTGAAATTGTGGTACCCTTTCAATTTAACTGAATGCATATCCAAGGGTCCTCCAAGGTGGCTAATCCGATTATTAGAAAATAAGGCAACATTTAATATATTGTTGTTTTCCTATTTTGTTTTACTTTCTAAAACATTTTACAAAGGGGTCTTCTGTACTAGAGTGTATTTATAATATAGGAATACAGAGATATTTTCTTAAATTTCCAGCATTTCAGAAGTCAGCTGTTTCTGATGCTGCTAGTACACCTATATAGATCCAATGTTTAGATAAATGTTTATGAAGAAAATCTGATATAACTGTGACATACAGCATTTGAGTGGACACTATGTATCATTTATTAATTAGATCTTTGACATCTCTGAATTTTGAAATTATATTTAAAAGGCAAATACAAGGAGGCCTGCCATGTGTCTGTGACATGGAAACAAAGCAGAGTACAGATGGACACAGCAGAGGCACACAAGAGATATATGGAACAAAAGGGAAAGAAGACATAAGACAGTGACAGCCCACTAAAGCAAGCTCCTTGTATGTCGCATACATCCCTTTCTGTTACAAACATATGTTTTTGACAGCAGGTACAAACCCAGCTAGTCTCAGCACTCATTATTTCTACCTAAAAATCTGAAAGGAATTGTACATGTCCGTCAAAAAATGAGTAGCAGGTGTTTTTGCAATCTGATATTGAATATAATAATATTGAATAATATTATTGCATTTTATCAGAAACAATTTACCTGCCTGGACAGCCCACTTGGACATTTTCACATGTGTTCTGATCCGATTAGAACCAGCCACTGTTTTTTTACTTTAGCATCTGTAAGTGTAACTGTATGCAGAAAGTTAAATTGTGTTGCAGAGAATTACAAATATGCATACATTTATTTAGCATATACCGTATTGGTCCGAATATAGGCCGCAACTTTTTTCAGATTTTTTAGCTTGCGAGTTACGGGTGCAGCTTATATTCGCGACCGTAAAAAAAAAAAATCATTGCCGATTTGCGAACTTTGTTTGGTGCGCGGCTTCTATTCGCAAGCGCAAAATGACTGCCGATTTGCGCAATTGTGAGTTCAGGGTGCCGATTTTCGTGCTTGAGACTGCGGTATTGAATTTACGGTTTTAGTGATTCTAACATCCTGTAAAGCCTGCAAAAAAAAGCTACAGTGCTAATTAGAAAGCCTGTTTCTTGCAATGGCTGATCACTTGGAAAATCTTTTTCTCTATAATTTTACGGGTGCGGCTTATATTTGAGTACTATCTTTTTTCTATTTTTTTCCCCTTCAACTTTACGGGTGAGGCTTATATGCGGTGCGGCTTATATTTGGACCAATACGATATATACACATATTATACTTTTATTACCTAAAACTGTACTTTTCCATTATAGGCTATAAGGTAGGAAACAGTTAATTATGTATTCTTATAAATTCATTGTTTTTATTTTACAAGGTCCCTATTCTCATAATAAATTGTTCTCCAGAGACAGTAAACAACTATTTAGTCTAAACAAATATGTATTTCAGTAGATCTACAAGGCCAGCTCTAGCCCTATGCGCAGAAGATAAGAAATAAAAGTGTTTTTGCGCATCTATTGTAACGTACCAAGACATGCTTGATAAGTGCTGATCACATGTGTTATATTTTACTGTTTATTGGCATTTGGTGGGTTATACCATGTTTCTAAAAGGTGAGAATGGATTATCCCATTGTCTTTATTTAAACATTATAAAAGCTTTGTTTTGTTTATATTTGTGCCCAGTGAGCCAGTAGCAGGAGACAATGGTAACTGGTCTGCTGTTGCTAATTCATTTTTTCCCCCAAATAAACCAAACAAAATCAGAGGCCTCTGTGTTTTGGTTATCATGACTGGGTTTCGGAATAGATTGTGGTTTGTGGGTATGTTTTTTTCTCTAACAATTGCCAATTTAGTGCTCATGCAATAAGGTGTCATTTGTTTATCTAATACGTTGGTGCGTTAGCAGTGGAGCCCCTACAGTGGAGCTTGTCTCCTATGGTAGAGAAAAGTAGGTCTGTCTGAAACTACTGTGTTATACTGTGTAAAAGGTAGGCTAAAATGTAATTAGTAAAATATATGCTATATAAATTATATTTTTTTTTAATTTTTTTTTTATTATTGGCACACTTTATCTGCCTCTATATCACAGTCTAGTGACTAAACATGATGTATAGGCAGTACCTTTATTTCATATCAGTCCATTATTTCATACTGATAAAGAAAGTGAGGCAGCATGATCAAGTACAGGAGATATTCACCACATCTTGTTTGATCTTAGGGAACACGTTGGTGACTTTTCTGAATAGATGGGAGACTCTGACAGAGCTGGGTAGAGAATTGCATAGGGTGGGGGCTTCATGAGAAAAGTCTTGGAGAGGTATGTCATGGGCAGAGCAGAAGGGGCACTTATGGGAGTATCTGGAGAGTAGATGTAGGGGGTGTGTTATTGCAGCCAGCGAAGGGATTGGCCGAGTGGGGCAGCAGAATAGGACATACTAGTGAGATCTATGAGCCTAACAGAGGCATTCAAAATGGATTGGTGAGTGGACAGTTTATAGGAAGGTTGGTTAGGAGTAATCGACAGTAGTCTGTTTTTAATTGTTATTAGTATTTGTTGGGAAGGACATTGCTTTGTTGGCTCAACTGATTTGGGCGAGTGATACAGTTGAAAGTTACACTCATTTGCAAATCCAACTAATCCTGTTGTAAGTTGTATTCCATAGAAATGTTATCTGCATGCAAGGTCAACTGCCAAATTTAAGGCGGAAATTATATCTGTCCTAGTAATGCATAGTTGTGTTATTAAAGGATGCATTTTCTTTTTACATTATAAAAACATTGTTCCCACTGGTAAGCTAAGTTCTTCAACATAATATACTATAAATATCTGACATATATGGTCTTTTAGCTATGTTTAATATAATTTAGTAGGGATTTTTATACAGACAAATGACGGTGCAATTAAATTTTAAACCATGGCAATGCTGTTTGACACACAATGTAAACCTTTTTGTACTGTGAGGGCCTTCGGCGCTCATGGCGAGCCTCTTGTCTCATCTATTTTTGCTCCTCTGAGCACCTTCGGCACTCATTATAAAGAGAGATGTATATTCATCTACATTTATTTAATTAATAATGAATAAATTATTTCTTGACTAAATTAATATACTTTATCTATTTGTAATTAATATATTCAGCAATTAATAATCTCAAGAGATAACAATCTGTTTATATTTTCCGTCACCATACAATGTACAGTGAGTGTTGTTGCTCTGATGATAAAATGTAATGAATGTCCCAACTGTGCATTATAAATGGTTTGTGTGCGCGAGGGATATCCGTTGGTGTAGTTGTGTAAATCGCCATTGTAGATTGTTCATGTTATTGTGTTACGTGGCTCGCATGTATTTTCCGTATTTTGTAATAGTGTATTTTGTATTTCGTTCGTTGCTGCGTGAAAGTGCTACTCGTTTGGCAGTGTTTTGCGTGGTCCAGGGTCTTGTAGCCTTGTTTTAATTTTTTCCCCCATGCTATGGGTGATGTTTTTGTTGTATTTCTTTTTATTTTTTGTGTGTTTTTATTGTTTTTTTAGTTGTTCACGGTTCGGCCGTTAACCTCGTATTTTTGCTTTTTCGTATTTTTTTTCTAAGTCCCGCATCTCATAAAGCTCCATGGTAAAGCGATACGCGCTTGGCAGTGTTTCACGCGTTACGGGGTCGTGTAGCCTCGTTTTCGTTTTTTTCGGTGGCCATATTTTTCTTGCTTAGTCGATTTTCGTATGGTGAAAGTTTTTGAAATCGGCTTAAATTCATGTTAAACCTCACTCCCAGACGTCCTGCCTGTTCCCCCGTGCTGTAGGTGATATTTTTGTTGTATTTATTTGTATTTTCTTTGTTATTTTTGTGTTTGTTGGATGTTTGCGGTATGGCCGTTAACCTTGTATTTTTGCTATCACGTATTTTTTTTCTCCAAAGTCCTGCATCTCTTTTTTTTTTTCTAAGTCTCGTGTCTCGTATTTCTAAGTTCCGCATTCGTCACCTACTTTCAGCCTAAGGCGAAGCCGCATTTTGTAGTGTTTGTAGGCTAAGCCCTGCGTGTTTCATTCCCTCCACTGCTCGCCTTGCAGGCAATGAGCGCCTTTGGTGCTCATCGCTAAGTCGTATGTACCACGCAAAGCGTGACGACGTCTCGTAGTTAGACAATTATAATATGTGATTGCCGCTGCATCTTAGAACTAAACCTTAGAAAGATGCAGCAAAATCTATAGTTGCTCCTGTTGTAAATCTGCAATCCTAAGTGAATGCAGTTTAATTTGAACTAAAAGAAAGTCACACAGTAGAAGTTCCAACCATGGTATAATTTAAAAACTGTAGATAATAAAAAAAGTACTTAATCAGATAAATGTTATCTAAGTATAAATTCCTACAGTACACATAATTAAAGTTTGCCATTTAGAGCTGTAGGGCAATCATCCACACACAAACAGAAATGAATATATTTTGTTAATGGAGATCAATGCCATTAATTATTGCTAATCCCCCAAAACATTGGCTCCTTTGTCTTTGATTGCAGTCTCCAGTACAAAAAGACCTGCTTAAACCTAGGCGACTGCACTCAAGACAATAAATCCATTGCATCAGGAGTTATCATTCAATTGATAAATTACTTATTAATTATAGTTTCAATACCATATTTGAAACCAATGGTGTATCACTGTCATCTGAATTCAAGTTCTCCTCGCCTATTATCAAAGCTAGTTCAACTGTACTATAAATATACTTCATAGATATTTAGTAGTGAGATCTAATGAATAGTTATTATATTACATGTGCTATTTAGTTATATTATTTTGGAGCAACTATTAGTATGAAATATCCAGTGTAGCTTATAATATTATTATTTATAACTTTTACCTTCCATTGCCAGGTTTGCCCCCTGTATACATACAACTGAATAACTCCTATGATCTGCAAGATTGGTTCATACATATCTTAGGCGAACTTGAGTTGTCATTAATGGTGCTTAATAAGTGATAATGGTTAAAAGACACATATCACTGTATTATTAAAGTGACACTGCAAATGTTATGGTTATTGCAGAGAGTACAGAAAGAAAGAAATACAATTGCAATCTGTTGTTAACATTTAGGAGTAATAGAGTTAAATAATTTAATTTGAATTTAGATTATTTGATTTATTCAAGACCTCATTTTCTCTGTCTCCTTACCAAGGACCATGAATTAACTCTCACACTGAGTGTTGATAAGCATGCCCAACTGTATACATATGTATAATGATACTGATGTTACAATTAAACATTCCTGTGATGGTTACCATTTATTCATCTGTGCATGCTTATCTTCCTTATCAAACCCCACTGTCAGCAAATTAATGGCCCTTTATGAAGAGGCATAGAGAGGGAGAGAGACAGAGGACCTACATTCATGCTTAAAGGGGAAATGAAAAAATAATATTTGTTTGAAAACTTTGTGTCTGGCTAATAGCATAATTAAGCAGGAAAAAGGTAATTGAGCTAGGTTATAATTAAAAAATATAAACACATTTTGATGCCTCTGCTTGACCCTGGAGGCATCCATGATATACTGTTTCATGATGTAAATTTGCTACTTCTGGGCCTGAGATCGGGAAGAGACGTGGTGTTAATTTCTATTTGATCCAACTAACTAACAAACCTTTCTGTCCTCTCCTTCCCCCCCCCCCCCCCCCCACTGACAGATAAAAGAAACACATCCTTACCATCCAGTTCTCAGGAAGTAATGTAAAAAATGCATTGTAATCATAAGCAGTCTTCAAAAATTCAGATTTTTCCACCCAAAATAAGTTTTTGTCCATGGCTCCTAATGTTGTTAGCGTGTCACATACTTCACAAACAAGCGCCTCTATTTTTGAATCAGTGGTCATTTAAAATACATTACCTTTAAGCTCAGTTATTTAACACTTCAACTATAATGTTTTCATCAACCACCAACTGCAATAATGTTCTTTTGTACTTTTGATGATTGCTGTAATAACAGGGATAGTTGCTATGTCACTTTAAGAAACCATAGCTTTTATTACTTTGAAGTCTGTCTATGAAAGATGGATAGTGGAAAAAAGATGGATAGTTATTTCTTGTGAGATATCAACAGCTGCTTATGATTAGGAACTCCTCAAGGCAGATCTAACAGATTGGAACCAAGCTGTACATGTAATCTAATACAACAAATGATTAATCCTGGTGATATATCTTTAAAATTAAAATTTGTATTTGCCTTCTGATCATGTATCCATAGAATTAAAGACAATTGACTTTAAACCTTACAACATTTATTTGTTACTAGTCGTTTACCTGTCATAAATGATGGTATAGTATTACACGTGTCTCTTTCTCGCCCTCCCCCTCCCTTGTGTCTCTTCCCCCCTCTCCCTCCATTGTGTCACTTTCCCACCCTCTCCCTCCCCTGTGTCTCTTTCCCACCCTCTCCCTCCCCTGTATATATTTTCCCCTTCTCCGTCCCCTGTGACTCTTTCCCCCCCTCTCCCTCCTCTTTGTCTCTTCCCCCCATCTCCTTCCCCTGTGTCCCTCCCCCCCCCCCCCCCCCCTGTTGCTGGTGCCACCGGAAATCCGTACAAATACTTTGTGAAGTGTGCATGCACTCTCACTGGAGCGTTATGCACACTTCACAAACTATATTAGTGATTGCTGTGGGCCAATAATTAAAGTATTTCAATGTATAATCATCAGTGAAAGGCAATAATGAATTATAATATTCATTTGTTAAAGAAATTGTTTAGATAGAGGATTAGTCATTTGATTGAAATCATATTTTAACTTAAATATGTGTATTAAATTACCGTACATTGTTGTTGTAAATATTACAAAGAGGAGTAATTTAATGGCTATTTTCATCATTCATATATTGTTTATTAATACCATAAAATACATTTTTGTATTCTACCTTCTTTTTAGTATTTCTCATATATAGTAGCTCACTGGGGAAAGTTCTAAATATATTTATTTATTTTTTTTTCTTTTCTGTCTCCATGATATTTGCATTTTAAAGGAGGGAGAGCAATGTGAACAAATTAACACTGTTTTTAATTCACAGCTGTATTTAGAATGGCTTGTGCTTTCTGTTTTGTTAATGGCTTGCCATGCCCATTATTTGGTAATAGTACTATATTAAAATATACTGTACCACAAGTGGATCTAGAATCCATTGCTACAGTAAATATGATGTACGGTATATAATAAAATGGAGGTTGACAGATTCTCATCACATTTATTAGAAATCATTTTTTGGGAAAAATCTGAATTTTTGAAGACTCTATGTATGAGTTCTACAATCCATTTGTTACATCACTTTCTTAGAACTGGATTTTGAAAATGTGTTTCTTTTATCTGTCAGTGGAGGGTGGTTTGGGGGAGAACAGAATAAGGAAAGGGCAAAAGGATTTGTTAGATAATTGGGTAATATTGAAGGAGACAACAAATTTACATTAGGAAATGCCCTTCTCACACACACTGCTTCCACCAACATATGATGTATGCTTCCATTGTCAAGCAGAGGCATCAAAATGTGTTTTAATTTTATTATAAACTGGCTTAATTACTTTTTTCCTGTTTAATTATGGTCTTAGTCAGACACAACGTTTTCAAACTTATTTTCTTTCAGTGTACAGTGAGTATACATTTTACTTGTATGAGTAAAAGCTTTTTCAGCTTCCATTCTCCACTACAGGCTGCCATCTTGCACACCTGTGATCTGGAGCACTGTATTTTGTGACAGCCCCATCTGGGGGATTTACACTACCAGTGCCATGCTGTTAGACAGCAAGCAGTGGCATGCTATGTATAAGAAGCTGTAGAAACACTAAACTGTCTGGATTTTCAATCTTAATTATTAAATGCAATAATTAATAATAAAGCATTTTTTATAGAGAATGTCAGTTTGGTGTTTTTGCAGCATCTAATACACACAATGTCCCTCTTTGCTTGATATCTAACAGCATGACACTGGTAGTTTAAATCCCACATATGGGGCTGTCACAAAATGCAGTGCTCCAGATCACAGGTGTGCAAGATGGCAAGCTGCTGTGGAGAACGGAAGCTCAAAAAACTGTTACTCCGGGGACTCATACAAGTAAAATGTATACTCACTTATTTGAAAATTCACCATATTAATCTTATAGAGACTCTAATATCCATTAAGATATTACATTTATTTGATTCCAGACACGTTCCATCAATGGTATACAAATGTTAGTCGTAATTGTTTTAGATTTTGCCAAATCCAGAGAAACCTTTATCCGTATTGAGACTGTTAGAGAGTTAGACGATTTTTGACTCATATTACAGATCGGGTGTCACTATTTTTAGATGGTTTACTAGGAATCCACCATCCTGACCTCACAAATGCTACAAATTCATTTTTACACTTCCTCATGTAAGCTACAAAAAATGCAAAGAAATGTAATTGTGACTTCAACATTGCCATTGACACCCCCACCTCCCCAGCAGCCGCCAAACTACTTGCACTCTCCTCTTCCCTCGGCCTCTCACAACTTACAGATTCTTCAACTCACCATGCTGGACACTCTCTTGGCCTTATTTTTACCAATATTACCCATACCTCCAACCCAGTCATCCACCCTCTCCCTCTATCTGACCATCACCTCCTTACCTTCAACCTCACCACATCTTCCTCCCATCATTCTTCTTCAACCCCAGCCACCATAACCCACAGAAACCTGCTAGAACTCAACTCTCCACTGTGCTCCAACCTCTTCTCAGCACTATCACCACCCTCAACTGCCCTGACACTGCCACCTCACACTACAACTCTACTCTCTCTTCCACCCTTGACACCCTTGCCCCCATAACTACACGCAGACGCCTCTTAATCTCATCCACAACCATGGCACACTACACACAAACGTTACATTCAGAAGTGCTCCCGCACTGCTGAACTATATGGAGGAAATCACGCTCTGCAGCAGATTTCCTTCACTACAAGTTTATGCTACGTTCCTACTCCTCTGCCCTCAACCTGGCCAAACAGCATTACTTCACATCACTAATATCAACTCTGTCCTCTAACCCAAAACATCTTTTTGCCACTTTCAATACTCTCCTCCGCCCACCACCTCCCTCCATCCTTTCCTGTCTCACGGCTGAAGACTTTGACAGCCATTTTAAACATAAAATTCAATCTATCTGCAATTACCTCTCCTCTCACCATGGCTCACACACTCCACCCTCTCAACTAACCAACAACACCCAATCTACTCCCCTACTCCATTCCCACAGCCACTTTGAACTACTTTACCCCTGCAACAGAGGATGAAATCTCCATCCTAATATCATCCTCTCACCTCACCACCTGTCCTTCGGATCCTATTCCATCTCAGCTCATCCCTCCCCTCTCTACTACACTAATCCCAGCTCTCACACACATCTTCAACCTTTCCCTAAACACTGGCACGTTTCCATCATCTCTAAAACATGCCATAATTACACCCACTCTCAAGAAACCCTCATCCGATTCTGACGTTGCATCTAACTATCGCCCTATCTCTCTACTTCCCCTGGCTTCCAAACTGCTGGAGCGGCTAGTCTATAACCGCCTTACCAGTTTCATCTCCTCTAACCCTCTTCTGGACACTTTCCAATCCAGCTTTCGGCCCCAACACTCCACTGACACAGCCCTCATAAAAGTCACCAATGACTTGCTCATTGCCAAGTCTAAAGGCCACTTTTCCATTTTGCTTCTTCTGGATCTCTCTGCCGCCTTTGACACAGTTGACCATCTGCTTCTACTCCACATTCTCTCCTCCCTCGGCATTCGAGACACTGCTCTCTTGTGGTTCTCATCATACCTCCAAGAACGATCATTTAGCGTCTCCTTCTCCGGCACATCTTCTTCTCCTCACCCCCTGTCTATTGGCGTACCCCGTGGATCAGTCCTAGGCCCCCTCCTCTTCTCCATCTACACATCCTCACTCGGCACCCTAATAAACTCTTTTGGGTTCCAGTACCATCTCTATGCAGATGACACCCAAATCTACCTCTCAGCACCAGATCTATCCCCCTCTCTTCTAGCACACGTCTCCGAATGCCTCTCTAGTATATCCTCTTGGATGTCCGCCCACCATTTGAAACTCAACATGTCTAAGACTGAACTCTTAATCTTCCCACCCTGTACTACAGCTTCAATTCCTCACATCTCTCTCTCTGTCAACAATGCCATCATCACTCCCACCTCCGAAGCCCGTTGTCTCGGGGTTCTACTGGACCCTGTTCTCTGTTTCATCCCACACATACAGTCTCTAACCAAATCCTGTCTTTTCCATCTAAAAAACATATCCAAAATACACCTTTACCTTACACAAGACACTACTAAGATTCTAATACACTCTCTCATCATTTCTTGTCTTGACTATTGCAACTCGCTCCTTGTTGGCCTGCCCATCACTCGCCTCTCCCCACTTCCTGTAATTCATAATGAATGCCTCCGCCAGACTCATCTTCCATACACAACGTTCAGTGTCGGCAGCTCCTCTTTGTCAATCACTTCACTGGCTTCCCTTAGCCTCCAGAATAAAGTTTCAAATCTTGACCCTAACTTATAAAGCCCACAACAACAGCACACCCCCATACATCTCTGCTCTCATCTCCAAATTCTCCCCCACACGCCCTCTTCGTTCTGCTAACGACCTTCTTCTTTCTACCACTCTTGTCACCTCCTCTCACTCCCGCCTCCAGGACTTTTCTCGCGCTGCCCCTATTCTCTGGAACTCCTTGCCTCGCTTCACCAGACTATCCTCCTGCCTTAAAACCTGCAAAACTTCAATAAAAACGCACCTCTTTAAAGAAGCATATAACCTTCCTCCCTAACATGCTCAGCACTGCTCTCTCCCTACTGTACCACATACAAACTTCAACCTTTAGATTGTAAGTCTGCGAGTTTCAATCCTGTAAGGTGCTTTAGGGAAAGCGCTATGGACACCGGATTCCAAGCTCAAAGACAGGGCCATCCACTCATCATTGCAATGTCTGAATCTTGAACTTGTCATTGCCTGTAACTTAACTTATGTATAGCGCTACGGAATATGTTGTCGCGTTACAAATAAACAATAATAATAATAATGAGACACAAAGAGATAGCTTTTGTAACAAATTACATTTAAGTATTGTAGATGCTTTGTTGTCCACTAGTCTCCTAATTTATATCCCTAGGCCCTCATTCAATTGTGATTTGGCCAATTGAATAGTGCTCTAAATAAGCACATAACATATTTTTTTCAAATACGTTTTTAGTTAGTGAAAACCTTGCTTTTGGATAGATGTTTACTAACTAAAAACTTCTTTCAAAAAATATGTTATGTGCTTATTTAGACCCCTATTTAATTGGGCAAATTGCAATTGAATGAGGGCCCTAGTGATTAGATAAAAGTAATTATCTGCATTTGTCGCCTAACAAAGTAAGAGGGTTCCTTTACTCCTGGTAGCCAGGGCTCCTATCCTATTATGGACACTGGTTCTTTACACCTTCTGCACCAGTCGTATCTCCTCAACTACCTATGATGTTTCTTCTGGTGATCATAGCTCTTGGGTGCCTTACTATCTATTTTTGTACATTATACAGAACCAGTCTATCTCCGCTATCTGTCTTGCATTGATTTGGTTAATTATATACCTATGGAAAAAAAAAACAATAAAGAGAATTATGAAGAAAATACATTGAGGACAAAATTAATGTATTAAACTTAGCTATGGAATATGTTGGTGCTTTACAAATAAAGATAATAGTAATGATTATTATTAAGTGTTATTCTTTAACATAGTAGAGTTTAAATACAGGACCAGATCAGTCATTTATATGAACAGAGCTTGCTGAATTATGCCCACACAGCTGCCAACCTTTCCTGTATTGTATTTCTTCGAAAGAATAGCTCTTGTGTTTTTTACAAGTTGGCACCCAGGAGATTATGATGAGTCAAAACTTTCCTAGAAACAGCCCCAAACAGCCCTGATAATTATGACAGTGAATCCAGCTCAACTAATCAGGAGCCCTGGGCATTAACTGTCAGGCAGCAATCACCTTGGGGACAGTATAGTGTTGGTTCTGCATGCCCTCCCTGTAGGATATATCTATAATACATCTATACAGCAAACTGGTGTGCAGGGAACACTTCGTAATACTGGTGATCAGAGGGCCCTGCATAAATAAATTGGCACAGATCACCTTAGTGTGGTCTTGTCTCCAGCCACAGCTCTATGCAAGGCATATGAGAGTTAGAATTAACAAAGACAAGTACATGGAGAGAGGTCAAAAAGAAGAAACCATCAAAAGTAACCAATTCTATGGTATTTTGTTTTGCTAAAACTTTTGTGTTCTTTGCTTATTGTCAAGCCATATTGTTCTAATATTGGCATTAACATTTTTAAATAACTTACTTTAATTAAACCAACAGACCGACAGTCTGACAGCTTCATGCAATGCCCCCACACTTAATTTTCTTAAGTTGTCTTCCAGCCAAATAGAGTTTTTACATATGCCAAGCAACACATGTAAATAAATGAGTGCACATAACAAAAGAACCTAGAGGGTTGTGCCTTAAGCCAATTGACTGAAAGTCTGTTGCTTAATTAGAGTTTCAACCTTCTTTTCTCCACTTCTTTTATAAGTCGGAACCTGGCTTACTGCCTGTATAGTCATGGTCTCACAAAAAAGATTGTTAAAAACTAACAGTGCATCTTGAAAATATTGAGGAAAGAGTCCTTAAAGGACCTCTGAAGTCACTGTAAGGGCTCTTCATGGTGTGAAAGGACACAAGATTGTATGTTGGAATGATCTATATATTTTTCAATTCCACTAATAATACCTTCAAAATCTTACCTTTTACATTGTGTGATGCTCTGTGTGGGAAGGCTGTGATTGATAGCATAACTTCCCTTACACTCAGGTTACACTGCAATGATCAGTTAAATCATAGCTGTAATTTCCTGTTTTAGGTGTGTACCAGTCTTCTATGCCTGCACAAATAGATGCGGTAAGTACATGGAGCAACACAGGCTGCTGGTTAGAGCTAAATGTGATTTATGATCTCAAAGAAGATACTGAGCTGGTCTAAAAGCATAGCTTAAATTCTAAAGAGCAGAACACAAATGTTGTACCAGTAAGAATAAATATATCACTTACAAAGTCTGTCTTTGATAAATGTAAATAACATATCATGAAGAGCTCATATGAGTAAGCACAATATAAAATATTTGTATGAATGCGACATCAAAATACTATTAATTATTGTCGTAATACATATCAAAATAGGTGCCGCACATGCACATGGGCATTGCGCTACACGTGCCACGCATGCGCATTGCACTACGGGTGCCGTGCATGTGCATTGTGCGATGAAAGAGAGACACGGGAGGGAGATGGGGGAAAGAGACAGAAGGGAGGGGGGGGGGGAGTAACCCAGGAGAGGGGGAGAAGGGACACTTGGGAGGGAGGGGGAGGGAGAGGGGGTGAAGGCGCACAGGGGAGGGAGGGGGGAAGGGACACAGGGAAGGGAGAGGGGTGAAAGAGACATAGGGGAGTGAGAGGGGGAAGGGGGCGAGAGACACAGGTTAGTGAGAGGGGGGAAGGGGGGCAGAGACAGAGGGTAGGGAGAGGGGGGGAAAGAGACACAGGGGAGTGAGAGGGGGGAGGGGGCAGAGACACAGGGGAGGGAGAGGGGGTAAGAGACAAAGGAGATGGGAGAAGAGACACAGGGTAGGGAGAGGGGAAAGAGACACAGGGGAGGGGGGAAGATACACAGAGGAGGGAGAGTGGGGAAGAGACAAAGGAGAGGGGGGAAAGAGACAGAGGCGAGGGAGGGGGGAAGAAGGGGAGAGGGGGAAAGAAACAGAGGGGGGGACAGAAATATAAAATATTATCCCGTCATTTGTGACAGGCAAGTGGCTAGTATAAAATAAATGTTACTAAATATGCATCATTGTCGATTTATTCTGATATTTTCTTGAATACATTATTAAATCTAGAAGGTTTTTAACATACTTTTTTTAATTGTTAATTTTGTACTTGTATTGTTTATCTTTATCATAGGCACAAGATTTTTTACGGTTATATTAATATTATTGTTACACTTTTTCTCATCATACAGTGCCTTGCAAAAGTATTCACCACCCTCCCCTTGGTATTTTTTGTGTTTTGTAGCCTCACAACCTAGAATTAACATGGATTGTTTGAGGATTTGCATCATCTAATTTACAGAAAAATTCAATGTGCATAACTATTCACCCCCCTAAAGTCAATACTTTGTAGAGCCAACTTTTGCGTCAATCACAGCACCCAAGTCGCTTTGGATAAGTCTCTATGAGCTTGCCACATTTTACCACTGGGATTTTTACCCATTCCTCCTTGCAAAACTGCTCCAGCTCCTTCAAGTTGGATGGTTTGCGCTTGTGAACAGCAATCTTTAAGTCTGTCCGCAGATTTTCTATTGGATTGAGGTCTGGGCTTTGACTAGGCCATTCCAACACATTTACATGTTTCACCTTAAACCACTCAAGTGCTGCTTTAGCAGTGTGTTTGGGGTCATTGTCCTGCTGGAAGTTGAACCTCCGTCCTAGCCTCAAATCACACACAGAGTAGTAAAGGTTTTGCTCAAGAATATCCCTGTATTTAGCACCATCCACCTTTCCCTCAACTCTGACCAGTTTCCCAGTCCTGGCTGCTGAAAAACATCCCCACAGCATGATGCTGTCACCACCATGTTTCACTGTAGGGGTTGGTGTTCTTTGGGTGATGTGTTGGGTTTGCACCAGACATAGCGTTTTCTTTGATGGCTAAAACGTTAATAGGCTCATCAGACCAGAGCACCTTCCTCCATACATTTTGGGAGTCTCCCACATGCCTTTTCCCAAACTCAAAACGTGCCATTTTGTTTTTTGATGAAAGTTATGGCTTTCTTCTGGCCACTCTGCCATAAAGCCCAACTCTATGGAGTGTACAGCTTATTGTCGTCCTATGTACAGATACTCCAGTCTCTGCTATGGAACTCTGCAGCTCCTCCAGGGTTACCTTAGGTCTCTATGCTGCCTCTCTGATTAATGCCCTCCTTGCCTGGTCCGTGAGTTTTGGTGGGCGGCCGTCTCTTGGCAGATTTGCTGTTGTGCCATGTTCTTTCGTTTGGTTATGATAGATTTGATGGTGCTCCTGGGGATCATCAAAGATTTGGATATTTTTTTATAACCTAACCCTGACTTGTACTTCTCAACAACATTGTCCCTTATTTGTTTGGAGAGTTCCTTGGTCTTCATTGCAGTGTTTGGTTAGTGGTGCCTCTTGCTTAGGTGTTGCAGCCTCTGGGCCCTTTCAAAAAAGGTGTGTATATGTAATGACAGATCATGTGACACTTAGATTGCACACAGGTGGACATCAACACAGGTGGACATCATTTCACAAATGATGTGACTTCTGAAGGTAATTGGTTGCACCAGAGCTTTTTATGGGCTTCATAACAAAGGGGGTGAATACATACGCACATGACAATATTTTTTGTTTTCTGTTTCTAAAAAATAGTTTTATGTAAATATTTTTCTCATTTCACTTCACCAACTTAGACTATTGTGTTCTGATCCATTACATAAAATTCAGATTAACAAAACATTGAACTTAAGGCTGTAATGTAACAAAATAGGTAGAAAGTCAAGGGGAGTGAATACTTTTGAAAGGCACTGTACATGTCATGTACATATAAAGTATAGCAACCTAGGAGTCTCATGTTATGTTATGTCGATATAACGTGTGTATGTTGTAAGAAAAATTATATTTCTTGTATAATTTGTTTTTTATTTTTTTTCTAATGACATAGAGCCTCATTGAATTCGGAGGCCGCATCTCGATCAGTGTGAGATTTACGTCTGCGGGCCTGCTGCGAGCCCGTCACGGCCGCAAGTTAATTTGCTATTCAATTGGCCAGGGCCGCAAGTCACGGCCCGATAGCGCACATTGCAAACCATGCTATCGAAAGTAGCGAGCTTGAACATGATCTCTGACGCAAGGCCGTAACTCGCGGTTAGAAACAGCCAATGGACTCCGGGTCTGATCGCCCGTATGACTTTGAATTCCAACCTCCATTTTTCATTGAAGTCCTACGGGCTTGAACCAAGAGTACTCTACAGTGTGCTATTAATTCTAAGACCTAACATCACTTTCCCTTTTAATAAAAGTACTGTAGAGTGTTTATATATGCATTTACAGTGCTCCATACATGTCATTAAGCCCTTTGCGAGTCCTCCTTAGTACCAGTAACTTGTGGTTTAACTTTTGCCATTTGCAGGCTTGATGGGGTGGTTAGCGAGAGGGATGCGGAGCCATTGAATATCGATTTGCGATTTTAGCATTCAGAAGTCTTGCGGCCGTGAAAGATCAAAGGCTTGGAGGGGCATTAACTTGTGATTTTTTATAAATTGCGATGGATCGCAATGAATTGCAGCTAGGAGCCCGTAACTCGATTGGGGCCCGCAAACGGAAGTTGAATAGCAAAATAAGTTACAAGCTCCATTTGTGAGCCCGGATCTCTCGAATGCCCCAATTTAATGAGGCTCATAGTATGGTATCTCACGTACATTGAAGCTGTTTGTGACGTAAGATGTGTGACGTTGTAATCCAGAAGTATTTACTGTTGTACCTAAGAAAGGAATTTTGATCCATATGGGCCTCAAACATACAGATGCACTGAGGAACCTTTGAGAGTAGACGCAAAACAAGTTTTGCTGTTTATTTTAGCTTTTAAAGGGAATGTGTCTCACTTTATCAAAAGATCAATAAACTTTATATGGAGTTACTTTATTTCACTACCATATTGAGTGTGGTGCACTAGCTCCTGTGCCGGAAGAGTGGTGATACCCATGTGTTGATTCAAACATCACAAGTTGAGGTATTCAAATGTGAGTGAATAACATTAAGTTTTTTAAGAGATTTGTATAGAACTTATGGTAATACAAAAAGATATGTGTAGTATGTTGTTCTTTTCCCCTACCCTTTGTGTTTTTCATACATTTCTAGATTGCTTTGGCACTGGGGAAAGATGCAAGCCCTAAAGCTAATTGTGATCCATGTAAGATGCGGTGCATCACAACCAGGAGCTGTAGGTCTAACAAATTAGGCATTTGTTGGTACAGTCAATTAATTACACATTAAGCTCTAAAATAATGTGGGCACATTTGCATGTCCCTGCCCAGGTTCCCAGAATGCAGTGTAATAACTGTATTTCTTGGAATTCTGAGAAGGAAACAAGTTTTTAACTTGTTTTAGATGTTCAAATGTGAACACTATTATTTATCCATATAATCTTCTCCTCCGCCTTCAAAAGGGCTTTTTTGAGACAGTCCATATTTCATAAAATAATTCAAGATAACGTGAAAACATATTTGAGAATAGCATGTGCTTTCCTATAATACATATATATATATATGTATTGTAATTGCTTGTCTCTTGTGCATATATTTTTGTTGTGTGTGGGTATGTATATATATATATATATATATATATATATATATATATATAATTATTTTTTCTATATTGTAACATTCTTTTTCTTTGTGGTTTGTAACTAATATGTTTTTGTTTGCCAATTTAATAAAGTAGCGTTTCCAGTCAGTGTATGATATAGCATAATTATTGGAGGTTGACTCTACATAGTGTTTTGATTTGTGAATTTTCATTTACCAAAGAGTAATTAAGAGTTAACAGACCTGGTAATATTAGGGTCATTCACTTCAGAATCAAATGGTTGTAGGAGTAGCTATTATGGTCAATTTTAGAAAAACAGTAAAATAGAATGGAATATTAGTATAGAACTAAATAAAAATGGTTGTCACCTTCAGATTACATACTAAATCCAATTTTGTCTTTGCATATTTTTATAACATGTTTATACAATATCCTAAAGATAAAGAGTCCTTCCTCCAAGTCCCTTTTATCTTGCCTATAAAATGGTGCATCCACTGATGTATGTCTTTCATCATTAATCCCTTTACAAAGCATTATGCTGTCTCCTCTTTGTCGTAAAACTTAGTCATGCATGGGCTGTGGCAAAGCAATTACCAATTCCATATTTCATCGATCAAGACAAGTGCCTTGCTGCCCGATTTATTTTTACTGTAGACTCCATGAAGAATTCAGATATGCTTATATGGTTCACATATATTGATTTTCTTGCAGTCCTATAATATTTCAATGCACTGTAAAACAGTGAAAACTACCCAGAACAGCATTTTAATATTTATTGAGAAACAGGCAAAAAGGTTTTTTTTAACCTATTACCAACCAGAGATGCCAGTAATGTAAAGGATAAAAGGCCACTGTAAGTCATACAATAAAACGATTTAAGTATTATAAGTTTGTGTCAAAAAAGTGGGTTATAGTGTAGTCAAACAGCATTACGAGAGACAGGGGTAGAACAGTTTTCTCCTCTCCTTTGTTCTGTCATATTATAGGAAATACAGGGGCAGGGTGCCCTGTGAATCTCTGGACTGCAACAACCTTGACTTCCATCCACATTCTTAACAAGATAATGGGGCTCAGAATATTGTGTATTTCTTCTAAAGTTTAGGTAGGTATCAGATGTACCGAAAACAGCTATTTCAATGTCATATAGAAACCTTATTTGTCAAGACTGAAGCCATACATACAGGACTGGTATTACATATCTGACACCTCAAGGCACAAATGCCCAGGGGTGACCAAACTCATGTGCATCTCATCCAGGAGCTGTAGGTCTAACAAATTAGGCATTTGTTCGGAGCATTTTACTCTCCCCCTATACATAAATACGGGATTTTCTTTTTTTTAATCCACAAATTATTATTTTAGATCAGCCAATTAATTACACATTAAGCTCTAAAATGAGTTATCTTTGGGTGATATGGGAACATTAAATTAGGAAAAGCACAATCATTCCAAAAGAAACAATATAGGCTGAATCTAGCAAAGCAATATGGGGCTTACGGGGAACAAAATTGAATATTACCAATATCACATTTATTTTAACTATTAGCATTACATAAAATAACAAGTTAAACAATGTCTCCTTGATACAGCATTTGTTTTAAATACAGTGCTGTGATACACAGACAATGTTTTAGGCAGGTTCCACTGCGATAAAGAATAACAATATAATATAACAATTACTTGTAACTTAAATGATCTTGTAGATTTATTTTTATGCAACACAGGCTATAAATAGGACCAACAAATTTTGTGGCTTAGGTATCTTTGTTGCATGATTTAAATTAAATAGATTGTGCAGCTATGTTCATGGAACCTATCAGCCTTATTAAACTGCGATTCAGTAAATTTAAAAGGGCTCTATTTAAGCACACAGCATATTTTTTTTACAGAAGTTTTAGTTAGTGAAGACCTTGCTTCTGGATAGAAGTTCACTAACTAAAAACTTCTATAAAAAAAATATGCTGTGTGCTTAAATAGAGCCCTTTTAAATTTACTGAATCGCAATTTAATAAGGCTGTATATTTATTCCCACCCATACATGTAATAGAGAGTGAGTTCAGTATTGGTGTTTTTTTTCATATATATTTTAACAAATTTGTAGCAACAATTACCAATGTATACTAAAATAAGTGACAATTAAGAATACCAAAATCTGTGTGTCTATCTATATATATATATATATATATATATATATATATATATATATATATATATATATATACACACATACACTTATTTGAATTGTCACTTGAAAGTCTAAAATATATAATTATTACAGAAAACAGAAGTTCTATTACATTTTTTACGCAGTTATATTATGGTCTAGAGCAGTGGTAGGTATCTCGGTCTAACGAGAGCCTCCAACGGTCGAGGATTTCAGCATCTCTGTAAGTGAGCACATGTGGATCATTAAGAATGAATAAAACGGAGTAACTCAAAAGGTGCTAAAGCACAGGGAATCTGGTACACATGCACAGCAATACAGTAATCCTGGACTGTTGGCAGCCTTTGTAGAACCAAATTGCCTGACAATAATCTAGACTAGAGAATATACAGTGCCTTGCAAAAGTATTCACCCCCTTGTCATTTTTCGTGTTTTGTTGCCTCACAACCTGAAATTAACATGAATTGTTTGAGGATTTGCATAATTTAATTTACAGAACATGCCCACAACTTTGAAGCTATATATATATATATATATATATATATATATATATATATAATTTATTTTTTTTATTATTTTTATTGTGAAGCAAACAACAAATAGGCAAAATAACAGAAAAAGTAAATGTGCATCTATTAACCCCCCTAAAGTCAATACTTTGTAGAGCCACTTTTTGCGGCAAAACACTTTTGCGGCTGCTGAAAAACATCCCCACAGCATGATGCTGCCCCTACCCTGTTTCACTGGGGATGGTGTTCTTTGGGTGATGTGATGGGTTTGCACCAGACATAGGGCCTTATTCAATTGCAATTTGCCCAATTGAATTGGACCCTAAATAAGCACATAACATATATTTTTTAAAGAAGTTTTTAGTTAGTGAAAACCTTTCTTTTGGATAGATGCTTGCTAACAAAAAACTTCTTTCAAAAATATATGTAATGTGGTTATTTAGGGCCCTATTCAATTGTGCAAATTGCAATTGAATGAGGGCCATAGTGTTTTCTTTGATGGCCGAAAAGTTAAATTTTAGTCTTATTAGACCAGAGCACCTTCCTCCATACATTTTGGGAGTCTCCCACATGCCTTTTCGCAAACTCAAAACATGCCATTTTGTTTTATTGCTGAAAGTAATGGCTTTCTTCTGGCCACTCTGCCATAAAGCCCAACTCTGTGGAGCGTACGGCTTATTGTCGTCCTATGTACAGATGCTCCAGTCTCTGCTGTGGAACTCTGCAGCTCCTCCAGGGTTTTGGTGGGCGGCCGTCTCTTGGCAGGTTTGCTGTTGTGCCATGGTTTTTCCATTTGGTTATGATAGATTTGATGGTGCTCCTGGGGATCAACAAAGATTTGGATATTTTTTTATAACCTAACCCTGACTTGTACTTCTCAACAACATTGTCCCTTACTTGTTTGGAGAGTTCCTTGGTCTTCATGGCAGTGTTTGGTTAGTGGTGCCTCTTGCTTAGGTGTTGCAGCCTCTGGGGCCTTTCAAAAAAGATTGCACATAGGTGGACATCATTTCCCTAATTATGTGACTTCTGAAGGATATTGGTTGCACCAGAGCTTTTATGAGCTTCATAACAAAGGGTGTGAATACAGACGCACATGCCAATTTTCTGTTTTCTAGTTCTAAAAAATAGTTTTATGTATATATATTTTTCTCATTTCACTTCACCAACTTTGACTATTGTGTTCTGATCCATCACATGAAATTCAGATTAACAAAACATTGAAGTTAAGGCTGTAATGTAACAAAATAGGTAAAAAGTCAAGGGGGTGAATACTTTTGCAAGGCACTGTATAACTACTATAAGACTATGTAGTCCATTCAAGGGAAAGTGTAAATTGTAGATGTGTATCACTAATTAACTCCGTCCTCGTCATTGACAAAACAGCAATTGCAAACAGAGTTTATAGAAATATTTTATTAAAAGGAAAAAAAAAATGCAAGTATGCTTGACGTACATACATATAATATTCTGACTACATGCAGATGTCACTGCTCTGTGGAACAGTCAGCATTGTGAATGTACTGTACATTACAGAGCAAGACACATAATGTAACAACACCTAAAGTGTACATCATCACATTAAATAAGCCCTTTTGAGGTTAGAGAGACCTGTATTTTTATATTATGAAAAACGAATAGCGTTTATAGTCTCCAACTGCAAAAGGGTTAAAACAGTAGAAATATATTCCATTCATCCTACAGAATAATTGTAAGTCCTTATGGAGTAGCTACATATACAACATTCTTAAAAATGGAGAAGAGCAATGGTTTTACTTTAAAAAGGTCACCAGGTTTAATCATCAGCTAATACTTGATAAATTCTGAAGACAGTACTTTTAAAAGAAAACAGTAAGTTTTTTTGTCAAACTAATGATTATACCTAAATTCAGGTCCCTAAACTTCACATTAACATTTGAGTAAAGGTGTGATTTAAGTTACTACTCATTAGTGAGAAAGGCCTAAGAAACAAACAAAAATAAAATAAGCCGTGGCACTTAAAAAAAGATAGATTTCACTAACTGTATACATATATAAAACAAAAAAAAAAAAAAAGGTATTTTGTGCAACATAACCAGTATAAAAATGCATATAAACTTATTAACCCACAAAATTATACAAAGTGAAATAAAAAGATAGAAGAGTAAAACATATAAAATAACATCAGTAACGTGTTTCCATTAAATTAGAGAAAAGGCCTTTCACAAAGGTGTGTATAGAGTTATCTGTAAGGTTTTAGTGATAGTGTGGAAGGACGCCGTAAGCCAAGGATGGTTCCCTGGCTCATTTATCCCATCTCGGCAGAGATCTAGTGTTGTGCTTTTTCACTGTGGAATATGATAAAGGCGGCACCCCCAGGGGGTCTGTAAATCACTAAACTTAATCCTCTTGTTATATATAAAACGTTCAGTTTTCCAAATCAACATAAAATGTGTAGATTTGGCTGTAAATGTTTGAAGGGACACAACAGCGGTCCCAATTATGGTAGGATTGAAAAGAACCAATAACATATGAATATCAGCAATTAAAAGTCATAAAAAAAACAAATCTAGCAATAGAAAAACAGCTTTAAATTGACTGCATTTGGGCTGTCCCCCAGCCCCAGAGATCCTCCCATCACACTGGCCTCCTTATCAGTACTTAACTACAGGATTGATAGCTTCTTTTTGTATATAGTTTCTAAGGTACTAATACAGTCTTGCTTTTCATAGATGACAGAAGCCATATGTAAAAAGAAGGTATTAATGCAGGGTGCCATTCATCAAATCAAAAGATAATGACTGATGAATGGCACCCTTCAGCTGAATGACAGCCAAAAATGAGTTGTTTTTCTGTTACTAAATGCCATTTCTAATAATGTTTAATTGCAAAGATGTATTGCTATTTTAAAGGGACATATAACACAACTGCTCTTTCTTTCATTTAAAAGAGCGTGCTTTGAACATTACAAAAATTGTTATTCGCATGAAAAGAATATTAAGCAAATCCTGTTTAAACTTCATTGAAAATAACAGCAAATGCAGAGTGCATAAATTAGTCTCTAGATCTCACTGGCTGACCGGGGGCAAACCCCCAAGAGCGGCGTTTCTGCTGAGATCTTCATTTGGAAAAACAAAGCACAGTGTGACACATTATCAGACAATGAAAACATGATCTTTCCATATCCCTTTACATACCATGTCAGTAAATTCAAGCTATTTACATTCAGATCTTAGCTCTGTTATTCTAGTTACGTTACATGCTTTATTACATTATGTGAGCTTCTAGTCCATCTATCATAAGCAAGGAGTTAATTGCTTTCCTCGCCAAAGTAAGAAACTAATGCAAGCCACTGGTGCGGAATCCTCTCAGTACTTGGTATGCATATATTAGGCGAGTATCAAGCACATCACAGCCTCTAGCTGGCTTTTTAGATGGTAATCAGGTTGCCCTGGTATTAAAGACCTCACAATCACATTGCCAGAAAAAGGTATAAGCCTGGCGACTGTGATACTAGAACCTAAAGGATCATTAACACCAACGTGGTCAAACAAGTAAGTAGCTGTGTATAAGGTCAAATAATTACCTAAATATATTTACTAATAATGCCGTATTAATGTAGTCAGCATGCCAGAGTTCTCAAGGAACACACTATTTAGGGAAACTCATTAACACTTCGGCAGGAAATCTGACAGGTTAAAATGCAGCAGTAAATGTTGGAATGGAAAATTTTCCTCCCCCCAACCAGTCCCTTTTAATGCAGCATGCTGTGCCATGTAATGCCGCTAAATACGTCTTTAAACAGTTCCATTTTATTTTGTTAAGGGAAATCGTATGGTAAATATAAAATAAAACCGATATTGGTCAAGTTGGCCATGCGGTTGGTAGAGTTTGTAACCTGAACCGTGCCAGTCAATAAAGCAGAATTGTAATGATTATTAATAGCCAGTCATTCTTATTACTATTAAATGAGGTCAGAAGGCTTATGCTCAACCACCATACATAATGCAGCGGTTTACAGACCAATAAACTGAGAAATTATATATATATATATATATATAAAATACATTTTGTTTTTTTAAATCTGTGATTTGTCTTTCTGATAAGATCCTTCTACTTGCAACAGAGGATGTATCCAGCCTATTTGGTGACCCAAGTCCTACAGAGCTCTGGCAGCAAGTTAATTTCACTAAGAGAAGGAATTTAATACTAATAATAGCAATTTCTATAACTAGAACAATCACCAAGCAGTTGGTAAAATGTCTATGTATTTTAGGCCAATTGATAATCCAGAATATTATTGCACAGTGTTAACATTCACACAAACGGATATAATGATAGAAGTGAACATACTGTGGGAGTTAAACCTCTGATTAAATAGAAAGATTTTCACCAAGAAAATGTAATTGAAAATTGAAAGTTGTTAATATTACTGCAGACTACAACATGTGTTGGAGCATTATAGTGGTCCTTTAAATGATTTATTATTAAAACGGTGTTGGTTATTTTACAGCAACACATTTTACGCATCAGTATACCCAACACATGTAGGTTACTTCTGTAATGTCATTACCGCTTTTCGTTTCTATACTTTGTATCAGGAGGTATATGGCCAGCTTTGGAGTTTGATGCAAAAAATTATAGGATCATTTCATTTGGCACCAGAATTGTACGAAGCCTTCATTACCAAACAGCCATTATGTTACATAAAAAAAACTGTAAATTAGTAAAATTACAACTGCCATAAAATGTCCCTTTTTTATATATTACAACAGAATTAAATTTAGAATAAATAATAGTTTGGTCTTACTTCACACATAACTGGAATAGTGTAAAAATGAACAAATTAGTGTTATTTCCTGGCCAAGTGTGAATATTACTATACGTATATCAAGATGCTTCCACTGAATTGGTTATTGGGATTACTGTCACTAATCTCCATCTATATAAAACATTATCTGCATTGGCTCTGAAATAAAAATGAATACGGTTAATCTAAAAACACTTGAATTTACTAATTTGAAAGACTATGAGGGATTAAATAAACCTAGTTTTATCAGGATACTCTTACATCATAATGTGTAGGTTGGAAAATAGAGTCATAGATAAGATGGCTGGTCTCCATGTTGAACCACTATGTAACCCTGCTTAATTTACCCCTTTTAACCACAACAGCTCATTACCAATATATATATATAATATAAATGTACACCTCATTGGAAGGGGGTAAATAAGTACATAGTTCATAATATCCTATTCTAGACTACCCCATTCATTCTTGAGCTGTTTAGCTATATTTTATAGTTTAATGCAGCTCATGGGTCTAGCCTCCATTTTGTGAGTTTAGCAGAAAGATTCCTATGCCTAGTCACACTGGCAGGATTATAATCAGGTGTCAGAGAAAGTTTTTGGCTACTGAGAAATGATACCACTAATCACGTATTCCCTAATTCTATTACAGCAGAATATTCACTTGTCCAGTACATAGAAACCAAAGTGCTACAGATCTCCAAAACCTTTCTTACAGGCATGAGAAGACCATAAAACGTCTTGTGGGAGGTGATATTTTTATGAAAAAAGAATGGAAAAATCATGATGAGCCAGGAAAAATCCTGTCTTGCAAATCACTAAGAAGCGGAACATATATCTATCCAGAGGTTACCAGATATCACTTTGGTGACTCTGCGGCTTAAATAACTGACATGCATTAGCACACAGCAGCAACATGGTAGAACATGATTTCCTGGATAGTATTCAAGCAGTGGTGCCTGTGTGGAGATAGGAAGATCCCATTGCTGATTAGATGGATGAGTCATGAAGCGCTGACCCCAGATCATACACATTCTTCAGCAGACATCAGCAGAGGGTTAATGTATTCAAAGCCTTCAAATTCAGACTGGTCAATCTTCCTCACCACATCACTGTTATAACAAAAAGAGTATAATGAGCTCAAGTCCTAAGGTGTAAAATACTTATTTATCACACTAACAAGGTACCATAATTAGCATGAAGGAAAAACAACCACCATTTAAAGCTATTCTAAATAGTATATGAAGAAGACACTCTCACTTACCTGCATCTTATTTAGACTATCCTTAAAATATTTTCAAATATAACTGTTCACTTTTTAAAAATATGTATTCAGTTCACATGCATCCTATTACTGCTACATATTAGGCAAATTCTTTAAAAATAATGAATTTTGAACACATTGGAGCAGCTCTATACACTTATTCTTGTCCCACATTTATATTGTGCGATTAATCCTAGATATAAAGTGGCTTCGAAACAGCAACATTTATCACTGAACCTCATTACTCATCTATATAACTGGATCAACCCTTAGTGAAGCTAGATAACCTGCATCCAGGATAAATTCAGTTGTATTGTTAGCTTACAAGCACGTGTCTCCACAGCGCAAACACAAAAATAATCATTCTTCTTTATCCCCAGAAAGGATTTATGGGAAGGTCACTTACTCATCATCAGGAGTAAGCTGGACAGGCTCATTGGTGAACTGGACATCAAAATTATCCAAGCCAAATTCCCCACATATGTTAGGCTTAAAGGGAGGGACAACCTGTTTCTGTTCCATCTGAAATATAAACATATATGAATTGAAAGTTGTAAAAATTGGCTCTCATTATTTGCTATTAAACTTCCAGAGACTATTATTTCAAAAACATCAGCATCTAATATAGATCTAGCTAATAGGACGATGGCACTTTATCAAAAACCCAGTGTGGTAGATTTCAAATGAATGACCATCATTACTATCCTCAGATATATAATAGCTTTTGTTTATTTCTGGGAACTGAAAAGTGCCAGTGTAAGAGCTTTTCTCAGTAAAACATATTTTACTCTACCATTAATTATCATTAAAAATACAAGTGTAAACAGCAGCAAAGAAAACAAAGTTATCCTCAATAATGCCTACTGCTATACTCCTCTCCAGCCCAACCTCCTAGGCCTGAGCATTATTGTCTGGATGATCTACACAGTCATCATAGATTTAAGTAGTTATGCAAGATTAACTGGAGCATGCGCTCTTTTGGAGAGGTGGTGGTTAAAGGACTGTTTACCTCTCTGAAGTGCTCTTCATGGTGTGACAGAGCACAAGATTGTGTGTTAAAATGATCTATTTCTATTTTTTAATTACTCTAATAACATCAAAACAATCTAAAGTTTTAGGTCTGTTTACAAACACACTGTGTCCTGAATCCTGATGGTGCCATGATTAACAACATATGCTGAACCATGCGGTGAAGGCTCCATGAAGACCAAGATTTATAGTTTTTCCCTGAACTCAGGAATGCAGCAAGCAGTTATCCCACAACTGTCCTGTTTAGGTGATTTCAGAATTCCTTTCTCTGCACAGATGACTTTGTGAAGGGTTAACTTTTTGCTTATGCTCACTTCACAGAGCTGTTGCTGTGGGTCTGTGTGGGGGCAATGCCAGTGACTCATTTAAATAGAGGTTTAATCTCTGTGAAAAATGCAAGTATTAAAAAAAAATCTAAATGTATTTCAACATGCTTTTAGGAGATCTTTACAGTGGTGTGTGCCAAATTGTGCTTACTTAAGTGGCCCTTTAAGGGATCGCAGCCAAGACCCTCCTATTCTTCAGAGTATGCACCAGGTAACCTAACATATATATTTCTGCAATTTAAGATGATTGTGTCGGTCATCTGTATAGTAGTGCCCGGGACAAGGAGGAGCTGGGGGGATCAGTGCAGCAGCGGCCATTGTTGAGGGAAACTGTTTTCTGCTGTTTGCATGTGTATTTTTAATGTTAATTAACAGTGAACTAAAAAAAATAGATTTAACTTGAAAAATGCTTACATGGACCCTATAAAAGGAACGCGGACAGCAGGAACATTCTTTGTTATGCTAAAATGCCACTTTAACCCTCTAAATGGTAATGATGAGCTGAGATGCTCCTAACAAGGCTACTTTCCAGTGGAAACATAGAAAAACTAGTTCACAGTGTAAATTGGCAGCAAAAGAGGGGGCAAGTACTGGGGACAGGAGAAAAAAACAGCAATCCCAATGATGCATGTTGTGATCCTCTTCCTACTATTGGGAAACTAGGGATCTATAAGAAAATAGATCAGAGGTGCCATTCTCATTAATGTGCCACTGCAAAGCAGCTTTGTGAAATACAATCTGCCACGTCAATGGTTAAGCATGTCCTAGCAAAGCCTTAGTTTTGCCCAATTTGAGCTGCTACTTTCAAAATTGTCGTTTCTGCTTTGCACCAGTGAAACAGAACTGCATTTCCCACAATGCTCTGGGTCTATTACTTTCTAAAAATACCAGGGAAATACCACTTGTAAAATATAGAAGTCACACACACGTAGAAGTCGCACACAGTGTGGGGGAAGCAGGCTACTTTATGGATACCTATTGATAACGAACCAGCTAATTAAAATAGAGAAGCTTGAATAAAGAAAAAAACATTCTAATGGGTATCACCTTTCCCGTAAAATGAATGTAAAGCCATTGCTGTGTTAAGCATTTAATGAATCCATTTTAGTAAGAAAGCCCAGCATCACATTGTGATGTCCGTGAAGAGGCTATTTTACTCCCTGCTGACATTTTAAAAAATGAAGCAGAGAAAATATCTCCCGGCAGCTATTCCTTTAATGCCTTTATTTTTCTGATCTGCTGTAATCCAAAGGTGCATTAAATCATCCTTTTTTCCCCCTCAAATAATTCATCCTGGGCACTAACTGCCATAGAAGTCTTCATCTTTCAACATATCCTATTCAATCATTCTGAATGAAGTGGATGATTTCAGTTAACAAATACAAGTTAAAGGGACAGTAGTCCTGTATTTTCACTGCTCAACTAGAATGAATAATGCGCAACATGTTTTGGGAATTTGAAAAGTAAAAACAAATTTAAATGCATCACTCATTACATACAATTAAATGCAATCATTGTCATTAAGATTGCCGTCTCAGTTTCTAATGCTTTAAGGCCTCCTTCCTGCTTGAAGTTCAGATAAAAGACATCAATAGTCTTTTATAAAACTGCAAACCAAGGTTTCCAACTACTTGACATATACTCATGGATGAGTGCATGTATTGGAAGACAGGAATGGAGATGGCCAGGACAGCAGACAATTTAGTTGAATGAGTATCTTTTTCAGTTGCCCCTTTGTTGTCATGTTCTGTGATTAGTGGTTCATTTATAATAATTACGAAGCATGTGACTTTTTCGGAAGTGGGTTGCTGTGACAGGAGCTTTACATTATTGCTAATTACATGATATGATACACGGCTTTGTTGTCACACAAGAGGTGACAGACTGCAATGACATGTTCTATCCTTTAGCCAATCTCCTGAAAGCCAATACTACTCACAAGGTCCCAGTCAACATTGCGGAAGAATTGATGGCCCTGGATATCAGCAAATCCTGTCTGTGGGTGACAGCCGAGGCGGTCTTTCGGCTCCTAAAGGGTCAAAGCGAAAGAACAAATTAATTTACAAAATGGATATTTATAATGACAAAAACACTTCTTAGTACAGATGATGTGACACAGAGTAATGAGAAGTGATCTCATGCACGCCAAGCACTCACCTTGTTAAGGAAGCTTTTTAGGACACTTGCGGCTTTCACTGACAGCGATCGTGGAATACGGATTTGCTTTTCCAGAATAACTAAAATTAGTAATAGTATAAAAAAACAACTTAAAATAAAATAATCACATAGAATTCTGTAAAACATATCGGCAGTTATTTATTTATTTTCATACAGGAAAGTGAGATTGGCTAGCAAGAGTTCTCACCAATTCCTTAGAGCATGTTTTAAAGATTACAAAAGTTGTTTTATTTTTCATGAAAGATATGAAGTAAAACCTGTTTACACTTCCTTGAAACAAACAGGAAGTGGACAGAGTATACCGTACAGATATGTCTCACTGCAAGACATGTATAACTCAAACACTTATCTTACTGCTCACTGGCGGAGTCCGTGAGATCAGTTAAAGATGTTAATCTGTTTACTGTGCTCTGAGATATTCAGAGTAAAAAAGAAAATTAACAAATACCATCTTTCAGATACTATATAGAAAAAAATAATCTTTCTATGGACCTTTAACTGGCCAACTTGTGTAGACCACTAAGGAGGCCAGGCTAGTACCATGTTGAGTCTGCAGACGGTGAGTGCAAGGATGGTTTAGGGTATGACAGGTGAAGAAGTAATTTATTTTTGAATAACAATAAAAAAGTTAAACATGAACAGCCTTATTAAATTGCAATTCAGCAAATTCAAAAGGGCTCTTTTTAAGCATAGAGCATATTTTTTTTACAGAAGTTTTTAGTTTGTGAACTTCTATCCAAAAGCAAGGTCTTCACTAACTAAAAACTTCTGTAAAAAAATATGCTCTATGCTTAAAAAGAGCCCTTTTGAATTTGCTGAATCGCAATTTAATAAGGCTGGACATTTTTAATCTCTTTATTTTGTACACATAGGAACTAACACATTATAGATTGTTTTTACTTTTATAGACAATGTTTGTCAGTCTAGTTCTTCATAAGAACATTCTGTAACTGTGGAACCTAGTGGTCCTATAAGATGAAGAAAGATGATGCTGAGTGTTTACCTTGGAAGAGGAAATCCTCTGTATTCTGGTCTGGGTTGTCAGAACTCCCAACGATGTCAAAGGGTGACCTTCCGGCCATCATCTCAAACATCAGCACCCCCAGAGCCCACCAGTCCACACTGAAACCTTTATCAGACAGAGAAAGCAATCAGAAAACAACAGGTCTGCTTATCTTGGTTCAAGCTGCCTTGTAATAAAACAGCCTGTGTAGCAGTTCTTTTATCTTTGTATAAGAGGTCTCCTAGGGCCAGTGGCAGTAGCATGTTTAATGGGTATCATCTGGGTGACTGATATCTAATCTATCACACATACTGTGCTCACATCCTGGAGCTTACTGGCTCAGAAATACTGCAATTACATTAAAATAGATGTTCTGTTGTGTATGTAGTAAAGCGTGGCCAGTGATACAAGCATTTCAAATAGATGAATCAAAAAAAGTCTAAAATGTATTCACAAGCACTTTCCGTATTTTGGGCATTTGTTGTTGTTTTTTTAATCTTGTTGGGCATACACTTGCTTGTGAATACAATTTTAATTTTTTTTTGATTAATTTATAAAGTTAAGCTTATAAAACAAATTTATTTTTAGCCAAAACACTATAAAACTTCTACAAAATGAATTACTTTAGTTTCACAGTATTTGCAAGACACTCTTGCTTCTTGCATCCATATAACAGGGTAATTATCTGTGGACATTTTTAAGAAGCCCATATTTTCAAAGAAGTGAAATTGAAAGTGTTATATTGGCCAGTGCTCAGGATTTAATAATAATAATTAGCAAAGATTTCACATGAAATATAAGAAGGAACATATACAGTATATTCAAGTTTTATAGTGAACAAAGCAGATTATGTTCTTCTCAGATCTGACAACTATGCAGAAATCTGTATATTTACCATAGTCTTCTCCTCTCAAGATTTCAGGGGCAATGTAATTTGGAGTGCCGCAGAAAGTGCTTGTGGTATCTCCAGGCCTCAATCCTTCCTTCAAGACAGTAAATGGAGAGTTTCAGAAGATCAGCTGATGCAAACAGATATTCAGTGTAGCTACATGGCCTAGAAACATTTACTGTCTAAATGCTGCTCCAAGCTAAGAAAGCCTCACATTCATTTGGAGTTTCACAGAGTAAGCAAAAATAGAGTTTCTGGTTCACTGGCAGACCTTCTCCTCAGAGAAATCTCCAGCTTTCTGGTCTGTCATTTAGAAAAACAGACACAGGCAGAAGATAAAATATTTTCATTTCATATTGTCTGCTTCATCTGTCAAACGCTCCTTCCTTTCTCTCTTATTCACAAAACATATATACCCCAAACCAGAGGTGTAACATATTAAAGTAAGGAGCCAGTCAGTCTCACAAGGAGCCAGGATAGTAGTATGTATAGAAAAATAAACATGTTATCATAACTAAAAAAGTTTGGCACAAGCAGTTAAATCTGGGGAGCCATGATTCCCAAAATCTGTTAAGCCCTGCCATTTTATTATTATCACCCTAACCTAAAGTAAGGATAGAAGAACCAAGACTGGAGACAAATGAAAATATTTATTGACTCTATGCCCCATGTACAAGCAGAAGTTATGCCTGGGGAGTAGGATGTTAGGGGTAAGGGGCAAGAAAAATGATATTATATGGGAGAAGACCAACGAGGAGAGCTACAAGAGTGCTGAGAAGGTAGACAGCAAATGGGATGTTGAGACGGCACAGGGCGACGGGGAGTGCGGCACAGGGCGACGGGGAGTGCGGCACAGGGCGACGGGGGAGTGCGGCACAGGGCGACGGGAAGTACGGGGGAGTGCGGCACAGGGCGACGGGGGAGTGCGGCACAGGGCGACGGGGGAGTGCGGCACAGGGCGACGGGGGAGTGCGGCACAGGGCGACGGGGAGTGCGGCACAGGGCGACGGGGAGTGCGGCACAGGGCGACGGGGAGTGCGGCACAGGGCGACGGGGAGTGCGCGAGACGGCACAGGGCGACGGGGAGTGCGCGAGACGGCACAGGGCGACGGGGAGTGCGCGAGACGGCACAGGGCGACGGGGAGTGCGCGAGACGGCACAGGGCGACGGGGAGTGCGCGAGACGGCACAGGGCGACGGGGAGTGCGCGAGACGGCACAGGGCGACGGGGAGTGCGCGAGACGGCACAGGGCGACGGGGAGTGCGCGAGACGGCACAGGGCGACGGGGAGTGCGCGAGACGGCACAGGGCGACGGGGAGTGCGCGAGACGGCACAGGGCGACGGGGAGTGCGCGAGACGGCACAGGGCGACGGGCAGGACAACACGACAGAGGGCGACCGGGGAGGACGACAGACACGACAGAGGGGAGGCGGGAGTACATGAGAGAGACACACAACAGAGGGGAACTGCGAGTGAAAGGGAAGCAAATGAGGTGAGAAAGAAAGGAAATAACAGATTCAGGGTAGATATACTTTTAAAATATAAGAAGGAGGTTTGAAATGCACAGACAGACCACGTATATTCTACAGTACATAACAAGAGAAGGACATCACCACACCAGAAATTACAAACTGTAGAGACAGACCCCATAGCTAAGAGAGACACTGATTTCATATAACACACTCTCACATAATATATACATAAATGCACTACACACATTCCTTCTCTGCTAAAGTGTAGTAACCTCAGCAATTATACTGCATTGAACAACCAATTTGTGCATCGTTACACACTGAATAATTAGCCTGTAATTTTATGAATATAACAGCAGCAGTATAAGAGATAAAACAGTTCCTGACCGACTCCATTAAACATAATCAAATAAAGACAGTTAAACAATGTTGTTTATATTGATCCAAAATGTAGCCAGCAAGAAAATATCCCAGGGAAACATTTGTCAATTATGCTTCACAGGGGAAAAATATCCTTCTTGACTGATGAAAAGCAATCAGCTCTGCCCATGGATCAATTTATTTTTAAAATATTAAAGTGTAAACATTTCCTTTTCATAAATTATGCAGGGATATCCCCAAAGAGCAAGACGCTCTAGGGAAAATGGCTGTAGTACTACAGAAGACACAAGTTAAAAAGGTATATCTTAAATGGACCCATAATATAAAAGTAAAGTAAAATATATTCTTATCTACTGAACAGTGGAGGGGAGGAAGGTGAAAGGGATTTGTTGTATTATTTGAGCTTTTACAGTTTGATAATTCCCCCAATACATATTCAGAAGTAGAATACATTAGTATAACTACAAGCCCTGATTCTTCAGAAATGTAAATGGCCCTCTCACGCATGCAACCTTTACCAATGTATCATAGATGTCTCCAAAAGCATCAACATTTAGTTTTCCAAATTAAAAAAAAATAGCTTATTTTTTTCTTCATACAGTGGTACTTTAATTGACTTACCATACATTTCAAAGGTTACATCCCATTTCACAAGGCACATTACACACTTAAAGGGACATTGCATTTTTCTATCATGCATATAGAAAGCCTGTTTTAAACATTATAAAGGCATTTTTGTCAAAACATTTTTTTTGTAAGACTTGTTTTAGCTTATTGGAAATAAACAGAAAATGCCACAGGAAGTCTCTTGCCATCTGTGGAAGTTGATAAGCAAAAACCAAAATAGTAGATTCACTGCAGCACAACTGCATGCATTAGGTAATACAATAAATGGTCACTTTAGTTTTCTTATAAAAGGCTCTATACAAATGAATGAACTTTTAATGAGCACTTAATTACTATGTTTTAATCATACCCCCAGGCAGTATGAGATCCTTATCTCTCCACCCGCTGAGTGATGTATTGTCTCTGGAGTGGGAGCCACCCAGAGGGGATTGCTCTTCAGGCATACTGTACTTGCAGTATGATCATGGGAGTTGTCTACAAAGTGTATTTGTGTACGTTGCTAGTAGCTCATGTTACACTACTGTCTGCTACTAATGTGCGTTTTACAGCGTGGGCTCAAACGGATTGCGATTTGGTACTTCCCCCTGGAAGACCCTTCTCCAGAGACAATACATCATTCAGAGGGTGGAGAGATATGGAGCTTATACGGCAAGGGGCAGAATATAAAAAAATATATTAAAAAACTAAATAGTACAGTTCACAATTTCTAAATACAGAACTATAGTCATCCTTCAAGTTTCAGAAAAAAAGATCTTATAGAGGTATTCTAAGCCTATTAACAAATATAAAACATATATAATAATTTTAGGGAAGCCTTAATGAAAATAATTTTTACGTTGTATTTTTTTTTTTTATATCTAGCAGTTTCTATTGCTGTAGGGAGAAGAAAAAATATTTTCTGACCAAGGAGCATAAAATATTCTTCTCACCTTGCACATGCCATAGTCAGTAAGTTTTATGTGCCCTTCAGAATCCAATAAGACATTGTCCAGCTTTAAATCCCTATAAATAATCCCACGTTCGTGGAGGTAGTTTAATGCCAGACTGATTTCTGCAGAATAAAACCTACAGGGAAAAACACAAGTTTATTACAAAGAACAAAATGTGTGCGCTAAATGGTGAGAACGGATACACTGAAATTACAAAAAAATAAAAATAAAGAAATGTGTGTGCTAAATGCTGAGAATTGACACACTACTGAACAAATCTAACTACATGTTTTTCTACACTAAAACATAAGGGGCCCTGCAATCCAAAACAGTGTATGGAAACAGAATACATTTCTCCTTTCCTAAAATAAGTGAAGGGAATTAAAAAATTGTCTTCATCCTAAAGCTTCTGGATTTTACAAAATAAATAAAAATAAATAAATAAAAAAAAAACAGGAAAATATACTGGGCAAAAAGAAGAACATTTGAAATCGGCATGCCAAACTTCAGTCCTCAAGGGCTGTAAACAGGTCAGGATTTAAGGATATCTTGGTTTATTTTTTGTTGGATAATTTGGTTTATACACAGGTAACTTCATCAGTTCCAGTCATTTTAACTGAGCCAACTGCAAGTAAGCAGAGAGAATTAAATCCTGGCTCATAAGGATTGGAGTTTGGAAAGACAGGCCACAGGAGGTGCCAACATTTTTTGTTTTGCTTTTAATGTACATTTTCTACATTTGATAATATTCTTTTTATAAAGTAAAACAACTCCTGATTTGATTGATTCAAAGCATTTTAATATTATTTTCTCCATTTTCTACTATTACTTTTTTTTGCACAATAAAGCAATTTCTGATTTGATCATTTCAAAGCATAACAATAAATCTGGTGGTCCCTTTAAAGGGTCACTAGAGTACAAAAAATGACCATGTATTTAAAAGATCACATTTTAAACATGCAACAATTTGTTTTTCTTATAAGAAATAAATTATGTATAGTGTAGAAAAATGACATTACTTATAGTGTGAGATTTGTTTTCCTCCTTATGGATGTCTGAATTGCAACATCGGTTTTAATGTAAACCAGGCAAGAAAAAACAATTAAAAGGGTCTATGAGTGCATGTTTATACTTCAAATCAAACACACTAACACGTTGCTTTTTATTTGCTTTTGTCGTTTTAGTGCTAATTTTTGCAATCTTGTGTAATGTATAAAATATGCTCGTTTTGGATTATAGTGTCCCCTACTGTCTAAGACACAGGCAGGTTGGATTGTGAGCTAATGGCCCACTGTATTCCCAAATCTTGTATCATCTATTTAAAAAAATCATGTTTTACAAATTATAAAGATGTTGGACATGATATACAGGACAAAGTTCGGCTTTATCCAATATGCCTACATTCTCGTAAATGATCTCTCATTTGAGGGCCAATCTAGGACGGGGTTTATCAATAAACAGATGGTAGCAGTAGGGTAGGGTCAATGGACGACATCTAAATATATCTCTGTATTTGACACCCTAGATTTAATTACAATAAATATCATACTGACACTTGCAAAATGCAACTGCTTGTTATTTTATTGCTATTTAAAACAAACCTTGCATGTTCTTCCGGAAGTTTCCTTTGGCGCTGCATGTGAAACATCAGGTCACCCCCATTTACGTACTCAATTACAAAGAACAGCCTGAAACAAAACACAGTGGAAGGTTGATTGCGGGGCACGGGAAGATCACTTTCATCCAGCACACAGGTCATTATCACTGGTGTATATTAGCCTTCATGTGTCAGATTTCTGAGCTAAATAA